>JAZHFQ010000640.1:0-327851 GCA_038387885.1 Spodoptera picta | reverse complement strand
AGTTAAACAGGTTCTAGGTTGCGTACGTGGTTTAATCATGCCTACATTAGGTATAATAGTCTGATAGAATTGAACATTGAATCATCAGGATCAACGTGTTTGGCTTTCTTTCGCTAAATTCTCCCAAGATCCCTGGCAATATGGGTCTCAGAGACCAAGTGACGCTGCTGCGCTGGGTTCAGCGAAATGCGAGAGCTTTTGGTGGAGACCCGAGCGATGTAACACTAGCAGGGCAGAGCGCCGGAGCAACATGCGCGCATTTACTGTCTCTTTCGAACGTCACAAAAGGACTTTTCAAAAGGTAATAAGTTAATAACCACGACTTGTCAAAAATAATTCATATTTTCGTCTCCTACACTAATACTTTTTCTTTCAGGGTTTTATTAATGAGTGGTTCGGCCATACCAGCGTATTATACAGTTTCACCGATTTACGCAAAACAGTCTGCTACTAGATTTCTAACAATCCTAGGGATCAACTCCACGGATCCGGATCTCATCCATGACAGACTTGTTAAAACTCCACTCGAGGATATTTTAAATGCTAACTCCGTGTATCAATACGAGGGGGGGATAGTCTCCTTTGTACCAGTGAGGGAAGACAAACAATTAGGACTTGAGAGAATTGTAGATGATGACCCAATTACACTTATGGAGCAAGGTCGAGGGAAAGAATATCCGATGATAGTCGGTTTCACTAGCAACGAGTGCGAATTTATCAAGAGAAGATTGTTAAACATTGATATTTTGGGTCGGATAAAAGCTAATCCACTTGTGATTTTAAGAGCTGAGATTCCATTTACAACCCTTCCTAATGTAGCCCTCTCACTGGCCAATAAAGTAATTGATTGGTACTTCCACGGAGAACTAAATATGGAGGACTATTTAGAAGTATGCAGAGATACATTGCTTATGTATCCAGCATTTAAAGTAGTTGAGTGGAGGGCTAGATTGCACAATGCCGCACCAGTCTACTTGTATCAGTTCGCTTACGAAGCAGACTTCAGCACGGTGAAAGAAGGTCTCAATCTGCAGTACAATGGGACAGCTCATGTTGAAGACCTCACTAACATTTTCCGCGAGAATGCAATTCTCGATAACAGGCAGACTTTCCCTCCCGTCAGTAGAGATGACTCCATGAAGGATTGGATGACTCAATTTGTGATTGACTTCATACATTGCAAGTAAGTTTACAACTTATACAGAAAATCGTTTAAGACTAATAGGAACAGAAAAACTAACAGTTACAAACATTTCGTAGATTTTAAACAATCATTTCGTTTAATTTCAGTAAGCCATCCTGCTCGTACAGTAAATTGCTCAATAACAGAATCAGAAAACTAAGTACCTAATTTTTTTATGAAATAAGCCGGTAAACGAGCAGACAGATCACTTGATGGTAAGCAATCGGCGCCTCTCATCATCTCGTAGCACCAGAGGTGTTACGAGTGCGTCATGGACTTTCCAGTAACCTCACTCACACGAAGGATCACAACTCGAGCGTTGTTTCATGTCGGTGTATTCGTCCCGAAGCATGGCTCTCCCACACTTAAAACATTTATAAACATTTTGTAGATTTTAAACAATCATTTTATTTCATTTCAGTAAGCCATCCTGCTCCGAGCCGGGCTGGTATCCAGTGCAGGCAGATCACTTGAACTATGAGAACATCCAGGAACCGACTGTACACTACAACGTACTGCCGAACGAGTATCAACAACACACAATCAAGTTCTTCGATATGATCGAACAAATTGCAAGGTACGGATGTCTGTTCCCAAATAAGCCCAGAGTGCAAAGAATTCAGAATGAGTAAGTGTTCAGCTTCTTATTTTTCGCGTTGTTCCAGGAACTCCTCACTGGATACTTCCATAACTACACGCTGATAGACGACAAAGTAACGACAGGCATCAGGAGGAGCCGGCACGAACCAAACTTAAAACTCTGATATTTTCTGTTACTAATCGTGGAAACCAGTAATTGGCTTCTTGTTGCATACCACATTCTATTTAATCAAATTGTATAGCTGTTGGTTTTCCAAATGTATAAATAAATAAATCTTTTCTACTCGGACTTCCCGTATAAAAATAAACACTGTTCTGGCCTCTGGTACTTACGCCGAATATTTAGATATATTTTTTATCACAGTACTCTAAATTTTGAGTTCAGATCCTCTTATGTACGTAAAAGAGCCCTCAGACCACTACGGATGGGGTACTACTGTTTCCGCCAGTATTTCCGAAAAAACTTTAAACCTACCTCTATAACTAATAAACAAATCGTACTTCTCGCAAGGCACTTGTGGTTTTTAATGTTGTCCATAGAAGAGACTAATCGCTTACCATCAGGTGATGCGTCTATCGGCGGCTATTATAACATTACTTTATGAACATCAAAATATTAAAAATTAATAATGTCTTAACAAAGATTTATTTTATTAATACCTCTATAATAAAAAAATATTAATGTATAAGTATGTACCTATGTATTAGTATGGACCATGTGTATTGAAATTACAATTATTTTGGTGACCAATGATAGCTGTCAAGGTATACCCTACAACATTATACACAATTCTTGATTCCAGTGTAAGACAAGCAGTAGATAATAGCAAACCTCTTTTCAAACATTTGTTTTATCATTATTTTAGGGAACAGTGTGGAAAGTTCCCTAAGATCGGAAAAGGAGGATCCTCCGACCAGGCCTGGCGATCGTGTCTGGCGGGCTTTCTGCCCAACAGTTGTTTGTTGGGATTTTATATCCGTGTTAATTTGCATGTAAACTTTGCATGTGCGATGTAGGATTTTGTGACGTCATCCGTTGATTTGTTTGAGCTGTCGTGCTGTCACTTGATATGTGTCGTCATATCATTGCCTCCCAAGACCGGAGGAGGAACAGTGTGGAACGTTCCCTAAGATCGGAAAAGGAGGATCCTCCGACCCGGCGAGGTGATCGTGCCTGGCGGGCTTTCTGCCCAACAGTTGTTCGTTGGAATTGTCTATCCGTGTTAACTTGAATGTAAACTTCGCATGTGCGATGTAGGATCTTATGACGTCATCCGTTGACATGTGACATGTGTCGCCACAATTATCATCAACAGCCTATACTTGCCCACTGCCCACTGCTGACCGGCTTGCCAAATTTGTTTCATTACTTAAAGCACTTTTCCGGAACTGGAATAGAACCGAGGACGTGTTATCGTCTGGCAACAACTGTAAAATGTAGGATAGGTAGTAACTTATAACAATCAGTCTAATTCTTGAGTCTCTCGTACTTGGAAGTTTTGTTTTATACTTGATAGGTCGACGTTTGGACACCAACTCGCCTGGTGGTAAGCGATGATATGGCCGACGATGGAGCACGCCTACCCACTACTATGTAGTACTAGCGGCCTGTCCCGGTTTCGCACATTGGACATTGAGTTATTATTAACTACCTTTTACCCGCGGCTTCGCTCGCATCACAAAAAGATAAAAAGAAGCATAATATGTGACTATCCATCCCTGCAACTACCTTCAGTTAAAAATCACGTTAAGTACCTCCGTTTTGCCGTTTAAAACAGGTAAACAAACAAATAGCTGTTCGCTCGCGTGGAATTCGGTTATTTTTATTTTATTTTATTTTAAAAGACTTCATGCACAAACTTATGTAAGTACAAGGTGGGCTTAATGCCTAGGGCATTCTCGTCCAGCCAGACCTTTGGGTGATGCAGAGACAAAAACAATGGTCGATGCAAGAAGCAAGCGTATTTAGGACTAAACAGGAATACTTATGTATTTCTGTTTAGTAAGTAAAAGGATAGTATAGACTTACATAAAATAAATCCCTATATAAACTTATATGTATATAACATAACAATAAACTTACACAATTATATTACATATACTACTCAGACGTAACATAACTATACTAACATACTACTAACATACATAGTATATTGATAGTTACGACTCTGCCAATCTCTTCAAAAGTAACTCCCGAACCTTCCGCTTGAATGACAAACGACTGGGCACCATCCTGATATCGGGAGGGAGTGCATTCCACAGAAGAATAGACTGAACAAAAAAGGAGGAATGAAGAAATTTAGTACGATGTGTTGGACATTGGAGGAGGCGATTATTAGAAGAGCGAAGATATATGCTGTGGTTTGCGCATGTGTATTGGAAGTGAGAGGACAGATAAGGAGGCGAATGAGGCGAGTCAAGAACAGAGTAAAGAGTGGTTAGCGCCCTTAGTTCCCTGCGCTGTCGTATGGGCAACCACTTTAGTTGCAATCGGTATGCAGAAACATGATCATATCTACGCAGGTTGAAAACGAATCGAATGTAGTTATTCAGAAGTCGGTCAAGTTTATTGAGGAGATCTGCATTCAGGTCATAATAACACACATCAGCATAATCTATAATAGGGAACAACAGGGCCTGCACCAGCATTGACTTGGTGTCGGACGGAAGCAAGTTTTTAACGCGATAAAGAGCCCGCAGCGATCCAGTCACCTTTTTGCTCACACCAATGACTTGTGCATGCCAGTTAAGATTGCTGTCAATAAGTAAACCGAGGTCTTTGACGTCACTAGTAAACGGAACGATAGCACCGTCGAAAAGGACAGCAGGTAGAGATGCAACGTCAACCTTACCCAGAGAACGAGAGCTTCCTATTACTATCGCTCGACACTTCTTAGGGTTTACCGCAATGCCAAACCTTACGGTTATATCGCGCTTTTTAGATTTTTCCGTGGGAATGAGAAGTTCTGCCGCGGTTTAGCGTGAAAGAACAACAGGAGTTATTTTCGCATTACCACAAATACCATCCTCTCATTTTAATTTAAAAGACTTCTTTTTCAATTTAAAGAATGGTTGGAACCAAAAAATGCGACAACTACTTAAAAAACAGCGCCATCTATCGCCAAGTAGCGTAACTAATACACGTTGTGTTTTTTAAGTATTTTTACATATAAAAACAGCAAATAAATGAGTCGAAATGTGCACCTAATAAGTGTAGATTAACACCAAATAAACGCTATAGATTAAAGCGTGAAATTTCCAATTAGTAGGTAATTTAGTTGAATTGTTTTAAATGGCATACAGCGCCATCTATACGAATACACACAGTGCCATCTATACGAATATTTTGGTTTTCCCTCGGGAATATCATATTTTTCCGGGATAAAAAGTACCCTATGATTTAATCTGGACTTCTAACTTTACGTCTACAAAATTTCAAAGCAATCGGTTTAGTAGTTACGGCTTGAAAGCAGAACAAACAAACAAACTCACTTTCAGATTTATAATATTAGTAAGGATTTTATTTTTTTTAATAAAAATAGTGTACCTAAGTGAATCTTTAAGGAGTAGCAACTAAGCAGAAAAATGGCCGACACTAATCAAACATAAATAATTCTATTGTTAAGTCGAATTACCAACTTATTTCTTTGTGTTTTGTATCTTTATCTGCAGCAACTATTACTCGTACATTATGTCTCAAGTATGTATGCACTTTCTATTTAAATAAACGTACTAGTCATGTGGCCCAGTTTGTACCGGTGCAACGTTACTATTGCACATTTTTAGATACAAAAGTAGTAATACATCCATACAATGTTATATTCATTTATAACTAGCTTCTACCTGTGACTTCGTATGCGTGATCGTGTTCGTGATTTTCGGTAAAAAGTAAATAAAGTAGGTATTCTATAAAAAGTATCCTATGTTTAGTTTTACAGTGGATACCGTCACATGTTGGTCTGCGAGGAAACGAGGAGGCTGATAGACTAGCTAAGATAGCAGCAATGTCGGGTATTGAGATTTATGTGCTACCAGTTTATTCTGAAAGACTTAACAAATTTAAAAACTTATGTTATTATGAATGGGCAAAATACTTTAGTGAGAAATCAAAAGTCAAAGGTATCTGGTATAAAACTATACAATATGAACCTCCTCAAGTCCCTTGGTTTTGTAATTTTAAAGTAAAGACAAATGTCTTAGTAACTGCTCTCAGAATTCGTTCCAGACACATGCCACTACGAGTCTTTGCTTTCCTTATGAAAAAGGTGGAATCTCCGATATGTCCAGTTTGTAGTAATAAAATAGAGGATGTCTACCATCGTCTAGTGAAGTGTGTCGGGAATGATCCTGAGAGAAAGATTTTGATTAATTTATTGAATATTAATAAGTTAGATGTAGGAGTATTTAATAGTATCTTAGCCAAACCAATGTCGACAGAGGCTAAATTAGTTTATTCACTAGTTACTATGTAATTAAGTCTTAAGTGATTCCAGCAAGTTACAATGGAACTGGCGTAACATATTGTTAAAAGTTCCTAAATAAATAAAGATTAAAAAAAAAAGTATCCTATGTCCGTCTCCTGGTTCTAAGCTACCTCTCCACCAATTTTCATTTAAATCAATTCAGCCGTACTAGAGGTATAGTTATAAATAGTGTTAACACGGCTTTCTATATAATTATAGATTGGGACAACCCGCAGTGTTACATTAGGTCTTACACTTAAGTACTTACATAATAATTAAATGCACAACATTTCAAGGTGTCACAACATGCACAGTAACCTGACGATGACTTAAATGATAAATTTGGTCTTGGAATGATTCAAATTGGACGTTTGGTTTTGAAGTGTACATTAAAATATTACGATTTCAGCTGCACGGCCCGTTGCGAAGTGGGCGTCACCAAGGCAGGGAGGAGACTTCAGATCTACGCGTAAAAAAATAAAAACACCCGGCATTCCCTATCTTCTTTTTTCACTGATATCTGACTGGGTGGGTACTGTACGGGTAAAAACCCTGGGACATTGTTAATTTTCTTAAACGACGAAATTAAATTAATTAGACAAATAAAATTAACTTCGTTACTGATACTATTATACCTTGGAAAAGACTAATTCACAAACCCAAATTTTGTTAGAAGTCTTATTCCACACGGACGAAGTCGCGGGCAACAACTAGTTATTTATATAATTTTAAGGAGAACATTTCCGTCATACATGGTTTCTGTGTAGCTTTAACCATTAAGATCGAATCGAACACGCGACGGATGCTTAAAAATGGAGTAACTTCTCCCGTTTTCCCAATATTTCTTTTCACTTGCTCTGCTCCTATTGATTGTAGCGCGATGAAAAGTATACTACAATCAGCTCAGGGGTATGAAAAATAATTGTACCAAATTTAGTTATATTCCGTCGAGTACTTTTTGTTTCACAGAATTGACCTCTCTACAGATTTACTATAAGTCTATTGATATGACATGTTTTTGTGGTAATGTTTTAGTGCACTCCAAGCTGCACGTAAACAAACCCAGCCACAGACGCATAGAGCCAAATTAAATGTTTATCACAACAATTTATTTGCACGGATCGAGATCCACGTCATTCGTGTTTTTGTACTATTTCAGCAATCATTATAATGTACGGTACACACCGAGTACTCGATCAACCTGAACGTAAATTATAATATTCTCTAAATTAAACAAATTCTTTCTCTGGGTCGTCCAACTAGCGCTGACCCTAAGTCAGCGCTGAGGCTTAAACAGGTTCGGCTGAATGCCAGCATTTACAATGGAGCGATTGCTATCTGCCCTCTAATAGCTAAGGACACACTGTTGGTCACAATCAGTCATATATTTGTTTACCTTATGTGCCATTATTTAATCCAATTGTGAAAATCAAAGACTAAATAAATAAATATTGTATTAAAACTTAAATAGGGAATTATATTAAGAATGATTTAGATTTTTGAACGTGCTAGATTCGCAGTGACAAAGCATTTATTCGACAAATTACATCGCGTATCATCATAATTACAAAAACAATTTGATAAACAAATAGCCTGTGACACTGAAACTACAGGTCAGGTGTGTTCTAAGCCTTACATTCCAAGCAATTATCTGATATATATATATGTAGCACGTAAGTGTTGAGCGTTAAACTGACAGAATTGAACACACCATGCTCTGGCGCTGCAGCGTGCTGGCGATCGCCGCCTGCTTCTCCGGTAAGTTACTTACTATACCAGCACCCAGCCACCCACTACCAGATGTGATATCTTAATAACCATATACCAATGAAATTATGGAATATCCCTTTCATGCGATTTCACCACGGTGCGGTGCTCTGTTCCTCAATGTCCTATTATGATATACATGTTACTTTTAAAATCATGACACAGTGTAAAACATATCTTTTTGGGTTATACCTATTTCCAGTTAACATCGTCTCATCTAGTGAGTTTAAATGTGATGTGCGCATGCGCATTGAATCTGGATGGGTATGCGGTCTGCGTAGACGTGGAGAATACAACACTGAGTACGCTAGCTTCAGGGGCATTCCGTATGGCCAGCAACCCTTGGGGGAGCTGCGGTTTAAGGTAGGCCAGTAATTACAGTGGTGATACGAGGTGTCCAAATGGTAATTTGAACTATTTAATACTGAATGCGTTCCTCCATTTTACAGGAGCTCCAGCCAGTGAGACCGTGGCCTCATCATTTAGATGCGACAGAGGAAGGTCCCATATGTCCTCAGCATGACGAGCTGTACGGACGCATGGTGGCCCCCACAAAGGGTATGAGTGAATCGTGTATCTACGTCAACGTCCATGTACCCTTGGAAGCTCTTCCAGTTGTGAAAAGTACTGACGAGTACGAATACAAAGACTGTGACAATCATGGGAACAAGAAAGGTGTTCCTATTTTAGTATTCATTCATGGTGGAGGCTTCCAATCAGGATCAGGAGACGCTGACCTTCACGGACCAGAGTACCTCGTCAGCAAGGGGATAATTGTGATCACTTTCAATTATAGGTATTCATTTGCATTTTTAATCAACCATTAGTAAAATGTTATCTATGTTTTTAAAAGTCATTAGTCAAATTTTTGATATATTTTAATTACTTGTTAATGATACATGTCAGTTAAACAGGTTCTAGGTTGCGTACGTGGTTTAATCATGCCTACATTAGGTATAATAGTCTGATAGAATTGAACATTGAATCATCAGGATCAACGTGTTTGGCTTTCTTTCGCTAAATTCTCCCAAGATCCCTGGCAATATGGGTCTCAGAGACCAAGTGACGCTGCTGCGCTGGGTTCAGCGAAATGCGAGAGCTTTTGGTGGAGACCCGAGCGATGTAACACTAGCAGGGCAGAGCGCCGGAGCAACATGCGCGCATTTACTGTCTCTTTCGAACGTCACAAAAGGACTTTTCAAAAGGTAATAAGTTAATAACCACGACTTGTCAAAAATAATTCATATTTTCGTCTCCTACACTAATACTTTTTCTTTCAGGGTTTTATTAATGAGTGGTTCGGCCATACCAGCGTATTATACAGTTTCACCGATTTACGCAAAACAGTCTGCTACTAGATTTCTAACAATCCTAGGGATCAACTCCACGGATCCGGATCTCATCCATGAAAGACTTGTTAAAACTCCACTCCAGGATATTTTAAATGCTAACTCCGTGTACCAATACGAGGGGGGGATAGTCTCCTTTGTACCAGTGAGGGAAGACAAACAAATGGAACTCGAGAGAATTGTAGATGATGACCCAATTACTCTCATGGAGCAAGGTCGAGGGAAAGAATATCCGATGATAGTCGGTTTCACTAGCAACGAGTGCGAATTTTTTAAGAGAAGATTGTTATACATTGATATTTTGGGTCGGATAAAAGCGAATCCACTCGTGATTTTAAGAGCTGAGATTC
The DNA here is from genome assembly GCA_038387885.1 of Spodoptera picta. Classification (NCBI taxonomy): domain Eukaryota; kingdom Metazoa; phylum Arthropoda; class Insecta; order Lepidoptera; family Noctuidae; genus Spodoptera; species Spodoptera picta. The sequence goes on along the minus strand of JAZHFQ010000640.1, from coordinate 318,139 downwards.
CATTTACAACCCTTCCTAATGTAGCCCTCTCACTGGCCAATAAATTAATTGACTGGTACTTCCAAGGAAAACTAAATATGGAGGACTATTTAGAAGTATGCAGAGATACATTGTTTATGTATCCAGCATTTAAAGTAGTTGACTGGAGGGCTAGATTGCACAATGCCGCACCAGTCTACTTGTATCAGTTCGCTTACGAAGCAGACTTCAGCACGGTGAAAGTAGGTCTCAATCTGCAGTACAATGGGACAGCTCATGTTGAAGACCTCACTAACATTTTCCGCGAGAATGCAATTCTCGATGACTGGCAGACATTCCCTCCCGTCAGTAGAGATGACTCCATGAAGGATTGGATGACTCAATTTGTGATTGACTTCATGCATTGCAAGTAAGTTTACAACTTATACAGAAAATCGTTTAAGACTAATAGGAACAGAAAAACTAACAGTTATAAACATTTCGTAGATTTTAAACAATCATTTCGTTTAATTTCAGTAAGCCATCCTGCTCCGAGCCGGGCTGGTATCCAGTGCAGGCAGATCACTTGAACTATGAGAACATCCAGGAACCGACTGTACACGACAACGTACTGCCGAACGAGTATCAACAACACACAATCAAGTTCTTCGATATGATCGAACAAATTGCGAGGTATGTACATTCAGAACTTATACTGAACTCAAATAAAACCTGAAAGGAATTAATAAGTTAATTTAGCAAGTGTCAGCATTGCAGACAGAGTTTTAAATCGTTGACTTTGTTTTCAGGAACTCCTCATTAGATACCTCCATAACGACAACATGATAGATGGTAAAAGCAATAGAGGTAGGAGAAGCTACACCTGATTTGATCAGGTTGAATGAGTTTAAAGATGTACATACATTTATTGTTATTGAAGTCCACCGTCATATTATTAATGTAATAAAGATATTCCGTGTGTATTGTTGAGTTAATATGTGCAACTGCCATTCATAATTTAGATAAGCCATGCGACCTGCGACCACCATGGGTTGCAGGCGAAGTTACGAGAAGAACTAATGTAGATTCTAGAATAGAACAGTTTAAAATTAATTTATCTCTCAATCATCCTTTTTATGAGTTAAGAGTGCTTTAAGTAGTTTAGTATGTATTTATTTGTTATTTGTAGGTATAAATCCGCTGAAATGCACGCGATTTTAATGACGAGTTTAATTAAGACAATTATGGCAATGTTATTGCCCTGTTCACTGCACGATAGATACATTATTCCCACTGCATGTTTCTATCATGCGTAATAGTAAAATAGCCTAAACTTCTGTACTTCGCCTACTCACTTATGCAAATTATTTGTACTAATTTAAGGATGAATGGAAACTTCGGCAGTTGTAGGTTGTATAACTGGTAGAATAATCACGATAGTACACGAAGACTACAACGGAAAGGTTGCACAATTTAGATATTGGACAATATTGTACAATTTATTTGTGTAGGGATTTACAAACACGCAAACAAAAACACAAACGAAAAGACACATGGAACTGTGAGAAAGACAGTTGAGATATTGAATAGGTCACCTGGAGGTAATGTGATAATCTGTGTGGTATTCGATTGACAGTTAATTTCTAAGAGGAAAGCTTATAGAGTCCGATTCCCATTAGCCTGCACATCCAGGTTACTGGTTTAATCATTAGTCGTAAGGTAAGTCTTACAGAAAGTAGTCAGGACTCGGGATTTTTAAGCACTCGCCAAGTCCAGTCAGTCCAGAGGCCTTAGTACGAGTTTCTTTTACGTTTAAAGTAATCGTAACGAGTACGCGTTCGGCGTTGTGATTGGCCGGCGCCAATAAACCAACCAATCAGAGCGCGGAACGAGGTCTCGTTTCGATTACTTTAAACGTAAGAAAAACTTGTACTAAGGCCTCAGTTTACTTAAGTATTATTACCGATGAACAAATAACTAAGAACAAGTTGTTTGACATTTAGGTTTCCACTCCATGATACAGCAGTTTCATGTTACGATAACGCACGTTGTTATTCAGGAAAACGTGTTTCGGTAATTTGACGCAAAAATTATGGCGTCATAGTTTGTGTCCTGCGTACGCATGTACTAAGCACCAAATATAAGTATTAACGATTATTCTTATTGTTGTTCGAATGCCTTACCGAACTTTTTCAATGCTATTGCAGAAGTGCTGCACAATTTACCTGTAACAAAAATATTGCACAATTATTTCAAGTCTTCCCTTAGGAGGATAGGGATTTCAGAATTTGGAAATGTTTTGGTAATTGATATTTTACAAGAGTACGGTAATAGTTACAACTAAATATCACTTTTCCTTATACTTGTTTGGAAGTCGTCGTCAGTCAAAATCCTGGGCGCCATGAGTATCAATAACATATGTACCTAGGTGATACAGTATAAAATAAATAGCAGAGCTTTTGTTATCATAGCTTTGAGGGCCTGATAACGATTGGTATTACTGAACTCTGATAAGTAGCCTAATCTTAGTACAGCCGCTAACAAAACTTGACCCAAAATAAATTGAAGCTTGATTCACATCAACTTTCTATTACATTATATATAAATACTAAGTGTGCTATGCTTCTGACTTTTATAACCAATAAATCAATAACTTACATAACTAATAGATAGTAAAAAATTTCAAGAACTCTAAAGGTAGCCAAGGCTAATTAATGGATGGCCTGATTCCTAGTTGATCGCGTTTCAACTCATTTGTATGTGTACACAGTGTGGAGAATAGTAGCTCCAATTGTTTTCAGTCAAACTAGAACATTAAAATCGGTGTATTGACAGGCTTGCATTCTCAAATCAGTTTAAAGAAAGTTCTATAATAATTTGGTGTAAACATCACTGCCATACTCTTTAGGAGTACAGTAAACCGTCTACACTTATAGATAACGTACAGTAAAACAATTAGTATTTTAGTTTATTTGCTGCTCATTTGTAAGCGCCTCACGCAAATACGACAGCACGTTGTAATAAGCGGGAACGTAACTAATTACTTCAAACAGGAGCTTCCCACGTGTACAATCAAAAGCGACCTTTGCTTTGCTGACACGCAACAACGGTACGTGCACATGTCTGTATTGTTACACAAGACCGGGATTTTTTATCGAGTGAAGCTTGGAGCAGAGGGCTCGCAAATTATATCAGTAGATAAACATTAAGTTATGTGAGCGACAGTCCCATACCATCGATCTTTCAGTCCTCGCCACGCTTTACCATAGTTTTAGTGTGTTGGGGACGAGCCGTCAGGCACACGACAGCATCAGAGACAGGTACGTCAACTTTTTATTCGTTCACTGACTACTTCTTCAGACAAAATGACTGTTTACATAATATTACGTCTTTTATTCTTCAACGTTGTAACTACAGTATACAATAGCGCAATCCATCTGCCTTCAGCAAGCGTGATCAACTACATGTCAACTTTTCGCCACTTTATTAAGAAAACTTCTTATGCGAATAAAATAGAGTGAGCCTATTCAGGTGACCCCGGCAGTGTATGAAATTGGCTACGACTACGACTCGACGCCACTTTAACCCGTTAGTGAAAACGTCATATTATGTACATTACAGTATGAGACTTGTAACTTATTAAAATTCTTCGATTTTAGGAATGCAAAATAAAACGATACATCAACAAATATAATGCGGTGGAAGAGAACAGCTTTGTTAAATGCGGTGCTAGTGGTAGCCACGTCAGCGCTGCACCTCACTGTAGAACATGGGATACACAGTGACCAGAACGGTACCATCCTTGCTGCCATCGATGAAACGGCCAATTCGGTGCTTGTTCCCACCATTACAAATTCCGAGAATTTTGCAGTGAACGAAACAGTTACCGATAACACAACGAATGAAAAACCTTTAATGTCAACACAATCTAACTCTTATTCTAATAGCAATAGTGTCGCATACGCAAATGAGCCAATTGGCGACAAAGAAAAGAGGATGAACACTGAAAGTTTGCATATTAGAACCGGCGACGATGGCGATGACGGGGGTGACGAGAATAATGGTAACGATAATAATAACGGTAACGATAATGGTGACGATAATAATGATGGTGACGATAACAATGATGGTGACGATAACAATGATGGTGACGATAACAATGATGGTGACGATAACAATGATGGTGACGATAACAATGATGGTGACGATAATAATGATGAGAAATTAGTTGTGGACACATCGTCTGGTAAAGTACGTGGTCATATCTGGCGGAAAAATGAAAACATAATTAGCTACATTGATATAAAATACGGCACTTTCAACAGCCTATTTGAGGTATGATTAAAAAATTTTGCTATTTACCTAAGGATCAAACTATTTTTTCATTACATACATATCCCATACCAATTATCATTTAGAGACAATAGAACGCCAAATTACATGACTTTGGCATACCTCTTTCGCTTCAATATTTTCGTGCATGATTTCGACTGAGGGTAGTTTTAATTTGACCGTTTTTCAAAATATCTCCTATGCGTCCATCTATGGCGTAACTACTTTCCCAGCCATGCTCGCTCAATAAATATCTTTCGTAAATCTTTTAGCATACATCCTTTCAATATGATCATCTTGATATTCCCTTTCCAATTTCTATCACTGCATATTATTTATATCTACATTTTCTCCAAAGACGGTGTTTTTCACACTTTCTGTCAGTTTTACTTCTCGCATATTTTAGGGCTCTCTCTACACCATTGGTGCTGAAACTCTCTGCAATATAGGAAGTTGAGCTTCAGTGGATATTAACTCGCTCGGAGTGTAAAGACACCATTGTTGGTGTTTCGTACTTTCACTTACATTTACCCGACTGTCTCTGGAGAGAGACATACCAAATATTGAAACTAATTCACTTGGTACAATTCCTCACTTTCGGTTATTTGTTTAAACTGTCATTTTTTATTTTTTTTTCTTCCAGGCTCCAGTAGCACCAAACAGATCAAATACAGTTCATGAAATTAAAGAACATGCATCCCGATGTCCGCAGCTACAAGATAATAAAGTTGTCGGAGATACAGACTGTCTGACATTGAGCATCTTCAAACCACCGAATGTTAAAAATGCGAGTGTCCTTGTTCACATCCACGAGGGGAATTTTATTGGAGAAAGCGCCAATCCTAAAATATACGGTCCAGAATATTTAATAGCAAAACAAATAATCCTGGTGTTACCTAATTATAGACTAGGACCGCTCGGATTCCTCTGTATGCAAGATAAAACTGCTCCCGGCAACGCAGCTTTAAAAGACTTGTCTTTAGCGTTGACATGGGTAAAAACGAACATTGAGAAATTTGGTGGAAACCCTGGAAATGTAGCAGTAAGTGGCATTGGTACCGCGGGTGCATTGGCTGGATATCTGGCACTGTCTCCGATGTCATATGAGAATGTCCACAAAGTTATCATAGAAAGTGGTTCAGTTTTATCTCATTGGGCAATAGATAGAGATCCCATCGATACTGCAACACGTTTATCCAGTAAGATTGAAAATTTTAAATCATTTGAGGATGTAGATCTAAAACCATTATTGAAAGCTGCAGAAACCGTTGCGTTGAGACCATGTTTAGAAAAAACTGATAAACCTTTTATGACTGAAACTCCATGGAAAGTTATGGAAAACAAAGAAATTAAAATACCCTTTATGATGGGTACGGCCAAGTATGCTGGCGTCCATGAATTTTTAAGTCTTACACAACAAACTGTTCAGGCATTGAATGAAGACGTAGGTCTTTTGTTGCCAAACGATTTACACTTCACAAGCGACGACGAAAGAACAAGAATAGGCAATAGAGTAAAAAATGAATATTTTGGTGAGGACACTATTAGCCTGAGCAGTGCGGAACGACTGACACTGTATTATACGGACGCTGCATATCTTGGTCCTGCAATGCGCACTGCTCGACCGTTGGTTGGCTCTGGTGCAACGGTATACTTCTATGAATTTTCTTTTGTTGGTGAATTTAACAGGGAATCGCATGCTATTGAAAGCCCGCTAGAGGGTGCAGTGAGAGGTGACATCGTTGGTTACATTTTCATGCAAGATGGAGTTGCGCCAGCCGAAAATACAGCCGAGCGATCAATGTTGGAGTGTCTAGTCGAATTATGGACCAGTTTCATCAAGACAAGGTAACATATTTTTTATTAACCAAAAAAGCAAATGTGATCTGCCATAATTGTAGCAATGTGATAATATATATATATTGGCTAAGAGGTGTTAGTATTTTACAATTCCTAATGTTCAATCATAATTAGGTACCGTATGTCTTGTGCCGTCTGTACAGTCACATTTGCGTCAAGTCACACTGAACCATTTGTTGAACTGTAGTTACGATTACGAAGTAACTTGACCATGGCAAAAGTAGTTAGTAAATAGAGAAATGAAGCAATAGACAAGAACGTATCGTTGTAGTATATGCAGTGTAGCGGTTTATCTGTGTAATATAGTGATGGTGATATATTACGAGATAATAGTGGCGCAGTGATAATTACAACGTGCCGTACTATACATAGGATTCATAGTTATATATTTATAGGTACGTTCATACGTCATATCCTAATCCAATCCCCGAAGGAGTAGTGCATCAAGACAATGTAGCACCCACCTCTTGCTAGTTATAGGGGTCATACTATTTCCATATACTGGCGACTATTCTTAACTCCGTGCTGTGACAGAATAATTGTCAAAAAATCGAGCCACGAAAAATTTGATTAGGTCCTGGCGCTTACTTCTACCACCGAAGTAGTCAAATCAGTTATCATATACATTAAGTATCATTGTAATTGGATGCACGTCAAAACCTAACACCAGGTGCAATGTTAGATCTTTCTTATTGGAAATTTTGAGATCAGAAATTAACAATAATGCTTTCCAGGAAGTCGCACGTCTAAAGAGGGTATGATTTATAAAACACGTACGTATTTATATTTCACAGTACGCCGACCTCCACTGACATAACTTGGGAGAAGTTTGACAACGAGGACCCTTCCGAAGAACACTGGCTATCGATTGACACCAACGTGACTCCGTCAAAGGGTGTGCATGTGGAGCGTATGACGCTGTGGACTGAGATATACAAGGAGTACTTCATAGAGAAGAGCCTCGCCTACGGGATGTCTCCCAGCGTCTGCACCGTGCTCCTCCTTCAAGCTGTGTTCTTTATCACATTCTTTAGGCACGCCTGGCATTTCTTCTGAGGGACCAGTTTAACAATGACTTGATGCTAATTAGTTGTTAATTCACCGTGACAAAAGCCATGTACTTTAAATAATATGAAGGTATATTTTGATTAAATCATGTACACATCTTTTAGTTGTTTTGATATACAGCACGTAAGTACATAATGCGAGTCTCTGGTCTTCTCTTATTCTGAGTAACTAGTGGTATTTATTTCACCAAAGACCCATTACAGATTTAATAAAACCGCATTTGGTGTTAGTAAAGCTACTAAAATCTGTAAATAAATTGTTTATAGTCGATAACGGATCTTCAGTAGCGATAATCAGAAGCTATTGTATTTGGAGTGTTTAGGAATACGAGTACTGAGTCATAATCGTAAATAATCCACCGTTTCATGTGTCAATGTTTTGATTATGTAGTCGCCGGCTGTTTTGATATCCGCGTCTGTCGACAAGTCGACACATAAACTGGATCGCTTACTGACCGCGACACATACACGGGACTCCGAAATGGAGTAGAGGCTCGCGAAGCTCGGCTATGCGGCTCGGGGCGGTTGGTGCAGTGTTGACAGTGAGCACAGTGACGTGCGTAGCCGTAGCGCGGCCCACCCCGGTGCCGCGGGTGCACCGCGACGTGGTCACCCTGCAGGGCACGGTGCGGGGGTACCTCGCCTTCAACCCACCCCACTTTGCGTACTACGGTATTCCTTACGCAGGGTCGCTCACGCAAGGCGACAGGTTTAAGGTCAGCTGATTCATTTGTTGATAAACGCAAATATGTGGATGTGGATACAGGACATTTTGTAGTGTGTTTAAACATTGGATGTAATGTTTAACCATGGGGTAGAACTTTGTCTATGATAGCGGGAGGATGCTAAGAAAATAAATGTTGAATACACCATGGGTTTTGTGGCAACGTTGTTATACGGAGAGTTTACTAGGCACTTTGCCTGCAACTTATTAATGAACTTCGCCTTTTCTGTCATTAACTGAGTTACTGCATAGTAAATTAAAATTTAGGGTAGGGAGTTATGTGGATGGGTAGTAAATATCAAAAAGTCATGGAGATTAATTTAGTAAGAGAATGAGCTTATTCGGATAATAGTCAGCAGCTTTTATCATCGTAGCTTGTAGATCTAAAAATCGCACGCACAATTATTTTGTTATTTATTATTTTATTTTCTTATTGTACAGCTAAATATTTTGAACACCTGAAAGGATTTTGCCATAATTAGGTCAAGTGGGAATTGAACTCGCGCAGATTGGTTCCCTAGCAGGGATGGCAGCGCCCTCTCACAATAAAATTAGATTCCTGATCCATTCTGTGTGTCAACGTGTGACGTAATTATGTGAATAAACGTAATGATGTCAATATATACAATATTACATTACTTATTACAGTACCTTTAAGCGACAAAATTCGGGGTGCGGTGCCAGAAGACCTCCCCGTGGTGCACCCTGGGTGCGGGCGACAGTCTCCCTAGCGGGGGTGATAGGGTTGGAGTGACTGTCGCCCGCAGCAGACTTCTGGACTGGGCGGGCGAACCCGATAGGGTTCTGGAGGCGGCGGGCTGTGTGCTCATGGCCCGCGCTTCCGTGGGGCGTTTCTCCGCCTGTCTCTCTGAACTTAGCAGAGAGCGTGGCGGAGAGGCGAGGGCGGTGCTCGTTGTGCACTCACCCTGCCAGCGAGCAGCATCGGGACACAAGCTGTCCCCGATTGCAGCCGTCGATATCGTAATCCGTAAGGAGGTCACGGTCACGTTTTGTGACTCTGAACGGGACGAGGGTCTTGGCTTGGTCGCCCGGACCGCGAGGAAGATAACCTCTATAAAAAATTCCTCCAATACTAAGTTCTGGTGCGCGGCGAGAGTATGCATGGCTGAGGAGTAGTGTCAGTCGCGAGCGCACCCCCAGCTAGGGGACCAGTGGAACCTCTAGTTGGGAAACAAATTTTCACTTACCCAGGTACAGGGGGCACTGCCTGGGTGGACCGATTATTTCCCCCATACTCGTGGGATTTGTATGGAGAAATTTAAAAACACACACAAACCACATCTGACGGAGGAGGAGAGTGCGGGTGAGCTCGGCTCACCTGCAGAGGCGGTAGAGGGGAGTCCAAGTGGCTCCGGGACCCGTGTTGAGGAGCTGGAGTTGTCCAGCGAGTCGCACACACGGGATCCAATTCGGATGAGGTCGGACTCTGAGTCCGACACATCTCTGGCGGAACGGCTGAGCGTGATCTCGAAGGGCTCACGCCGCCGTACGACGGGGACGTTTAAACGCCCCAGGCTGGAGGAGGACACTTTGTCCCCGTCCTCCGGCGCTCAGGAGGCGCCTCCCCTAAAGTCCCCACGGCGGCGCGGGGTAGGGGCGGCAAGGGCAGAGGCCGCCGGAAAGCGGGAACCGCTGCCTGCGCGGAGCCAGCTGGGCAATTAGCTGCGGAGGGTAGGGCCCTTTCGAGCGCTGCCTGCTCGGAGCCCTCTGCATCAGAGATGTCCGGCGTGGAGGCGTCGGAGGGCGAGCGTGGCTCTGAGAGCGAGAGCGGCTCCGGGGGCCTCCAACAGGCCATCACTGAGGAGCTCCAAAAGGTGGCAATGGGGAAATCCCAGTCAGCTAGACTCTCCCTCCTCAGGGCGGCGGTGGCCACCATAACGGAGGCGGCCTTGGAGCAGTGTGCGGTGCCCACTGCAGAAAAGGTGCGCTCCGAGCTGGCCGAGATGCGGCGGGAGCTAGCGCGCTTGGCGGCCTCTAATGCGGCTCTGGAGGCCGAGCTGCGGACGGCCAGGGCCGAGCTCGCTGCTGCTCGCAGCAGCCGCGCCCAGCCCCCGGCGGAGGCCGACGTAGTCGGACTGCTGCGGGCGGAGATGGCTGCCTTCCAGCGACGTTTTGACGTGCTGGAGGGTAGGCTTTTGCGCCCCCGCTCGCATCGAGCCGGGCCTCCCCGCCCACGACCTCGGGCTCATACGCGGCTGCTGCGGCCAAGCCTCCGACCTCCTCTGGTCAGACTGGCCGCGGCCCCCAACCGCCGGCAAAGGCTCGAGCGCCTCCTCCAGCGAGGCCCTCAGTGCCCCCGCCGGCGCAGACCCCAGCTGCGCCGACGGCGCCAGCGCCCACGAGGCGCAAAAGAGGAGGGGCACTCCAGCCCGGCAAGCTGGAGTTGCAATAGCGGCGGCGGAACTCGCCCCGCGGGTAGAGGACGGTGGCGGTTGGCAAATCGCCGGCGAGGCGAGGAGAGTCGCCAGGGAGGGCCGAAAGCGCCGCAAAAAGGCGCAGCGGCAGCGACGGCAGCAGCAGCGCAGGGAGAAACGCGCTGCTGCCTTGCTCCTCGCCCCTAAGACCGCGGCTGTGGTCATCACCCTACAGCCGGAAGCGGTCAATAGGGGCGTTACCTACGGCGACGTCCTCGCCAAATTAAAGGGGGCGGTGACTCCTGCGGAGTTCGGGGCCCCGGACGGGTTCGCGGTCAAGGTGACCGCTACCGGAGCCCGTCTTCTCGAGGTCCCCGGCGCGACCAGCGGCCCATCGGCTGACGCCCTGGCTGAAAGGCTTAGGGCGTGCCTCGGTGCGGACGAGGCCCGCGTGTCCAGGCCCACCAAATGCCTGGATGTCAGGATTTTGGGCCTGGACGACTCCGTCACGGAGAGTGAGGTGGTGGCCGCTGTGGCCAGGACAGGAGGGTGCCCTGCTGACCAGGTCAGGGTGGGCACCATCCGCCCGGACAACTCGGGGCTGCGCACGGTGGTGGTGAGCTGCCCCGTCACAGCGGCCAAAACATTAAAGGAGGGCAAAAGGCTCTTGGTGGGATGGGTCTCGGCGCAGGTCAAGCTGCTCGAGGCCCGGCCTCTGAGGTGCTACCGCTGTCACGTGGGGGAGCACGTGAGTGTCAAATGCACCTCGGAGGTGGACCGCAGCGACTGTTGCTTCCGCTGCGGTCGGCCCGGTCACAAGGCCGGCTCGTGCTCTGCCCCGCTGCACTGCAATGCATGTGCGGCGGCTGGCAAGCCGGCCAAACACCGGGTCGGGAGCAAAGGCTGCTCCCCTCCCGCAAAACCCAAGGGCAAAGGTAGGCCCTCCGCCGTCCCTGCCGTTTCCGCCGCCGCCGCCGCCACTGCCACCGCAGTCGCCGCTGCCGCCTCTGAGGAGATCGGAATGGACTGCCAATAATGGCTCCATTCCGCCTCCTCCAGGCGAATATCAACCACTGCGCCGCTGCTCAGGATCTCCTGCTCCAGAGCATGGCGCAGTGGTCGATCAACGTCGCCGTGGTCTCCGAGCCGTATTTTGTCCCGCCCAGGGATCACTGGGTGGCGGACCTGGACGGCTCGGTGACCATCATCTCGTCGGCCGCCGCCGGTACCCCGACTCTTGAGGCTGCTCAAAGAGGCCGGGGTTGTGTCGCAGCACGGTTCGGAGAGCTCGCTGTGGTGGGCGTGTACTTCTCTCCGAACCGAACTCTCGCCGAGTTCCACAACTCCTTGAGGGAGTTGGTCACCGTCGTCGTCGGGTTCCGTTCCCTCCCCGTGCTCGTCCTCGGGGACTTCAATGCCAAGAACTTGGCTTGGGGTTCCCGGTTCACCGACGTCCGGGGTAGGATGGTGGAAGACTGGGCCCTTGAGGCAGGCCTAGTCGTCTTGAACCGGGGTTCTGTCCCTACGTGCGTGCGGATGCAGGGCGAGTCGGTGGTGGACATCTCGTTCGCCAGCCCTGCTCTGTCACCGCGTATTGTTGACTGGCGCGTCATGGAGGAGGTGGAGACGTATTCCGACCACCGGTATATCCGGTTCGACGTCTCCGCCGAGTCCGCAGACCCGCCGGTCAGACAGGCCCCATGTGGCCCGCGTTGGGCGCTGAAACAGCTGGACCGGGAGCTGCTCCTGGAAGCCGCCATCGTGCAGGCCTGGGTGATACCACCGGTCAGGCCTGCCGACATAGACGATGAGGCCAAGTGGCTCCAGGACGCCATGTCCAGGATCTGTGACGTGGCGATGCCCCGGATCCGGTCGAGGCAACAAAAGCGCCAGGTGTACTGGTGGTCGCAAGAGCTAGCAGCTCTACGCAAGGCGTGCACTGCTGCGCGACGCCAGTACACTAGGCACCGCAGGCGCCGCATCCGTCCTCCTAATGCGGAGGCGAGAGAGGCGGAGTTGTACGAGGGATACAGGGCGGCCAAGGCCCTCCTCAAGGTGGAGATATTGCGGGCCAAGGAGGAGGCCCGCCGAGAGATGCTGGGGACTCTGGACAGAGATCCGTGGGGACGCCCGTACCGGATGGTACGCGACAAGCTCCGCGCCTGGGCTCCCCCGCTCACCCAGAGTCTCCGGCAAGAAGTCTTGGAGGAGGTGATTGGCACCCTGTTCCCTCGACTGTGGAGGGGGTTCACCCCTCCGTATATGACTCCGCCCCCTGCGGTGCCCGACGCGGGCTACAGCGACGACGACGACGACATCGTCCCAGAGGTGACCGAGGCAGAATTGAGAGCGGCGGTGCGCCGGATGGGCGCCAAGAACACCGCCCCAGGACCCGACGGCCTGCATGGCAAGGCATGGGTCCTGGCCTCAGAGGCTCTCGGGCCTCGATTGATTGGTCTCTACAGCGCATGTCTGGAGAGAGGCCAGTTCCCGCTTCTCTGGAAAGCGGGAAAACTGGTCCTCGTGCGGAAGACGGGGCGCCCTGCGGACTCTCCGTCCGCGTACCGGCCCATAGTGTTGCTCGACGAGGTGGGGAAAGTCTTCGAAAGAATCATTTCGAACCGCCTCGTCGCGCACCTGACGGACATTGGGCCGGACTTGTCGGACGGCCAGTTCGGCTTCCGCAGAGGGCGCTCCACGGTGGACGCCATCATGCGCGTTAGAGACCTCACGACGGGGACTGCAGTGTCCAGGGGTAAGGTCGTAGTGGCGGTGTCTCTGGACATCGCCAACGCCTTCAACTCCCTGCCCTGGAGCTGCATCTTGGAGGCACTCCGATATCATCGGGTGCCTACCTACCTCCGTCGTGTAATCGAGGCTTACCTGACGGACAGGTCCGTCAGCTACCCCGGTCACCGGGGCGAGTGGAACCGGCGAGAGATGTCACGCGGTGTTCCACAGGGTTCGGTTCTGGGGCCGCTCCTGTGGAACATCGGCTATGACTGGGTGCTGCGCACCGACCTCCCGAACGGCGTTAGCACAATATGCTACGCCGACGATACGCTGGTGCTAGCGCACGGGAGGTCACACCAGGCGGCGGCCGACTTAATGGCGACAGCGGTTGCGACAGTCGTTGAGAGAATCCGGCAGTTGGGACTCGAGGTGGCGCTCCACAAGTCCGAGGCCATGTGTTTTCATGGCCGCGGGAACGCGCCACCTCCGGGTGGGTCCCAAATAACGGCGGGAGGAGTTACCATCGACGTCGAGACGACGATGAAGTACCTAGGACTCGTCCTCGACAGTCGGTGGAACTTCATAGAACACTTCCGACGTTTGGCCCCAAAGTTGGAGAGGACGGGGGCTGCGTTTAAACGCATCCTCCCCAACCTCGGGGGCCAAACGCCTCCTGCCGGAGGTTATACGCCGGGGTCGTGCGGTCCATGGCCCTCTACGGCGCCCCTGTTTGGGCGCCAAACCTGTTGCGGCGTCCCGCTCGGACGCTGCTCATGGCACAGAGGGTCATGGCGATCCGAATGATCCGCGGATACCGCACGATCTCTGGGGAGTCGGCGAACCTCCTTGCCGGATTACCGCCGTGGGATCTGGAGGCGAAGGTGCTCGCGCGCGTGTACGGCATGCGCGCGGAGGCACGTCGCCGGGGCGAAACCCCGCTGCCGCGCCAAATAGGTGCGTGGCGGGATGAGCTCCGGCGCGATCTCATGGCGGAATGGCAGCAACGACTGTCGCAACCGAGGGCTGGGCTCGCTGCCATCGCAGCGGTAAGTCCCCTCTTTGAGGAGTGGCTTGAGAGACGCTACGGCGTCCTCACCTACCGCCTGACGCAGGTCCTCACCGGACATGGAAGTTTCGGGAGGTACCTGTGTCTGATGGGGCGGGAGGAAACGCCCGGGTGTCATCACTGCGAGGACCGCCCTGAGGACACGGTGGAACACACGGTGGGAGAATGCCCTTCGTGGGCTGAGCACCGCCGTGTCCTCAGGGAAGTGATCGGCGATGGCGACCTCTCGCGTCCGGGCCTAGTGCAGGCCATGATGCGGAGCGAGGGGGACTGGGATGCCGTCTCCTCCTTTTGCGAAGCAGTGATGCTAGCTAAGGAGGAGGCGGGACGCGTGAGGCAGCGAAGCGCTGCCTCCTCGCAACCCAGCCATCGCGAAGGACACACCGGGCGTCGGGGATCGCGAGACGATCTCCGGCCACCGTAAGCGCGGGCCTGCGGACGGCGAGCATGGGTGGCTCCCCGTCCGACCAGAAACAGACCCGAGCGTACGGCGCGTCGCGTTCCGCGCGCGCCTCAAAGAGCCATCAGACCACCACAGATGGGGCCCAATACGGCCGATGCCGATTCGGAGTCGCGGAGAACCTAACGGGTAACCGGGGCTCCGGCTCGACGTGCAGGAGAAGGAACGGGGTGGTTTTTAGTCAGTAAGAGTCTGACACTCCCTCCCGCCTCACCCAGGCGGGAGAAGTCATTCGATGATTTTCCCCCCTTAAAAAAAAAAAAAAAAAAAAAAAAAAAAAAAAAAAAAAAAAAACCACAAAATTCGCTGTACGAGATGGAAGTGGTTCCTTTTATTGTTGATTTGTCAAAAAAGACGTCCCTACATTAGAAAACAATCTAGAGCATTTCGTATCTAGTACCTACATACCTAATTCTGATTTGTCCCAATGGTTAACAAATTTTTTTTTTTATAATTAGGTATGCAACTTCATTTGTGATTTTAAATATCCTGTAACTATTCCCATTTTTTCATTGGTCTTATAAAACAGATACCTTATTTATTAAGATTACCCCTTGCTTATTAAGTTTCATCATCAGTTGCATCAGACCGTAATATAACTAATAATATTATTTAGGCTTTAAGTACTGTTTATTTAGGACCCCCAACCTCCACCCAAGTGGGGCGGCATCTTCGAAGCCCTACATAAGATAAAGTGTCCCCAAGTTAAAGCTGATGGAGATGAAAATTGTCTGGTCGTTAACATATTCACACCACAAAAGCAAGATGCTACATTGCTGCCTGTCGTCGTGTTTGTTCACGGCGGAGACTTGCAGAGCGGGTAATGTATAATGTTGTTAAATTATTTAGTGAGCATTCACGTCTGTACGCCGGTTATATAAATATAGTCGTCACATTTTGATGTTATTCTAATTGTGTATCTATTTATATATAGTGATATGATATCCTTGAGTACGCGCATGATTTTTTTGTTAATGTTTACTGAAAATCAAAGTAATACTAATAATTTTTTATTTCTAGAAATAATATTCTGTTATTACTAAATAATATTTACTGTGTCAGCATGTTATAATGTCTGTCTTAATTTAAGAATACAGAAGTATTATAGCTTCGAGGTTGGCTTTAAAGCTCGGCGGTCACGTAGGTAGCCGACAACGACCTTATTCACAGACTGGGAATTTCCGAAACTAGATTCTATTACAGATGCGGATGTTAGTTAAGAGACAAACTTCGTGCCGATACTTTATTAAAAACCATACCATGACGTCATTCGTATGACGTTATCTTTTTAGTAGCATAAGTAGGGAAGAATAGTTTTAGTATGTTGAGCCAACACTTTTAGTTACTACTGCCAGTGTTACGAATATAAAAGTTATAGCTTTAGAAAAACATATTCTATCAACTTGCAATTTGCATATTGATAAGATAGTTAGCTTCCGTACTACGGAAATAAAAGAGAAATGTTTTCAGGTGGGGCGCGCACCGACCTCCCGCTCTGTTCCTCGAGGAGGGCAACAATGTGATCGTGACGTTCAATTACCGGCTCGGAAGTCTAGGTTTCCTGTGTCTCAGGACTCCTGATGTCCCAGGGAACGCAGGGCTGAAAGACCAGATAGCAGCCCTTTACTGGGTACACAGAAATATCCATCAGTTTGGCGGAAACCCTCAAGACGTCACTGTGTATGCTACGGAGGCAGCTGCCGTCGCTGTACAGTTGATTCTATTGTCTGAACTAGTTGAAGGATTTTTACATAAAGTTATTCTAGAGTCAGGGTCAGTGCTGTCTCCTGCCGCCCTTACGTATGATCCTCTCGGTACAGCTTATACTGGAGCCTCATTTTTGGGTTACACAGGCTCAGATGACCCAGATGAACTGTACCAGTTTTACCTAAAAGCTTCATATAAAGAGCTGGTAACAATCCCTGAAATATTCCGTCCTTGTGTTGACAACACAACAGATAATGTTCATAACCTCATAGACGTAGATCCCATGCGGAAGTTGGAAGACGGATTATTTACCAATGTGCCCATGATAATCACATTCACACCAAGAGACAATGCATCTATTCTTGGAACTGATCTAAAGAAGTTTGAAAAGCCTCCAGAGCATTTCGAATACTTACTTCCACACAACTTGGAATTTAAAAGTGAAAAAGTTAAAAGTGAAGTAGCAAAGATAGTCAAAAAGTTTTATTTTCCCGAGGACTTTACTAGAAACAGCATGGTGCACAACTATGCTTACTACGCACAGGACATTTTGGTGGATTACCCTATTATCAAGTTGGCAATGATGTTTGCAGCCAAGAGTACATACCCAGTGTATGTCATGAAATTCACTTTGCCTAAGGTAAATGAAGACTCGGATAAGCCAGAGACAACCAATTTGGACACAATACTCGACTACTTGCATAAAGATAAAGCGCAAACCAACATATTTGGTGAACTAGTAACAATGTTGTTTAGGAACTTCAAAACATTAGGGTATGTACACATCTGTCTGGTTATATTGTTTACATATTTTTTAGTTTTATGTGTGTAGTCTTATATAAATGTGTCCTAACTCCTACATGAAAGTATTTGTAGTATAGCTTTTGTGAGACATAAATATAACATAATAATCTGTTTTGGTTTTAAACATTATTATCTTTATATGTATTGAGTTCTTTCCTTATTAAAAGTTGTCATTGTTTTTAATAATGTTTGGATGTCTTCTTGAGAATAAATAAATATTATGTTTCAGAGACCCCACACCACTGACCACGGCATTCATTCCTTTAATATGGCAGCCAGTGCATACTGAGGGAGACTCCCAGATCCACATATCAGATGTGCAAGTACTACACCTGGGTCCGACCCGGCTGACAGTGTCACCACACCGTAATCCACGGCTAAAGTTCTGGGACAAAGTTTATACAAGATTCCACAGAGCACACGAGGTTACAGAAGAGGAAACTGAAGATATGCTCAATAGCAAGGAGGAGGAGGAGGACCATGATGATAATGACCTGTACAAACTCGTGTTTCCGGAAGAGAAGTAAATAAAGAGGTCTGTTACTGTACATGTTAAATAATTATAATCTGTTGTCAAATAAACCGAAGCTAAAAATCACTGTTTTTACTATGACAAGCAAATACAGATACATTGTTTAACAACTTCATGGAACATCAGCAGGTCAGCACGCCCGTGCACTTGTCATTTTCTCTAGTTCCGCTTCGCGAAATTCGAATGTCGCCCAAATTTACACAACGTAATCACTGTGTACACAAACACAATTATTTGCAACTACTGTTACTAATTATCAAGTCAAAGGTCATATTAACAGATTACAATAAATAAAAACCAAACAAGTAAACGTTTCCAAGAAAATATCGACGTTGTCATAAATAAATCCCGTTACCTGAACAATCGGCGGCTGTAGAGGCGGTACGATGAGTCGCCAACACTTTGTGCACTTATACAACTATAACATAGCTATCCTGGTCGCGATATAACAATTGTTCACTAAATTCTCATTAAATTCTTATTTAAAATCAACAAGTAAATTTACAAAAGGCAAAACATGGGACCCTCTCCCGTCACATTTTACTTGACATGACATTGGTTTCGTTCGGAAACACTTGTTTTGGTTATGTTGACATTAAACAAAACTTCGAACCTGTTTTCTGATTTTACTTCAAAAATACTCCTATTACGACTTCTTTTTATTTTTATATTCATTGAAACGAGCAATTGTGATCTAAAACGTTAAATAAATGTAATTATTCCAAATAATGCCTCAGGGCAAAGCGTAATTTGTTTTTTCAGTGTAATATTTTGGCAGCGTTTTTGAACGAAATGTTGACGTACGCACACTTTGATGCATTTAAGCACGTAGGTATGTGCACAGTACAAGAAATGAATAGCCCAAGGGTATGAATGTGTGGTACTCTCAAGTCCAGCTACGAAAATCTTCATTCATAATGCAGAGTGATAACGATGTTTTAGTGTTGATGAGTTAATTGATTAATATAATATTAATATGTTATCTACAAGCCAGTATTAATCGCAACCAGGATTCCGTTATTTCCGTTATTAATTTAGGCTTACGTATATTATTTGAACGATTAAACTACGTCACTGAAATCCGCTAAAACCGGACGCCAGATGTTTAACGACCCCGTTTATACAATAATGTTTACTTTATAAATTAGCGAGCTTAGTTCCTATAGCATTCCTTCAGTTAGCATAACTAAATGCGGCCTTAGCGTTTTACATTGAGATTACTATTTCTATTTCTATCATTATGCGATGATTACCTACCTACAATTTATTAAAGCTCTGTTTGTAATACGACTAGAAAGGATCCTAGATAGATTAGTACCTCTGACTTCTGACCTGCTTGGCAGTTGTCGATACGTTTGTGTTTTACGAATTCTAGTGTAAATTTAGAGATTGTGTCCATCACAACTACCAAGTAAATTACCTACCTACGTCAAATGCACACCAGAAGTGATGCAATTATAGGCACCTTTGTACATCCGTTAAATTATGTAATGTTTGGTTAACAAACAGTTTCTTGTTTATCCATAACATAATTATCAACATTTGTTAGGTAACTACCTGTAAGACATTGTTTAGTAGGTTTCAGTAGGACACGTCAGTCCCGGAATTGTTCATTTTAGTACTTAATACAGTTAGATAAGATAATAGATCTTACCTATACAGTTCATTAGCCATCAACATACCTATAATGACCCAGTCAATTAATTATGGACCCGGGAATTCCGGTACGATAATGCTTTTTGTAATACGAGATATCTACCGGAGTTTGGGCAGGTATCTCCAATCTAATTTATTAGATAATGGACAGTGAGTTTTAGAATTGAACTAGCACAGCGTAGTGTTGCGACTGGTTGCTCTGTAAACGCATGCTGCGCCAGCGCATTCTTTCAAGTCATATTTACCTTTATAAACTTGTTTTTATTTCGAGCTTGCAGACTTGGCGGGTATTTCTAATTACCTATTTCTTTCCTAGTTTTTTTCCTTTTTTACTGCATCAGTGTCTATTTTAAGTTTCCTCTGAATGTGAAATGTCTCTAGTTCCAATTGGGTATCTAACCTTGCCGACTAGTTAATTTCAATACTTTTTTGAACAGTTTTCTATGAATTTTGTACAAGATTATGTATTGTGACGTCATGATTTTTAGCGTCAAACAGCATACTTACTTATTTCTTAAAACATTGCTGGAAAAATACTAAAATTAAGTTGGTCATGAAATCACTTAATGGAAGTGTGATTATTTTTAATTTTTTTGAAATATTTAAGTACCTAATTTTGATTAAGGAAAGTAGGTACCCATTTGGGTGCAAGACTTCATTAGTCGGCTTTCGATGTTCAATTAGGTACTTGACTAACGGTTTATTTGGACTTATGGGGAACGCTGTTCAGTGTTCATATGTAGGTACTATAGAACCTCAATAGGAATATGTATTATAGCTCATTCGTTTGTTCAGGACCCTACAGTAAGTAGGTTGCGGACAGACTAGGATATTCCTATTTTCTCCTTTTTGGAGGAAGATTTGTGTGGGAAGATAGGAATGAACCTTACTTTTTTGATTCAACCAACAGTAAATATCAGGTTTGTATAAATAGACTGTTACGTTGGCCGAGAGGTTGCAAGTGTGACTGCCAGGCAAGGGGTTTCATGTTCGATTCCATAGGCCGGGCAAAACGTTACTGGTTTTTTTTAATTACCAGTAGTAGCACGGAATTGTGCCCGGTATATGGCAATAGGCTCACCCCCTATTATACGGGACTCATAACATAAATAGTGAAAAGTGGGTGTTACATTTTTGTACAGTGGTATTGAGTGCCGTAATGTGCACCTCTGCCTACCCCTTTAGGGATAAAAGGCGTGCATTTTTTTAAGGAGGAAAATCATCGACAACTGGATGAGGCCGGAGGTAGTGTCAGACTCTTACTGACTAAAAACCAACCCGTTGCTTCTCCTGCCCTTCGAGCCGGAGCCCCGTTAACCTGTTAGGTTCTCCGCGACGCGACAGTAGGTATAGTATAGAACAGTGGCAGCGATTAACCTTTTGAATGCACCGATTTGAGATACAATAGAAAATACATTGTGCCTCGCGGGGACCCACGTTTAGACACAAAATGAAAATGCTACTAAGTAGGTAACTTAGAATGAAAAGGAAACAAAGAAGTCGTAAGTATTGTACACAAGTTTAATTACACGATATCCAGGCATGGCAAGAAACTTAACTGTATTGATTACTATTGTTACAAAATACGTACAAATATTTCAACATGGAAGCTGCTATGTGGAATGGACATATTATTGTACTTAGTCCTTCTACCCTGGTGACCAGGGGAGCTGCCACACGTGGGGACTATACACTACATGGTCTTAGAAGATGGATTTGTTCCATTCTCTTATAGAGGACTGAATAATTAATACCTAAGGAGTATAAACTGGTCCTCGGTACATTTAGTACCTACAGATATAGATACTGATGGAAGTAGTCTATGAACGTCTGCTGCACCAAAGGTGCTATTGTGTTCTGAATAAAAAGTGTTGCAGCCTTCGGTCATCGAAGGTCATAGATAGTATGTCAACGTGATATATTTCAGAGTTTACTTAATTTTAAGGCACTTAAAAAGATATTAATTTTTATCAATTCCAAGATAAACTTAGGAATGTTGTATGTTTACAATCTCTTCGAATAATACATTAACAATAATATTATAGCTGAATATCACATAATCATCTACTTATAAATAATTTAGAAATAGGTAAGATATTAGTATAAGGTAATAACAATGTAGACGGCTTGTATTGCTTTGAAAATTTTGTTGAAATTAGACATATTGACGTATCAGTTACTGTTTCGCAGTAATATCTATATTTACGTACTTTTATATGCATTGTCGTATCTATGAACATGTACATTTCATGCAGTCGAATTGCTTAACGTAAGTAGGTAATGCTTTATTTCATGTAACTTATGGTACTTTTTTGAAGTTAAATCCAATTTTTATCGGCACAGAAACAACCATTTTTATTCTTAGAATTAAATTACCTACTTCTATTTTACATTAATTACACTAAGACCTAACTAGTAACTAATATTGCAAATACAAAAAATGGAATATATAGACAGCCTTTACAGAGACACTACCTGCCTACGTTACCTAGGTACATACGTATAGTATATCATTAATTAATACAATATCAATGGGGGTGTCTTTAACAAATCACTTTCATTGGGATGGCTTTTGTAGACTTTCTTATAAAACAGTGACGACGGCAGATATCGATAGCTCTCTTTTATAATTCAGGTTGTTTAGGTCTGTGCTCCTGTAATGGGTTAGCAAGCATTTAATATAATTCACTTTTTCATGGTTTACGTTCTTTAAAAATAACATTGCAAAGAGTAGCCAGCTACTACCGATTTGTAAGATTAGAAATCAAGCCAATACAACGTGAATTTCTAATCAAACATATCGCGGAAGTAGTTCTGCACATGTCATTAATTTTTTAGTGTTTCTCTACGCACGTTTTAGGAGGTGAGTTAAGCGAGTTCTGAGTCTTTCTGCGAGCATGCTAATGCTTCTGATTTGAACTTAAGAAGAAGAAATGTGTACTTATATAAAGCAAGCACAGACCAATACAAAGTGCGACCACACGCTTGCGACTAAGTCGCATCATACATCGTTTCATGAAAACTAAATTGATTGTGCGGTTAAGCACATGTGCGGTCGGTATGTCACAAAATCTTCGAATGAAAACTGAGGGTCTGAAGCCATTCCACAAAGTTGAGCATCATTGACAGTGTTCGTTGACGTCCACGACGGTGTTCTTCCGCCAGCCGAAGAAGAAGTATCCGACAGCCAGGCCCAGCACCAGCGCGATGCAAAGCCACACGTTGTACGTCATGAACACCAACATCAGCGTGTAGGAAGCGGTCGACTGTAGGAAGTGTAGCAACGTCTGTATCACGTGGCCCGACGAGAACATCGTGTATCTGGAAGGTACAAACGTCTCATATATTTCTGTATCCATAACTGGTAGAACTTTTTGTAAATATCTATTAAAAAGCGTTTTAAATTGTACCGATTGCTCAAATAAAAACTTAAATAAAATTAAATTGTTTGAGTAACTATTATACTATGTCCAAAAAATATAACACTCCTTGCTAATTTAGATTCGGTTGTTAATTAATTGACTTGTCGTGTGTCATTCGACAGCAGACGGACGCGATCGACATTAGAGTAATTAATGTCCACACCGCGCCACTCCACGCGCCGGCCGACGAGTGATCGACACATAAATCTAGAGCACACTAACTGAACCTAGTAATTGAATTGCTGAAGTAATTAATGCGATGACCACGGGCCAAGGCGATTTTTACTTAATGAAATATTGTGTAACAAAATTTATCTTTTGGCTTTTACATGACACGTTGCTCAAGTTCAAAAAGTTCTCCAAACTTACTTGACGACAGCGGTTCCCCCGCAGGGTCCGTTAGCTCCGCACTCGCTCTTGGTGATGTTGACCCTGGAGTCGCCGGTGGAGGACGAAGCCCTTGCGTGCAGGGCCTCACGGAAGTACTTGAGACCCTCATATAACACTCCGGCGAAGAAGATAGCCACTGCTGACCCGAACAGCTCCAGCGCGTTGGTTGTCATCCAACCGCTGAACAGGATCTCCTGGCACACGCCTGCGTGGAACTGGAAGTGGAAAATAAGGAAAATTCATTTAAAGAAATTAAAAAATGGAAAGACTAGGTATTAGGTCTGCAATATAATTTTTTTAAACGAAATATCTTTCAAGATTTTTTGCAATAAATACCTAATAAAGAAACACAGGACTTGTATGCCTGTGAGCTACATAAACGTTTTCTCACGAACTCGGGTCAAGATATTAGAATTCACTTTATTTATTTTCCTAAAATTACTGAATGAGTGGCAGACGTTTCCTTTTACGATTCTTGCATAACAATGCGTTTCTCACGATATGATGTCAACATACTCCAGTTAGATCCGTCAAGCGACTACTTAGCTAACACTGGAATATTAAACGTGTGAAGGACAAAGAAATGAGTTCGGGGTCGAGGCCTCAATAAATACACATCTGTATTATCTGTATATACTATAGTTGTAAAGTTGTGTTTCGTCGTGTGAGTGAGGTTACCGGAAGCCCAATTACCCTCCCCTTCCCCAATCTCCCCAATCCCTGAATTCCTAACGATCTTCAAACTCCTAATCCGCAAAAGGCCGGTAACGCACTTGTAACGCCTCTGGTGTTCCAGGTGTCCATGGGCGACGCCGATTGCTTACCATCAGGTGATCCGTCAGCTCGTTTACCGGCTTATAGCATAAAAAAGTACCAATTTTGAGGATTATTTTCAAAATTTTGAATTGCTTAAATAATGTACAGGTAAGTGACCTACTCACTACTTGCTAGTTCAATTTAATTTCTTGTCTCTTGTATATTATGTTCTTGAAAGGCAGGCTATATGTATGTAATATTGAAAAAATATACCTCTATATTTTGCATAAATTCTCTAATTCATAATGGAGAATGATGACTGTCATAAAGGTGTCACAGGAAACTGCGCGCGCGCCGGTGGCAGTGTGGTGACAAACAAACACACCGACTGACATACAGACACGAATTTCTCAGTTTCAGTACAATCGTGAAGGAATGTGCGTGTTTATCGTATGCGCGGGCGCTGCACCGCGAACGACGGGAAATTCGCAATAATAATCTACATTTGCATACATTAGGCGTAATCAATTTGTAACATTGTGAAGAGGAAAATGAGAGAGAAAAATCTCATTGTAGAGGTATATCGTGCGGGCGTTTTGGACGGTATTCGTATTCATTCGTACCGTGCGTGTGTACAGCTGCGATTTTTATGTTAAACGTAGGTACATAATTATAACATTTAACAGTCGAATAGCACTACTCATTCAACAATAGGGATTAGCTGGTAGCCACAGCTAGCTAATACCTATGTGACAAAAATTGCGGTGCGCTAAGTGGTAAACATAAAAAACTTAGTTTCTCACACGTGGCTGCGCACGCGTTAAACTTTACAATTACACTTCGCAATTTATTTACACAACTAGACATTACTTTGAATAGTTACGTCACTTCCTGTCACCACAAACCGATAGTTACCGAGTGGAGTGTATCTCCTATCAATGGCAAAAGACGGTCTGCGGCCACCGCAGACCGCAGGTGATAAGGGACTGATAACAACAATTATATGTAGTATTTAACTATCAAAGTATCAACATATTATGAAATGAATGATAGCCGGTTACTAGTCTCGTCTAGTCTACAGTTTATTGACACACATTTTCCTATTTACATAAATATGTATAATTATGTAGGTATGTGTGCAAACTCCATGTTACGTAATATTTTGAGATATGTAGAGTAAATATTTCGCTTCAAATACCTATGTTTTATTTAATATATTAATATCTACATCATAGTTGGTTTAGCTCGGAGGAAGCGTAATTTTTTTGTAAATGGTTCTAATTAGGAATGCGGTATCATTATTGGTAGGTAGATGATAGGTTGTAGTACAGAGGGCAGATGACAGTTGAAAAATTCTGTTAGGTATTCAGCCAAATCTGGTTTAGACTTAGTGCCGACTTCAAAAATAGCTGGGAAAAGGCCAGGAGGGGACATTGTAGTAAATACTTAATTTTCTTAAGTTTTTAAATTTTTATTTTTAGATCTAATTTAAAAATTCAAGTATTGTATATAGTACTCACCACCATGGCGTGTCCGTGGCCTGCGTGTGCGCAGGGGTCGTCGTGCATGTCGTGGCCGTCGTGTCCATCGTGGCCGGGGTGCTGGCCGTGGTCCATGTGGTCCATATGATCCATGTGGTTCATTGCTCACGGCTTTCTGCAATAGATATTTAGCTTCTAATTTTCGAACCTTATGTAAATTAAGTGTTCTATAAAATTTACATTAATCAAAAGTTCCTATCAATTTACCAGGTAATAAACGTATACATAAAAGTAGTTATAGGTGCGATAATAATATGATTACAATCAACAACAACAACATGTGTAAGTTCAAAAGTTTCAGTGAGCTCGTACATGATGGCGGGCGGCTCACAATGCACACGTAATGACACGCTCGCCGCTACATAACAACTGTGACACGTGTACCACATGTATTCATGTATATTTAGGGTTTTCCAACAATTTCATCAAATCGATAACTTCATTATTTTCATGTTTAAACTCATTCAGTATAATATACGCAGTCAGCCAAGTCATTTGCAATGCAGGTGACAAAATAAAGGTTCATCTATTTCAGAGAGAGTATACACCTCACACACACAACGTACACTCTTCTGTACGATTTTTTTAAATGGTAAGCCCATACGAGCAGACGGATCACCTGATGGTAAGCAATCGGAGTCGCCCATGGACACCTGAAACACCAAGGCGTTACCGGCCTTTTGGGAATTGAGAATTTAAGGATTGTGGAGGATTCGGGGATTGGGAAGACTGGGCAGGGAGAGCAATCGGGCCATCGGTAACGGAAACACAATGCAATCGTTGTTTCACGTCGGATTTCTACTCGGCTGTAGTATTACTCCGGTCGAGCCGGTCCATTCGTGCCGAAGCATGGCTCTCCCACACTTAGAACGATATAGTAGAACAACAACAATATTTATAATTCTATAGTTAGTTTCAGTGACGGTACAATGTCATTGGTGCAATCTTTATGTTCTTGTCTGTATAGGTACTAAATAACTTTGGGCTCGCTGCCATCGCAGCGGTAAGTCCCCTCTTTGAGGAGTGGCTTGAGAGACGCTACGGCGTCCTCACCTACCGCCTGACGCAGGTCCTCACCGGACATGGAAGTTTCGGGAGGTACCTGTGTCTGATGGGGCGGGAGGAAACGCCCGGGTGTCATCACTGCGAGGACCGCCCTGAGGACACGGTGGAACACACGGTGGGAGAATGCCCTTCGTGGGCTGAGCACCGCCGTGTCCTCAGGGAAGTGATCGGCGATGGCGACCTCTCGCGTCCGGGCCTAGTGCAGCCCATGATGCGGAGCGAGGGGGACTGGGATGCCGTCTCCTCCTTTTGCGAAGTAGTGATGCTAGCTAAGGAGGAGGCGGGACGCGTGAGGCAGCGAAGCGCTGCCTCCTCGCAACCCAGCCATCGCGAAGGACACACCGGGCGTCGGGGATCGCGAGACGATCTCCGGCCACCGTAAGCGCGGGCCTGCGGACGGCGAGCATGGGTGGCTCCCCGTCCGACCAGAAACAGACCCGAGCGTACGGCGCGTCGCGTTCCGCGCGCGCCTCAAAGAGCCATCAGACCACCACAGATGGGGCCCAATACGGCCGATGCCGATTCGGAGTCGCGGAGAACCTAACGGGTAACCGGGGCTCCGGCTCGACGTGCAGGAGAAGGAACGGGGTGGTTTTTAGTCAGTAAGAGTCTGACACTCCCTCCCGCCTCACCCAGGCGGGAGAAGTCATTCGATGATTTTCCCCCCTTAAAAAAAAAAAAAAAAAAAAAAAGGTACTAAATAACTTGGCTAGCTATAAGTAGATTGTAGAAGATTAAAAGTATTGAAGTTTCAAGGATAATGTATCAGAAAATGCTTGTAGGTACCTACCTAACTAACCTAACCTAACCTAACTAGGTACCTATGTGTTTCTCCGAAATATATTTTTGGTTTTCGTGGTCAGTATCGATACAATTGTTGTCTGTCTACGTGAAATTCGTCAAACCTGTAGATTCGGTTCTCAGGTTCGGTTAAGGAAAACAAATAAATGATGGACTAGGCCCCGGTATTCACATTATAAAGGTGTTCTGAGTATTTCGACAAATTAACCCACATTCTGTAGATACCTTAATTACCAATTTGACCAATAAATAAAAGCATTATAAAATTAAATTAGTATACGCGACTTATCTAAAGAAATAGTTGTCGTAAAAGTGCTGTCCATGATTTAAATCAATAATCATAAATATTGAATTTGGGTTATCGGCATTACAAGTACATATACTATGTGTGTGTACCTGGCTACTAAGTAATTTGTATGTCGTAGTATGTGCATCGTGGACTTGCGTTGCGTTATCAATGAGATAGTTATTCATCGGCGTCTGTATATTTAATTAACTTACTTGTTATCTATTAGTTATGTCCTAATCTTACTTTAATCTTACACAGTTATCAGAGGTCATCCATAGTAAATATTCAATTTATGTATAAACTTGTGGAGCTCTGTACGATTTCTCCTTACAGTTTAATATATGTAGATATGTATGTGTATTTGTACAAATACAAAGCCTTTAAAACAAACAGACATACATTATACACAGCTAATATTAACATTACAACCATTATTCCCGGGGTACCGAGTACATGGGCAGATGATCTAGTTTTCACCAGTTATGCCCGAAAATATAGATAGATTCAGTGTAGAGACAGCAATTATTGGTTGGCTCCTGAGTCGACCAATGGTTACAAAAGATATGGCTTCGTTAAAAAGCATACAATTAATTGTAACAATAACTACTGTCTCTTTCGAATTAATCTTTGTTTTCTTACCTGCATAGTAAATGACTTGGGTGACTGTACATATACCTACATAATGTAAACACCATAGACATGTGTTCAATGCATTGATACATAGTTATGTTCGTCACAACACACAAATATATTATTCTTATTATGTTATGTCGTGACCCATTATTTGAAAGACAATAAAGTAAAGACTTGAGAGGCACCTACAGAGACACTCATTAGTTATAAATTACAGACTTGTTTGTTACCTGAAAATATATGACTATTGTGATTCATAGCTATTGTTGCTACAGCTGGTAGAACACAAATAAACGGTGCCATTACAGTGTCAAAAGTAGGTGGTGTTTTATTAATGAGGTATATTATGTATGTATGTAAGAGAAATACAAAGACAAATATGTTTCTTGAATACTGAAAAATTTAGCTTTATTCGTAGTTAGCTATTTTATGATTTAGTAGTACAGCAATGTGTCCAAGTGCGGCTGCTGGGCAAGGGGTCTCGGGATCGATTCCTGGGTCATTGCTGGGTTTTTAAAAATTTTCAGTAGTAGCACGGAGTCTGGAATTATGCTTGGTATAATATGGCAACAGGTTCACTTCCTATTACAGGGGACTCATAACATAAATAGTGAAAAGTGAGTGTTTCATTGTACAGTGACATTAAGTGCTATAATGGGCACCTCGTGGACGTCGTGGTGGCCCGGAGGTTTGAGACGCCCACTGCTCATGCATGAGGGTGCGGGTTCGAAACCTACCAACGGCAAGTACCAATGTGACTTTTTCCGAGTTATATGTACTTTCTAAGATTATTTAGACACAACTGACAAACGGTGAAGGTAAAACATCGTGAGGAAACCTGAACTTATAATTTCTAATTATAAGTTTAAAATCGCCAACCCGCATTGAGCAAGCGTGGTGATTAATGCTCTAACCTTCTCCGTGTGAGAAGAGGCTTTGCTCAGCAGTGGGCATTTATAGGCTGTTGATGATGAATGGGCACCTCTGCTTACCCCTTCGGGGATAAAAGGCGTGATGTTATGTTTTACATTTGACAAAGAAGACATTCCTGTTTGTTACAACTGGTTACAACTATATCTCTATCTCATTTCATGTAAGCTAAGTACTTGAAAATAACATGCCAGTCTCCAACAATCATTCTACCTGTAATAGTAATAGTAATAGTACCTATTTGTTAATGTAGTTACCTGAATATTTTAATTTGTTGACAGGGTTTCAACTTTAAAGTTTTGTAATAAAGTAAAAAATCTATTAAAATATGTCCGCTTAAAGCAGTATGATGCGCCGGCAATGTTGCACTATCTACCTATAATCTAAAAATATCACACCGGGGATTTTGAGATGACCTATAAAACCGGAGACCCATTATCATTTGACTAAGTGGTTAACTACTGAATATATGTGAGTAGGTAGTTACAGGAAAACCCCAGGAAAACCCACATGACGAGACTATATAAAATAAATGACAATCGTGTAATCTACTGCAGGCAGATGATCACCTGTAACTTTATAGTATGTAGGTTGTAATCTAGGGGAACGTGACTTTATGGTCGACAGGTGTGACTAGTTAACGAGGAATTTTTATCTAGATCGTTACATAGGTATTTGTAGTTTAACTACAATTGTAGAATGTAGTAATAGATGTGTAAATAGTAGAGGTAGAATCAGCGCCTAATTCACCCACCTTCATACATATAAGTATCCCGATTAACTTATGTGACAGACAGTTCATATACATAAATTATGTTCTTAATTAGATACAACTAACGACCCGCCCCGGCATCGCACCGGTGCAATATTCATGTATTATAGGGTGAACTCATCTAACTTCGTGACAAAGGCATTTGAGTAATAAAATACCAATAAATTATTAATTAATTTAATTCAGTCTCAGCATGAGTTTTAATCAGTGTTTTATGAGGAATATTAGCACAAATAATCAGATTTTTTTCTAGAAACCTAAGAGTTATACCAAATTTACTAAACCAAGTCAACTTGCCTAATTCCGTGGTGACCTCTTTAAGTCCGTGATAGCTAATACTTTAATTCTGATATAACGGAATTAGGCAAGTTAACTTTATTTAAGTATAATATTATCTCCCGAGTATTTTCTGTTCTTCTTGTTGGGGTCATCCATGATATATCTGAAAGTAAACAAGCAAATTAAAATAATAAATACGTACCTAACTGCTTAGATTTTAGCGTCAGCCCAAATTTGAGCTCATGTTAATAAAAAAAGCTGCGAAATATGGTAAATTACTCACGCAATTACGTGACAAGTCCAAAAAAAGTGTCACCCAATTCCGTGATAGCAAAATATAATATTGGCTAAAAGTCATCATTTTAATTAAGACCAGATAAAAGTAATAAAATGACATCAATCTTGTCTACTACACTCAATATAAGTCAATAATTTCAGTTGAAATCACAAATATTTGTACATAACTACTATAATTCTGTGATAGCACAGAAACCACTCAACCGCTAAAACGCTAATATTTTTGACGAACAAAATAAGCTCTAACACGAAAAAGACGCAGAACTATGACGATTTTTTTACTGCCACATCAAGGGAATATCAATTACAATTCATTTTATTAGAAAGAAGCTAATAAATCGGTTAAATACTTACATAAATACAGCAAAGTTCGCCACCAAATCATAAACACTGCCGAATCCGGCGAGATTCGCGCGCGAACTGACAAAACCGTTAACTGTTTCTATCTCGCTCACTCGAGCATCCCCAAACTTTACAGACGAAGTTGACCTTTAGTACCTTTGTAACAAAACGTAATTTTTAGGCTCAGTTTAGGTAACTGAAATGTGTTGATATACATATCTAACTATGTAGAATAATAAATTAACACAGAGGCTTAAGGTTGTATTTCAAACCATTGATTTCGCTCATATAGCCCTATGATAGCGCTCAAACCAAATATCACCGAATTAGGCGAGTCATGGGCGTAGCCAGCTTTGGGCTCAGGGTGGGGCAGCAGCCAACCTCTCTCCCGGGGGAGCCAATTCGGAGCCGCGGAGACCCTAACGGGTAACCGGGGCTCCGGCTCGACGTGCAGGAGAAGGAACGGGGTGGTTTTTAGTCAGTAAGAGTCTGACACTCCCTCCCGTCTCACCCAGGCGGGAGCAGTCATTCGATGATTTTCCCCCCTTAAAAAAAAATCGCCCGGGGGAGGGCGATGGCCCTCCGATTTTTTGTACCTTGAGCCGTTAATCTCAAACTTGTTAATCTCTTAAATTTGGCTAAATACTGTCTCAGTAGGATCTCGCGATGGGGAACGAACGAAATCGCTTGACTTTTACACCCCATAAAACTTACCAGCTATTGCTTAAAGGAAATCTAAAGTCGTGGCCGACTATTAAATTTAACAACGTTTCCGTAAAACGAAAGGAGTCGGTTTGCTATCTCGGTCTAGTTTTGGAATACAACTATTCTTTCATTGAACATATCAAGGGTATTAGTGAGAAAGCCAAAAAGAAAAAATTCGCTGACGCGATTTTCAAAAGCCACCAGGGGTCTCCCTTTTCTTACGTTCAGGATCATATACGGAGCAACCTACTTGGGATGCGTGTGCTACGGGGCATCTGTCTGGGCTGATAGGGCCACAATAGGCGCGGTACGGCGAAAACTTCTTCAAGGCCAGCGTCTAGCCTTGATTTTCCTGTGTAAGGCTCATAGGACGGTTAGCACTGAAGCCCTACCTGTGCTCGCGGGTGTACTTTCGGTAGATCTTGAGGTGCAGCGACGTGCTGCTATGTACTACAGTGCGTGACCTAATTTGTCAGTAAGCTTTCTAGCACAACATGATCGAAATAAAATTGCTATATTGTTTAAGCCAATAACGGACGTTTGGGATGAGCTTATAACTGAATGGCAGTGTAGATGGGCATCTTCTATTAAGGGCCGCCACCCATATCAGTTCTTCCCATCCGTGCATGAGCGGCTTGAAAGGACATGGTTGGAGGTGGATCACTGTGTTGCCCAATTTCTTCCTGGCCACGGCAACTTTAAAAGCAAATTGTTCTCATTTAAACTTATTGATTCATCATGGTGCCAATGTTCGACAGTGGAGTTGCAATACGAGCAGTCAGCCCATCACATAATCTGGGAGTGTGATCTCTGGCAATATGCACGTAACACTATGTTAAATAATTTAATTGTTTCGTCAGGTGTAGCTTATTAACGGACCTTGTGGAATCTAGAACAAATTTCCGTGCGTTTAGGCACTTTTGCCATACCTATTATTGGAAGCAAGTATAACAGCTCACACATAGGACCCACTTAGTTATTAGTCAAATTTTCGTGGTGCTTGGCGACTGGGCTTAATTCAATCTGTCTCCTGCAGTAATTCACCGAGGGAAGTAGAAACTATAGTTTTTTTCTTCTTCTCCTCTTATAAGATATGCTCAGAAGATATTCTTCTGATTCACTTTGTTGCCGGAACCAAGACAATTACTGATGTCCCTGGGACGCGCCGGACTTCAGTGTTCCGGTGTTTTCATGGTTGTACTGTAGATCCTGGTGCACTGCAGTTGCAGCGGTTTTAGAAGATTATGGCGGGCTTGTCCCATTAAAAAAATCTCTTAATTTGGGAGGTTTATATTTTCAGGTACAGAAAGTAAACTATCACTCACAGGACAGATTTCATAGTTTTATTTATGAATACTGGATGTTTATAAATTAAAGTTTTAACTAAGTAGGTATATTATGTATGAATAATATTACTTCAAAAGAAGACGGCGTTTGTTCTGGCAGAACCTGTTAAGCACTTCTACTAAAAATTTATTTTTCGATTCTGAGACCCTTGTTCTGTGCACACTTAGCATGTACACAGGCTACTTTAACGATTTTCGCTCATGGTTAAGCGAAGCCACATTTTGACTCGCCGTTATGTGCTAAACGATCGTTCTATTGTACAGGTCGTACATGGCTGGGCAAGCAAAATAGCGAACACTAGGATAAAATTGCATTTTCGAAATTTTGATCACATCTACCAGTTCCATCTCCTTCAATGCATTAATGTCCGTATTTTTTTCTTCCCACAAATTATACCACATCTCAGCCTCGCTTGGGAAAGTATCACTTAATTTACAAAAATTAAAATTAAGATCAACTAGAAAATTAAAATTAAACAAAACAAGCAAACAATACAAATCGCGCCACGAGCCATAGAATATTTTAGTCTGCGCTTCGCGGGGCGCGGGAATGAGTGACCGCGCGGTGATGGACGGCTCGGCTCACTACGCCACATAGTACCTTTTCTTTTAGGGAATACGGCTCTCTTTCAAATGACGCGCGCACCGCGCACTTTCGGGAACTCGAGCGTGCATTTTGTTTTGATCGCGCTCTTTTCACAGTCGACAATTTTTTTGTGCAATTACTTACGGATAGTATGATTGTTGATGTTGTTAGTTAGAGTTAGTAAAAAAAACATTGTTTAATCAGACACCTTATGGGTCAGAGCCAGGGCCCAGGGTGGGGCAAGTGCCCCAGCTTGCCCAGTGTGGCTACGCCCATGAGGCGAGTCACAGAATTAGATGAGTTCACCCTACATATAAACCTTCCTCTTGAATCATTCTATCTATTAAAAAAACCGCATCAAAATCCGTTGCGTAGTTTCAAAGATTTAAGCATACAAAGGGACATAGGGACAGAGAAAGCGACTTTGTTTTATACTATGTAGTGAAGTGTCTGTCTAGACATTGTCAAACAGACCCTTAATTTGTGACAAGAACGAGATTCACAGACATTATTTTCAAACCCATTTGCAGATCTCGCAAATAATACTGGCGATTATATTGCAAGTAGTTTTGCATAAAGTGCATTTAATTTTCCATTTAAATCGAGACGTATTTCGCTCTAAGATCTGCAGTTGTGCAAGATTGGCTTTCACTGCGCGCGCACAGGGCTGCAGACTGCGCAGGCACAAATATTGCGAAAACCATTGCCTTGACTCTGTTTAGTATGTACTGCGTACTTCCTTAAGTTTATCTTGTGAACTATAGTTTATTAATTATTCTTCTGGTTAAGTAACTTTTGAAAAGGTTATGACCACTGTTTGATATGTTCATTTAGTTTTAATTCACACACGAGTGTTAACAAATCACATAGGTAGGTTAGGTAACTAATCAGTCTAGTCCAACAAATATGTAAGTAGGGATATCTGGTTACTTACCTATAATATTTATGGAAGAACTTGTTGGATGTTAAATTAGTATTAACTGATACAAACATGGGATACTTAGAAAATAAATATTATGATGTATTTATAAAATGATGTAACTAAAGATGCACGTCCTGACGTTTCGTAAAAATGTTTCATTTTCCTACTTTCGACTGTGCTACTGACGTCAGCATCTAGTTGTGGGGTTTCCCCGCACGGTTACATTACAACGTTGCATGTCGACTAGTTTTCCTCAATTAAGCAGGTAATTTTAACTGCCATCTACCTATCGTAAGTTATCTCTGTTTTTATACTTAATGCAATTCTTCTGCTGACCAACTTTTCCTTCTAGTTTGGTATAATTTATACATTTGTCAATTGTTGATTTCACTTTATACACATTTTACTTAATTTGTGTGTTGTGTGGATGCGCAAGCGCAGTTAGGTGTATGTTAATATTTACAATAACTGTCAATAAACAAATAAGTATAAAGTTACTTTACAGTTATTGTTGGCGATAAATAAGTTATGAGTGACTGAAATTTTGTTTAAGAAGATTACCTACTTGAATATACGACTTTGTTTACTAAAAGACCAAGTATTTGTAGGTAGTATTCCATTATTTAGGCATAAAATCACAGGAGCGCTAATCTAGTTCTGAGAAAATGATAAATCAACTTCCGTCTCAATATGAAGATTAGAAATATGAGAATTAATAGAAGTTATCACAAATATCGGTTAATATTTCCGTTCCTATCTTGATGGATCGTTTCGGGATCACAATATGGCAATGACTCGGTTATAATTAGAGTTAGAAAGATATTTCAACAACGTATAGTTGACTGCCTCGTTGGCCGAGAGGTCGCAAGTGCGACTGCCGGGCAAGGGGTCTCAGTTCGATTCCAGGGTCGGGCAAAGTATTACTGGGTAGAAAATGTAAGTAGTAGCACGGATGCTAGAATTGTGCCCGGTATATAGCGATAGGCTAACCTCCTATTACATAGATTAGAATTGATAACATAAATAGTAAAAAGTGGGTGTTACATTGTACAGTGGCATTAAATGCCGTAGATAAGTGCAGTAGATAATGTGTACCTCTGCCTACCCCTTCGGGGATAAAAGGCGTGATGTTCTGTTATCTATGTATAGTTTACTTAAACTAGTTCGTTGTTTTCTGTACAAATGAGTTGAAACGAGCATTTTGACGGTTATACAATTTATTTTGAGACGTTCCTATATTCCTCATTGGACCAATAAGTTATTGATTGACTTTGAAGGTAGTCAATTGCCCGTATTGTTCCCCCGGTAGAGGTGTACCAATACAATGTGCTACAATGCTTATAAATATAATAATGTGATGTTATCTGGTCCCGCAGGAGTTACTATTATATTATCAAAGGTCTGCATTTAACCGCATGGCTGCACTAACAGCGATAAGATATTTATGATAATGTAATTTTAATGTAGTTATTGAATCGTTATGTTGAAGTGAATTAATAAAACAAAGCTTTCATTTTGTCTATCTTTACAAAAGATATAGAAAAAAGAAGAGAGAAGAAGAAAAAATAGATACTTAACTGGAAAGTAAACATTTGAAGATTTATAGACTGCATATTTAGAAATCGCAACAGTACCGTAACTAAATATTTAGACTAGTCTAGATCTATGATAATAGTTCCCGCTATCAGTGAAGCCCTACCCTCCCGGATACATGCAATTGTTTCCACACGCCGTGAATGTTCGCGAGTGTATGCGCACGCGCAACTACTTTAGCTTGGAATGACCCCTAGGATTCTAGATGTAAGATACTAAGATAGATAGATATACGTGATCCCGATTGAGATTTATTGTACAATTTATATGGTCTGTAATAATAATATTCTATTCCGTAAATAACATCTATTGGAGAATTAAATCTGATTCGTGGTGGAGCGTATTAGAACTCTGATCTTTTTATTTTCTTGTTATTAAAATACTACTTAAAATAAAAACTGTCTGTTTGCTGCGCCGTACCGTACATACAAATTGATTAACAAGACTCTCTAAGTGACATTAATGTTCTTGCACACTTTTGAATTATTGGGTGCTAAACCTCTATCGTGCAATAAGGAAATTATAAAATTATGTTTTTATGAATAAATTCCGAGGAAATGGAAAGATTAATAATAATGGAAGGAAGCACAATAGTCTTCGCTGAAGATAATACCGAGAACTAAAATATTTGGCGGACCACTTGGATATAGCAATCATAATATCATATTTTTATAACTTATCTTTTATTTATTAATGAGGACTATTACAATCAATCCTTGTGAACGGAAACGTTGATATTATTTTCTGGAAGATAAGAGTCCGGGGATTTTATTTAGGAGCGGAAATTGGTGTATTTGTAACGTGCTAATTGTCACGTCGCAGTCGGCTTCTTTTAGGGTCTCAGTTTTTAGTGATATTGACAATAATAATGTACCACTGAATTTAGAACACTGAATTTTACGTATAGTTTGCGTTTTAAGTTAGAGGCTGTATTAGGAGAGTATCCACTATACGTAGGTAATGTAGGTGAACCATGTTTGTAGGGCGCCAGTGCGGGCGTGTGCCGATGTTGACACGTGCAAACGTTGCGAGAATTAGTATTGTTGAACACGTGCAAATTGTGGCATTTGTGTCCGAGACATTTGCGTGGAACAATGACCGCGATACTGTGTTTGTAAACCAGCTCGTTTTGGAAAATGAAGAGTTTGCACCCATGTGGGGTATGGGGTAATATGATTGATATTCAATAAGACATCTTCATCTGTCATGGGAGCAAGGAGGTTTAAGACACCCGCTTGAGGGTGCTTATGCATGAGAAGCGGGCATCTTAATCTACAAACGGCAAGTACCAATGTGACTTTTTCCGAGTTATAAGTACTTTCTAAGAATATTTAGACACCACTGACAAACGGCGAAGGAAAACATCGTGAACAAACCTGGGCTTATAATTTTGAATTTCAGGTTTGAAATCGCCAACCACATTGAGCAAGCGTCTTGATTATGCTCAATCTTTCTTCGTGTGAGAAGAGACTTTGCTCAGGTGTGGGCATTTATAGATAGGCTGTTGATGATCTTCATCTCACAGTACAGTCTGCAGCTGAATCAAGAATAAATACTGAGAGACTAATATACTAGGTGTATGGAGATACAGAGGGTAACACATCAACTCATCCAAATCTTGGAATCATACAGTTCTCATGGCATCTGTAGACACAGACATAGACTACATTATGCTGTTTATTGCTAGATACAGGAAGGAAAGCACGATCGGTATCTACTTTTAAAGTTAGTACCCCAATAATAAATAAGTAAAAATAACTGCAGGACGTTCTGTACAGGCTAAAGGACGAATTGCGACAGAAAACTAAAGAACTTTCCAGAAATTACAATCTATGGTTTTTTATTTTTTTTTCTCATCTCAATGGATCACATAAAAAATATCAAACATTAGTAATGAATGAAGTACCTAATACACGCGTGCGCTCGCGCATCAAACACTCAAGGTGATCAACACGAAGTATGCGGTACTTACGTATACATAACCACCTTGAATTCATACAATAATATTTTTACTCACTCGGTGTTGGACACATTACCCGAAACTTGATAACTTTAATTACTTTTAAAATTATATTGTTAAAGTCTTGAAGAAGTGAGGAGATCCGTTTATATTCGGTTAAATAAAAATAGACGTAGAAATATTAAACTATTAATTAATATGCAGATTATTTACTTATGCAGATTTTCTAATTACAATGATCTGTTATTCTCAATGTTTTGTAATGTCTACTTGAAATATAAACATAATTATCTGCCAAATACCAACTGGGACTTCTATCCGAGGGCCATAAGCGGTGCAGTGTCAAGGGTGCGCAGGCGCATGACCGGGTAATATGCGCACACGTTGTCGCTACATATACATACAGTAGAACATGTAATTGTTTACCGCCTAGTTATCAAAGGTGCTAGACTAGAAAATTGGTGGCATTATGAAATAAACATATTGTTTGACTTTTCGCACTATTCTAATTCTATAGGTATATGTGTTGTTGATCTGTGGTTTTGGGTGCACATTATTATACGTACTTATCCATAATGCTACAACAAAAAATAACATTTACTGCAAAGCTAAACAACATAATATTATTTTTGAATTGACAATGCTATACGTAGATAAGTACACATTAAGTTTACGAAACAGCCAGTAGCCAGTAGCGTAAAATCCAAGGCGTTCTTAAATTGCTTAACTCCGGAGATCAATATCTTAAGCAACCTTACGCCCAAGCCAACTTGCATTCAAAGATTATACGTTGATTGCTAAGTATAGACGACAGCAGATCATGCTATCCTAACCTGTCAAATTAAGGTAATTGATTTTCAACCTTATACTCCAGCAAAAGGGTTTAGAATCTATAAGAGAATTTTGTAATACTGGGTAGCTTGATGTGTTGCCGGGACCAGTTTAGCTAAGACACAGTTAGGGTCAACAGTCACTCGTCTAAAATAGGATAGTTGTCTTAATCTGGGAAGTGACACTGTAACCTTTTGTACACAACAGCGAACCGCCTCTGTACTATATATAGGACGGTCTAGAAAGCTAGTTTAGTTATTTTATATGGACATTTATCTTAGAATTACGAGAGCCATAAGAGTTAAAATGTAGTGTTAAGAGTTACCTAGTACGCATGTAATTACATAGTTGTATCGAGTGAGTACTCTTGCATTCAATTCTTAGGTTAGCCAAAGTATTATCAAGTAACATAACATCACACCTTTTATCCCCGAAGGGGTTAGGCCGAGGTAAACATTATGGCACTTAATGCCACTATACCATGTAACACCCACTTTTCACTATTTATGTTATGAGTCCCATGTAATAGGGGGTGGGCTTATTGCCATATGGCAATGTGCTACCATTGAGATTTTTTTATAAACCCATTAATACTTTGCCCGACCCGGGATTCGACCCCGAGACCCTTTGCTCGGCAGTCGCACTTACGACCACACGGCCAATGAGGCAGTATTATTAATACCTACAGGGTCTGAATTTGTGCCCTTTCTATGTGAAAGATGTAAAAAAAAACTTAATTTAAAACCATCTCAAAGGAAGACCTTCTATTCCCTTCGGTAGGAACACTATTACTTCCTTCGGAGACAATGTGACGTGGTATTATATCAGTCGTAATTTAAACGATTATAAAACAAGACGTATAAATAAATCAATGCATGCAAGTCGCAGTAGCTGCACTCTATCGGCTACAACTTGTTCTCCGATACTAATTCATGTTATGCTCTGATAATGCCACAGTTAACTGTTATATATTGGGTGTATTCTGTAATACTACATTAATACTAAATGATGAGGAAATTATTATAAAATATGCAGGAATCACGTTCTCGAACAAAGGTGACACGAGAGTCGATTTAAAGTTATTGTTCCTAAATATAAACAAACGGTACCAAACAGTGGTGTCGATTATGTTAATAAAACCTGATTTTGTCTTCATTAAATATTATGGAAGATCGAGTATTATCAGGTATTACAGAAACACGTCTGTTGTTTCCTAAAGGAAAGCAGCGACTATTTAACCTTCAAGGTACTTAGTGATGTAAAAAATAAATGACATATGTGATTGGAGTGCAGTAACTATTAGACTAGACTATTAGAATTTTGACCTGTATGAAGTGTACAAGTGTCCAGTTACACCACTAAGCATCCCCTACGCTTGACTGGTAGAAAACATCTTCAGGTAAAACTGAACTATGCATACTTAATTAATTGTTTATACCTTCTGCATAAAATGTTACATGCACTATTATTTGTACAACGCGATGGACATGCTTTTTTATTACTTATTATTTTATTACAACGAATGAGGTTGAGCGTTATCGGTGCATTTTTGTTTATTACAATCTTCGATTAGATTCGCAAATTCTTTTGGTTCGCTACATCTGCTATACAGTTTCAGAATTATATTTTTTAAAAAATAAGTAGTTTACGCTACATAGGTACTTACTTACTTTCTCTTTCTTTGAGGAATAAACTTAAATTATTTTGGAAACGTTTGAAGGAGATGTCTATTTAAATTGTTCACTTTGAATGATGTATGCAATGAATGCAACAGCTAAATTGTTATTTAAAAAAGCTGCATTTCCAAAATGGCCGTCATGGATATTATTTAGCAATGAGTTGGGTAACGGCCGGGCGGTGAGAAATGACTTTAGTTTTTGTATCGCAAGGTCAACAGCTGATCAATTGTTTCTTGTGAACAAATACTCAAGTACCTACCTACTAAATAGCTCTTTAACATTGTTATTTTTTTAATAAACATTGTTCCTATGATGCGGATAACGTTTAAGATGTGCCAAATTATTTGGTGGTATGGGGTACGGGGTATAAAATACAATGACAGCTCTTGATTTAGTCCCAGCAGTTTTAGGTCCCAAATAAAAAAATCTATTTAGGTACGTCACTTTAAAAAATGTTGAAGTAATTGTGTATGTATGTATTTGAAACTTAATAGTTCCTGTCCACTATGATACAGTTATTGTATTGCTTGCTATAACTCCAAACAATAAGGTACCATCCTGGCCCCATATCGACAAGAATTAACTATGAATTTCCTGCAAAACAAGCTAGGTGCTTGTTGTTATGACAGACCCTATAGAGCGGTCAAGTTTAGAGTAAATTAATAATTATTTGAGTAGGTATTCCTGTCATACGGATATTGTTAGTAAACACTGCCCACTACCCGGTCGCTACCTGGGTCGGCCTGCGGATATTTACTACAGGCAGTCTTCCGTGCTTGGCTATTGTCGTTTGTTATTATTTAGAAGGTGAAAACTTTGTAAATATTGTCACTGTTACTTAGGTGGTCTAATTACACGTTCCTGTTGTTCACGTACGAGCAGGTACTTATTTGAGTTACCTAGTCATGTAATAAAATTGTATTTTTTGACCGTCTGCTTTAGAGGGGTTGAGTATTTACAGAACTTTTTGTGTAGGTACTTTGTAAGATTGTCTAACCGAATTAATCCCACCATATGGTCCTTCATTTTTTATGGTAAGATTTGTTCTTCTTAGAGGCGATTTTGTGCAGTCAGTGTTACATAAAAGTCGTAATTAAATAGTTCAAAGAAGCATTGTGCATTGTTTTATTACTGCGCATGTACTTGAGTACTGTCAGTCAAATAAAATGAATAGGTAGGTACTATATGGAAAAGATAAATTAGACACAAACACATTTCGGCAGTTCCACGCTTTTTAAACATGTTAATGACACATTGTATAGTGGCGACAACTATTGTAC
The DNA here is from genome assembly GCA_038387885.1 of Spodoptera picta. Lineage (NCBI taxonomy): Eukaryota > Metazoa > Arthropoda > Insecta > Lepidoptera > Noctuidae > Spodoptera > Spodoptera picta. The sequence goes on along the minus strand of JAZHFQ010000640.1, from coordinate 276,446 downwards.
GAATAAGTATAGATAAGTGTCTAGTAGGTAGACAGACAGACAGACATGTTGTGTTGTCAAAAACTTTAACAAAAGAAACACGAGTGCTAGTGTAAACCAGTTTCGATTTTAATAGGAGACAGTGAAATAAAATTGACAAACAATTACATTAAATGAATGGTAGATTAACTTAGATTAGATAAGAAAGATATCTGCTTCTCAGATCTAAATTCTCTGAATTTCCTAAAATAGTACCTACTTGGGTATTTTGTATCTACTTATAATTCAAAGTACCTAATGTTTAATGAGATTTACACCTGATCTAATCTTTTCCCTTCCTGTTTATCGATCTATCACTAATTTGTAGAAATGGTACTTAGAGCGTATAGACCAGAGGACAGGAAGGCAGGATTATAACTCCCATATACTATTACTGAAATCTTACTCTTTCTGTTGATACCAGAACCAATTCTAAGATCACTAGCTCGGCATTCGACCAATGATGCAGTCACTTGCAAACTATTACATCACAGTTTACTGTCAACTACTGCAAGTACCACACTTACCGGTACCATTATGGTATTTTTTACTGTTTGAGCAATGGTACCAAAAAGCCCTTATTGGGTGACTAGCAGTGACCACTGACCACGACAAGTGGAAAGTAGTGTCCAAGTAATCCAAGGTTGGTTGCACAACCTGCTCCGGTTAACTGACCGACCTCTAACCGAACTAGCACCTTTATCGAAATACTTTTTGGAAATATAGGTATCGGAATTAAAATAATTAAAATAATTAACAACGTTGGACAAAAATTTCATATTTTCTGCTGCTCATTGGCGGAGTTCATAAAGATAACGACTGATGTTGTTAGTTGCGCATATGTAGTTGATGGATAAGTGCAACTAATATGTACATACATACATAACATCACGCCGTTTATCCCTGAAGGGGTAGGGAGAGGTGGACATTATGCCACTGTACAATGTAACACCCACTTTTCACTATATATGTTATGAGTCCCATGTAATAGGGGGTGAGCCTATTGCCATATATTGGGCACAATTCCAGGCTCCGTGCTACTACTGAGATTTATTTAAAAACCCAGTAATACTTTGCCCGACCCGGGAACCGAACCCGAGAACCCTTGCTCGGCAGTCGCACTTGCGACCACTCGGCCAACGAGGCAGTATATTAATATGTATGGCTGTGTTATAGAGGTAACAATGTTAATTATAAGATTTTATATATACCTCTATAGAGTCACAACATTATCGCATTGGGTGTAGTCTGTTAGGATGTGTTGATTTAAAAAAAACATTAACATACCCTACTATGCCTTTGTCTGAGGACAAGTAGAAATTACATAATAGTTACCGTTATTGTTATAGATTATATCAAAATAATAGTTTACTAATTTATGCATCACTGCATGAATCTCTATAGTCTATGTACTGTGCTCTATTTTGTCTATAGTATAAATAAAAAAGTTAAAACCACTCACTTGTGCAACCGACTTCTCGAGTTTTATTAGTTATTAAGTAGGAATCCTACATACTTATTTAGCTTCCAACACATCCACGCATCTGGTCGCACAAACAAGCCGGTTTAGCAAACCTACTCTACAGCTAGCTTTTTCAAATATGTGTAAATTATTGGTACATTATACATACATACATACATAACTTCACGCCTGTCTCCCATGGGGGTAGGCAGAGACTAAGGAACGCCAATTACTACGATTCTTACATACCTCTTTCGCTTCATTAACAGTCATCAATCTTTTCATGCATGCTCGTCGGTTAAGGGTACTTTTAATTTGGCCCTTCTTTAATATATCGCCAATCTGGTCGCTATATGTCCGTCTAGGGCGCCCTCTACCGACGGCCCCATTCATATCCGCTCTGTATTCTTCCTTCGTTACTCTACTTTCATCCATCCTTTCTACATGTCCAAACCAGCGTAACATTCCCTTTTCAATCCTTGTCACTACATCATCTTTCAATCCACACCTTTCTCTAATAACACTATTTTTCACTCGATCACTCAATTTTAGTCCACACATACTTCTTAGGGCTCTCATTTCCACCGCATTAATCCTGCTTTCATGCTTCTTCTGCCACACCCATGATTCACTACCATACATAAGCGTTGGTGTCAATACACACTGCATTACAGCAAGTCGAGCTTTGCTGGATATTATTTTACTCGACATGACAGAGTGTAAAGCACCATTAACACTATTTCCCGCTTTCACTCTCCTTTCAATATCCCCGTCACACTTTCCATCTCTCGTAAATAGTGATCCCAGATACACAAATTCATTCACTTGTTCCAATTTTTCATCACCTATCATTACCTGACATTCTGTTATCACCTCATTTCTTTCTATCACCAACACTTTCGTCTTGTTCACATTTACTTTCATACCTTTCCTTTCAAATGCATCATTCATAGCAGTGATCATTTGTTGTAATTCTTGGGCCGACGAGGCAACAAGCACCTGGTCGTCGGCATACAACAATGTTTTAATCACTGTGTCATTCATCCTTAATCCAGACTCTCCTACTTTCAGCAGCTGTCCATAAATAGGTTGAACAGCCAAGGAGATGCTACACAGCCTTGCCTAACACCTCGATTAATGTTAAACCACTCTGCGTAGTCCCCATTTATTCTGACACAGACACTCGAGTCCTTATATAAGGATTTAAGTGCCCGAATCAGGTGGCCATCCACCCCATACATGGACAGAGTTGACCACAATTCATCCCTCACCACTCTGTCATAAGCCTTTTCTAGGTCTATAAAGGCACAAAATACCTTTTGGTGCTTTGATAACACTTTCTCTGAAATGCACCGTAACGAAAAGACTTGATCCGTACACCCCATTCCCTTTCGAAATCCCGCTTGCACATCCCAGATTTTACGCTCAGTTACATCCATCACTCTTTCGATCAATACCTTGGCATACAACTTTCCTACTACGCTTAGGAGGCTTATACATGTTTATTTACGTTGAAGAACTTGGTACGCCACGTACCATATTAAAACATTGATGAAATAATTGCAATACCTTGGAGTAAGTTAGCGTAACAATTAAATAACACCATAGCACCATGTTATCCACAGAGTTAATGGCGTGTCTGTGACCAACGTGATGTGACGCGGCGTGACTCCACGCCTGCGCAGACGCAGGTGTTGGGATCTTGGGACTTCATGCTTCATGCATGCATAATGTGTTTACATGGTGGCACGCAGTATTAGAGGAAATTAAGTAACTTTTTTTTAAGGGGGGATAATCATCGAATGACTGCTCCCGCCTGGGTGAGGCGGGAGGGAGTGTGAGACTCTTACTGACTAAAACCCACCCCGTTCCTACTCCTGCACGGAGCCGGAGCCCCGGTTACCCGTTAGGTTCTCCGCGACAAATTAAGTAGCTTAGTTTATCATTGTGCTTAAGAATGTTCGTACAAGACTTTGTATGCATGAATTGTATTTATTTCTTTATTTTCCATGATGCCATGATCGTCCCACTGCAGGACAACGGCCTCCCTAACGGGCTTAACCCTCTGCAACTGACGTGGTTAAATTGTTACAATTCAACTGAGGTGTATATTATACCAGACACCATTTCAACAGCAAATATTTTTGTAGAATTAAAGTATAGCGAGCACTATACAGTAAGGTACTCGCAGCAGTGATGCTCGTATTTGAAAAATGACGGTATAACACGTGATTTTGTATTTCGCGGTGTCTGTGGGACTACACGTCAGCCGCAGACGGTTAAATTAGCGCTCTAAGCTATTACAGCTACTCAATTTCATGGCCTGTATTCATTATGCCCCAATAACATAATTTATTATAAGTACCTATTTTATGCATATCTAGCAAGTCTACATATGAATGTGTCTTAAACACTTTTAATTTCAAACAAAACATAAACATCTGGTTTAAAAAAAATAGTGAAGTGTAATACCTACGTATGTGTTTATTTGTACTATTTTAGTTTGATCATTCGCTGCAGTTCGTGAGACAAGGAAAACTATTCGAGCTGTAAACTGGTTCTACAACCGGAATCTTGGGCTTACTCCCCGCGCCAGACAATCGTAGGATACCTAGTGTACCTAGATGTACCTACATACATTTTATACAAACTGGTTTTGATATGAAACAAGTGAATGCATTTCGAAAAAAACAAATGACAGCAGCATCAGTCAGCATACATGTGCATTGTGCAATGTGCATAGTGCATATAAAAATACTATTAAAACTTAACTCATTAATACAAACTACTTCATCTATCTTCTATCTATATAAATAAAAATGAATTTCCGTTCGTTAGTCTCGCTAAAACTCGAGAACGACAGAACTGATTTGGCTAATTTTGGTCTTGATAGGTTCGTGGAAGTCTAGGGAAGGTTTAAAATGTGAGAAAAAACTTTTAGGCGGTACGAAGTTTGCCGGGTCAGCTAGTTTGAAGTACTCTTATGGGTTATGCAGTAGAGTTTTGTAAATAAAACGTCAATTCGTCGATGGTTTCCGATGTAAGAATTGCACGCAAGTTTAATAACATTAATAGCAATATTTCGATGCCGGAACATAACATCAGTTTCATGTTTAACTCTTAAACTGAAACCTGATCGTCATAGTAACTGTGTGTTTTATAAACTTAAGTTAAAGTTTATGTTGTATAATGCAATCATACTTATACACCGTGAAATCTATTTCGTTTTCGTTCCGCGGCGAAACAACTTGCCATAAGGACTACTTTCGATGTATAAAGTAAAAACAAAAAAATAAAGATATCATTGTCTTTTAATACAAACAAATTTTCGTGGAAATACGCACATGAAACATTAGACGTAAATGACAATGACCAAATTTGTATGGAGCGTGGTGCCTTTTAATTTTTTCGCGGCAGTTGATCGGATGTGGATAAACTGATGCAGAATAACATTACAAACAAAAAAATGTATGAGTCCTATATCAAAAACACAGTCCAAACCGAGTTAAATCAGTTCAAAGATGTGAAAATAGTGCTATATAATTCCTGTGATTTTGTTAATGGTGACCGTACACAACGCATAGTTCTTCATTTACTTGTCAGAAATATTTTGTAATAAATGTTTATAGACGATTTCAAGGAATATAATAAAGCTTATTGAGGACTTTCATAATATTTTTTTTTGTTATTTCTTTTTTATAAGGCCACGGAATCAGAACAGAGTGAACCATTAACTGACCACTGCTGAAGAAAAAAAAACATTTCGTTTGATTGGCTAGCGTGTTCAATTTATATGTATACGGTTTATGGCCTATGACAGATTTTCATGATCAATTTCCTCTTAGTCAAAAACACGCAAAATACTTTACAGAGCCCTATCATGAAATGCTATGATTGTCAGCAGCGGCATCGGTAGCGGATTGAGTAGTAACAGTCGTCAAAACACGAAAAAAGCATTTTTCTGTCTACTTCTCCCGACTTACTTCCGATTAGTAACTAATCTAACTACAGTTAATACTTTAATCTACATCTAGCATAAGATTCTGTACAAAGACATCGTCATTCAGTCACAAAGTGATGCATTTCGAATGATCACATTATATGAAAAATTATGCGCTCAACTGACGCATAGTCCATCACTTTACAAAGTCGACGGTTTGCTTTCTTCAAAAGATTATGCTAACTATAAAGTAGATGAGCCTCCCACCAGGAATCAACGGCAAAGAAAATACTTTATTAGATGTTTGGACGGCTGCAACTACTCAACCCACCAATGGTAAGCTGACACTCATGAAGCTTCATGACACAACTCCCAGAAGCATCCCACAAGTTATCGACTGAGAGAAAATAGCTAATAAAAATTAGCGACTGGCAATATGGATATATTGTGGTGTGATTTGGTGCTTCTGTGCCCGGCGTACAGTGGCGCGCAATTTGAATTTAGGAATTGTGACAAAAATATGAATAATTTGAATTAAAAAACGAAAGTAAAATGTTTGATTCCACTCCTTTCAACGCTCATAACTCAGTCCAGACTGAGATTTCTATATATGAGCCCATAGACAATTTCGTTTGTAATGACATTCTAGATAATATTTTCCATAAACCATCGACTGCCGCCAGAAAAAAGAAAGGCACCAATTTTAGTCAATGCCCTTTGTAGGCACTGTTCGCATCGCACGTGCACCCGACGAGAAATACATGGCGTGATGTTTTGATAATGTACCTCTAGGTACTATGACTTCGTATGCACTTTTAAAGTTTGTTTTTTGCAATGTTCCACCAGCTATTTTTTGTTTTAAACACTTCATTTCTTTGTAAAACTATTGTAGATATTTCCAAAACAGAACCATTTTACTTCGGGACGAAAACGAAATAAATTACACGGAGTATTAATGTACCTTATCTATGCATAGAAAACGTAAGGAACTCACCAATCTGATGGAAACTAATATTTTGTGATACCGCAGTGAGTTTGTAACAAAACCTTTATCAATATTATAACACTAAATAATCAGGTTTAACTACTTTTTCACCACTAACAGCCTGTTAAAAACACTCCAACAACTATTTATGTACTGCTTTCTAAGCTTCAGCCGTATGTATCCCCAGATATGTCAAGATAACACAGATTAAGATAAAATAAATAAGAGATTTTATCTTTTAAAATAAGATTTTGTATTGCCGGGTGCAACGATTCTTAACAAAGGAGTTCAAAACAATCATGGCCAACTACTTCACCGAAACAGTTAATTTTGCGAAATTCTGAAAGAAATCCTAATTAATTATCGAAGCAGCTTAATTATATGAAAATATTTGCGAAAGTTGTCCAGTCAATCTTGCGAAATCGATCGAAAAATATCAAGTTTGTTACCGTCAAACAACTATCAAAATATTATCGGTGGATATTATTTATTGCGAAGCGGTAATAAAGACTTGGTTTCAATTCTGCCGAAACTCGTTTATTCTCTCATCAACTTCATCAAGCGGGCAAAAGGAAGGTCGTGTAGAGGATAACTACTTACATGAAGTCGGCAAAGAACTAATTAGTTCTAGTTTATAGGTATACAGTCATTGAAGAACAAGTTTAGGTACTTCACATGGGATAATTTCAAAACATTACAAACACTAGAGGTAAGAGTAAGTCAGTGATGTGGTGATATTATAGTTTTCATTGATTGAAAACGTCTCTAAGTAAGTATGTTACCACTTGATGACAATGTTGTCACAGCTATTATGTCATTAAATACATAGGTATTATATTTACATATATTATTAATTATCTATCGCGTAAAGAGATTTTGTTAATCCGTTGTTGTTATTAAGAGATTTTCTCTAATATTGTAAAGTGTAAAATGACGCTCTGTCTGTCAAGACTCGTGAGTGCGCATGATTGCGGTGTCCCATTTTATTTAATTTAAAACAATGAAGAGTCTGGATCCCGATCGCGATCGTTAGCGGTCGGCCATGTTCGGGGAACAGATTTGTGATGTCATTCAGCGGATATCTGCACTTTACTGTTTGAGGACGTGGATGGATGCTAGTTATTGGGTTTTCTAGAATATTTTCATAGAAGCGTGGCAGTACTCTGTGTCTGTATGGATGGAGAAAGATCATACGTGAAAAGGTGATCCAGAAATATGGTCACGAGTCAATCACCTCCGCACTGCAGAAAATGAACCAAGGAAGGAAGTATCTGTTATAGCAATGCAACATTGTATTTGATCTATTTTCCAAGTCTATGGAAACTGATCACTTCTGTGGGAAAAATGTGAAAAACAAAGGAAGGGTCATGTATGAATGTTTATGAAAATATCGCGGAGTGTTTACAATTAGAGCGAGCTTGCGTCCACAGCATTGATGCGGCCTTTACTTGTTCAACTTTAATGATCGTGGGAACTTCCATTATATAGGTAAATAATAGATATTATTTGTTTGGAGTAGTGTTCTTCCATAACTTTACATTTTTTAAAAAACATTGACCCGAGCCCTTTATACCCAGCATAGAACAAAGTAAGAAGCAGTAAATGAACAATAAAATCCGCATACGTCTTTACATGAGGAAGACGAACGAGGCTGGGGAATTGTCTACCCTGCCTCCCGTGTGTTGTGTTGTGTCGTTGTGTCTTTCATAGTTAGAGGGTACGGGGGATCAAATTTACAAAATCTTCTACGAAATAATATACGACGTGAGTGTAATGTGTAGAATTGATAACAACGTAAACAAATATGAACCAGACCTCTTGTTATCTCTCTCAATATGAGAGTGAAGTGATAATGTTGACGGATCATGTGGAGGCTCGATCGTTTCATATAGTTTTATCGTTTTTCGAGATGTGTGAGTTGTGTGTTGGGATGAGTGCAAATTGTTACAGGTGTAATTTAAAATGTCGAGTGCAAATTAATGTGAGGTGAAGCTACGACCTGGGGAAAAGTGAGTGCAGAAATTCTAGGTTTTTTGGGAAATGTTGACCTCTTAATATAGTCTTCTTCTGTGTTGTGGATGTGTTTATATATTAATAAATATAAATGACATATAGGCATCACACTCAGACCCGGAGGAAAAATATTCGTTCCGTGGAAGTATTGGATGTCCAGCCAGTTTATCAAATTTACAGTCAAAGGTTGTAAATAAAGTAGTACAACTTCGGGAAATAACAGGATTATCATCATCCTTCACACACATCTGTCTAATAAAATACGACTTCGAGCGGAATTAATTCATATCCTGGCACCTGAAGTCCCAATTGATAAAATTGTTAAAAGATTAAATTGTTTTGATTAACTCGTCGAGTACCGGTTTGGTAGACACAATTATAGAACAATAGGTTGCGGTCACCGGTGACCGCTTGGTATTTGACAGTTTAATTCAGTGCAAAATTATAAAAACACTTTCACTCACAATGCAAATCTAATCTTATCGGGACTTTACCGAGGCATCGATTATAACACTAAAAAAATCCTATCTCTTGCAGTTTTATATGAAAACACGTGTTACTCCTGTTTTCCAAATAATTATCGTGGCAGGTGAGAGACTTGGTAAGTTCCTCCAAATGAACCATCCTACAAAGGTTTCTATGTTATTCCAGGGTAGGGCAACCTATAATTAAGTTTTCATTTCCAATACCTATTCTCAACAATAACATAAAGTTTCGCTTTGTCCTCCTCACAAATCACTTTAAAATTGGTAAAAACTTCAGAACATTTGAAGTATTTGAATTCCATCCATTAAAATAGACGATTTATGAGTAAACAAACAACCAAAAAATCTTGATAATATATAAATATTACCAATAATTATTAGGTAAAGTATTGATTTAATGCAATTTGTTTTATTCCGGTAATGCATATAAAACATTTATTTGAATTTAAATCGATGCCATTTTATTATCTGTGTGTAGGTATAAAATATGATATCAGTTCGGAAAAAAATATTATCATCATGGATCATTCATGACATTTGGCAATGTTAATTACTAAGGTACATTATACCTCTATATAAAAACCAATTTTGTAAATATGTTTACATACGAAGTATGTATTGTATGTAGGACAAAAGATGTACATACATACGTCAATAATTAGCATATAAATGGTATTAAGTAAAGTAATATTAACAAAGAAGTAACTTGAATTTACTGCTGTTAGGCTGTTCATACATTTACAATATGTATTTAAGACAGAATAACAATAAGTACCTACGGCTGTTAGAGTTGGAGAGCTGGATTGAGAGTCATGCACAGTCATATCTTTCTTCTTATGAATATTAAAACTGATAATGTTATAGTGAAACAAAAGCAAAGACAAAAACTTTTTAATCGTCGTCGCTCGATAATTTAAAATTTAGGAAATTTAATGCATAATGTAACCTAAATTTCTAAATCTCTGTCATATTTTGTCCGATTTGAGGTCATTACAAATCAACTAGTGTAATCACAAGGCTCAAATTATCTCTTTGATAAATTAATGCAAAAGTTGATTTCAGGACTTTATTATCTTTGTTAATACAAAGAATTTACTGGTTTATGATTGGATTTTTTTTAAGGGGGGAAAATCATCGAATGACTGCTCCCGCCTGGGTAAGGCGGGAGGGAGTGTCAGACTCTTACTGACTAAAAACCACCCCGTTCCTTCTCTTGCACGTCGAGCCGGAGCCCCCCGGTAACACGTTTAAGCCTCTTTGTCTTATATATAATTATGGTATCGAATTTAATTACTGGGTAGCAAGTCTATCTACATTCTTTGTGGTAATTAGTTAATATGTTTTCTTGATTGGAAGGTATTATTTATTACCTTACGTTTGTCTAACTACTAGGAATTGACAATCGTCAGGGAAGCTATGCTCGTGTGGTAGGTACCTATTGTGCCTGACAGAAATGTTTGTAAATTACTCCGTTTTGATATCTAAATACTAGTTCTGCAATAACTCAATTACGTACTGTTACATGAACTAAACATTATACAAACTGTAAACCTTTACTGTTCCGCGTCCAATCCCGGTATTTGCTGTGAAATACTTGCATATATTATGTACCTATATGGAGAGAAAATTGTGATTAATTATTATGTTTACGACTTACGTATGGAACTGTATGACGAGGAACTCGACTAGTTTCAGCATTCCGCGACCCGCGACGTGGCGACTATCGCACTGCCGTTAGCTGCTTTAGTCAGCTGCGGTGCGGGCCCAACGGCCCTCTACCGTGATTCACGTGCTGTCCATGAATATGAGCCTCTAGCATGGCTTGAAACTAGTCGAGTTCCTCGTCTAACAGTTCCATGAGTAAGCCGAAACATAATAATTAATTAGTAAGTCTCACAAACAGTTTAATATAAAATTGTGATTGTTTGTCGGCTTGTTCTGGTTTCGGGTTTGCTTGCTTGTGCGGCTTTTAAATTTATCCGGTATATTACTGACTTTAAAAAGAAAAAAGCAGTTTCTCAGTTCGACCTGTTTGTACGCGATTGTCTCGCGATGTACTGAACCGATTGTGATGCGCTTTTCAAAAAAGTGTTTGTTTGTCTTAAGAGATTGTTTTGGTATATTAATTTATTAACTGATTTCAAGATAACGAGGGTTTGAGGTCGGATTTTTTAAACGTTTTATAAGTTTATAAAAGAGTTATTTCTCATACATTTTTGCTGGTCAATTAAAGACGCCAATTCCTTTAAAATAACTTCAATCAATAAGTGATTAGCTTCAATCAACTATTAAGTTATTACAGGTGAACAAACGCGATTAGAGGAAAATAGAACACAACAAATAAATCACATTAAATTATAATTAATCCTAATTACACGTGACCTCGTCTCGAGCTAACACAAACAGAAATTGGTAGCAGCACTAGGATCTGTAGTATGCGCTTGCGCACGCGACGTAAACATTAATAAATGGATACGTTACATTGCGGTTACGGTATCCGCAAGCCGGAGCTGGAGTCATGGAGTCCCGGGGAACAATGTGTCGTGACATCGTGACTAAGGGGTGATTAAGGTAAATAAGACCCAGTTTACCTGTTCACTGGTTGATGATAGACAATATGATTCATCAATGTATAGAGTCTGCGCAATCTTGAATGTGTCGGTACTTACTACCTAGATAACTAGGCTGTGTGTAGGACTGTAGGTTGGTGCAATTACCCACGTGTCGCACCTACACATATAAGGTGAGTTAATTGTAAAATAACATAACACCACGCCTTTTGTTCCCGTTGTTACAATGTACAGTGATACAGTGGCCACAATTTATTTATCAACATAAATAGTGAAATGTGGCCACTTTCTGACTCTGACTCACAACTGAGTCCCATGTAATTGGGGGTGAACCTATTGCCATATACCGGGCACGATCTGGACTCTGTGTTATTACTGAGAATTAAACAAAAAACAGAAATATTTTGCCGGACCCAGGAAATCGAACGTGTCACCCCTTGCCCGGCAGTCGCAGGCAGTCTTGTAGAATATGATTTAATGATATAATAACATCCTAACTCAAAGATCTAATCTAGATGAATTTGGCTCTGGGTCCTAAGTGTCCTGTAGTTTTTAATCTTTTTAGAATATTCGATTCTGTGTGGTTCTATAACGATAGAGTTACTCAAGTGTTGAAGATAGTATCCTACTGGTTTTGTTCTTAATATTTATTTCCAATAGAACCTTACTTTTTTCTGACAATGTCAGTATGTATGTTGCATCAGGTGATCGGTGATGACATTAAGGCGGGATAGATCAAATCGGATAAAACAAATGCGTAATCCACATTTTTGTTGATTATGCCCCTGTTAATTATTTACTTTGAAGGTAGGTACTTAGTTAATATTAGATTATTAAAACAACAGAAGCTCGTAATTATACGTATTTATCAGATTATTTTGTATTTGTTTAAAAGATTATCATTTTCATTTCCAATTTCGTGTTTATCGGGAAAGGCTCACTATTATATCTGTATCACATACTATTATGTATATGCAACCTGCTCCTATCAGTCATATTTTCCAATTGATTTGCGACTTTATCACAATAAGTCAAAGATGAAAATCTCTTAAAAATTTACAACTTCAACTACATGTATATGTAAACAATCGTGTGTACGCATAGAACCGGTGTCAGTGTGTTAGCTAACGAGTACAGTGTTGCCCCAAAGGTCAGGCGGTGCCTGGCGCCCGCTCACTTCATACATCATAAACTCTGCGCCTGCGCTCTATGGCCCGACACCATTGTGCAACTAACGTAACTTACATAATTTCACACACACCATACATACACTTGAACGTTTCTAAAACTCGTGCATATCTGTTATGTGACATTTCAAAAATGTATTTTGAAGAATACGAGTCATCAAGCACTCTACGTAATGTCGCGAATCGAATATAAAATCCTTGAGTAACAAACTGTACAAATTAACTAACAACCTTTAACCGTCAATTATGTAGCAAAAACCATATAATTACCATAAATAAAAAAGGATATAAATAAAGGAATCTGATTAGTATAATTTCTTCGAACACTTTTGATTTCTCATATTCCAGCTGCTATATCGATAAAAACTTGAATCGAAATAAACCTTACACTATTTAATAACTTAGTCTATAGACTTGTTTAGTAACTTAAATTGTACCTACATGCGATAACATAGGTAATTACATAAATTAAAATGAAAAAAGAAATAGCTGCACGACTGCTCGTATCAAAACCGCAATCAAAGTCAAAATAACAGCAATTATTTACAAGGACGCCATAAAATAAAATAAAACCTATGCAGACCCAGACAGCTAGTAATGAACTCACCGACAAACTCCAAATAAACAACAAACTTCGTGTCACAGATAACTGAGATACAAGAAAATGTCAATAGAAACACTCGCGATTACAAGATACGATCAATTTGACAGCTGTCAAAAAGTGGCGCGAACGTCCGCGTCTGTCCGGCTGCGGTGGCAGAGTGGCGCGGGCGCAGCGAGCGACCACACCGCGACTGCGATTACAAGTTACGCCACCAACTTGTTATCTGGTCCACCTCATTGCGTATGCGATCAAACGGAATATGTGGTGGCCAGCGGTGGCTGCCTGCGGCTACCTTAAAACTTAGGTATGGGCTGCAAAGGTCGACCGATGACAGTTGACTGTGTCGTCACAAACACATGACCTTGCACCAGTCAATAGAAATTGGGACTTTGGAATACGATTCGTATTTGGCGGTCGGTTGATAAGATAAAAGTTGATAAGCAAAATGAAAATTCATTAGAAGTTAGATAGAGCATACTTCGACACTCTATTATCTAAGATGTTAGACGAGGCGAAGTACTGAGATAGGAAGGAAGGAAACCGGATTGTGGCGCGGAATCTCACGACTCATTGCACTGGCGCTGGTAGTCTCACGATGCAGGCGGAGATTGCAAACAGACAAAAAGTAACCAATAGAAAAATAACAACAGTAAATAAAACTACCATACGTAATGTAAAACGTAAAATAGCACGATTCGAATAATTTTCACTGGAAGGCAATTTTAATTTTATGACTGAAGTCACGTTTCAAGATGACCTTGGTCTAGAAAAGGTTAGTAACAATGCGAATTTCCTTGATCCCACTTACCTAGTACATAATAGCTACTAGCTACATACTAGTTGATATTATGCATCCTTATCACGATCATCCCCATTTTGCACGCTATCCCGTTACCACTGATAACAACTGCTGCGATACACAAATTAAGCAGGTTGACATGTAGCCTGCGCCCGCGCATGCTAACGACCCGCTCAAGGAAGTGACGTAACTCACTTAGTCCGTATTATGCGAGATGTAGATTATGTCAGTGAAGACGTTGCACAAATAATGAGGTCTGAATTGTATTTATTTGAATTTGGAATTTTGGAACAAATAATTTGGATTATCAGGTTGACAGATGTTTCTGCGTACACGCTGTTTTATTATTTTGCAGTTAGAATTTAAATGAGCATTTAAATAAATTATTTTGGATTTTTGTGCTTTACGATATGTTTCTTGCGTGTGTATGTTTAGCTGTGACCGCCTCTACTTGCAGTGTTTTCGTTTGTTATCATTGACTTGTGTGCTGTGTAAGAGGTTCAGTAAGCCTTTCTTTGGGGCTACGGGTGTGTATGCACCCGTACATGGGATGGGCACATTCAATGGCCTCAGGGAAGACGGTGGCACAGTGGTCATGAGCCACCGAGCACAGTGAGGCTCATGGGAGACATCCGTCTCCCTAGGGATGTCCCTTTTTTTACGGGTCAGTGGAGAATTCTTAACTTACTCTCATATCTTTGTTTACATTGACTTTCATGCATTTTGGTTAACTTTTGTTTTCAGGAAAATATTAAGACAGTTCTAAAATGTGGGTATTAGTTATATTTTTTCAGTAGCATTGTCTCCATATACCTTCAATTACATATGCTATGACGTAATATCTGTAGAACTTGCGCAGTCACTGCTCGTTTCGATCATAACTCTAGTCTATCGAGATATTGTACGAGTAGGTATGGATCGAGTCATCAATCTATCGGCTCGATACTTTGATGATCGACTGCCCGCGCGCAGCAAATAGCTCACGACTTCACCAGCATACCAAATATGGTGCTGAGATCATGTCGGTCACTTTGTTCTTTATTTTATTCTTCTTCAGATTACATAATTTTTAAAACATTATGTTCTCAAGGTCCAACAGGAAAGAATTCTATCTTTACTTAAGACAAGTGGAGGACAGTTCTCATTATTTATCATTTATTGTGGACATCACATTTTTGTGTTATGAGTAAGTTAATCTTATGTTGTCGTTAGTTACTTGACAAGATCACGTGGGTGGAATGGTTAGCCGAATGTGGAAAACAATGCAATAGAGAAGTTAAGTGGCTCCTTCCTAAATACTTTACTCTTTAATGGAAGTTTGACCCTGTAACATAGAGCTATGCCTCGACAACAGTTAGAACAACATTAGCATATCGACATTTGTGAAGTGCATGCAGTATTCTTAAACCGTCATCAGGAATTCAATTCTACCTCTATATTATTTGGAACAAGATCGAAAGTCGTCTGTGCATGTGCATCATGGCAAAACGCGAACACGTTACGTAATTGACGTTTCTCAGTAAATAAACAGAGAGCTTAGTACGAGTTTGTCATACGTTTATAGTAATCGAAACGAGACTGCATTCGACGCTCTGATTGGCCGGCTCCAATGAATCAACCAATGAGAGCGCCGAACGCGGTCTCGTTTTGATACTTGAAATGTAATTCATACTCGTGCTAAGGCCTCAGAACGTTGATTCAATGTTTAATGTCACTGGTTCAGGTTTACAATCAGATATATCCATAAGTATAAATAATAAAGTAAACAAATAAACTCAAGTAAAGGTTGAGGTTTTTTTAAGAGGGAAAATCATCGAATGACTGTCCCCGCCTGGGTGAGGCGGAAGGGAGTGTCAGACTCTTACTGACTAAGAACCACCCGGTCCTACTCCTGCACTTCGAGCCGGAGCCCCGGCAACCCGTTAAGTGAGACGCATGCGGAACGCGACGCGCCGCACGCTCGATTCTGGTTCTGGTCGGGCGGCGAGCTACCCATGCTTCCCGTGCTTACACGCCCGTGCTTATGGTAAAGGTTGAGGTTAAAGTGCTACATGTTACCGCGGTCCGGATAGAAGCACGAGATGGAACGGAGTGGTTTTAAGTCGGTAAGTCTGACACTGAGCCGGATGAAAATGAAAAGGATTGGCCACAGAAAGCTATAAGAAGAGACTACTGGAAGGACGGTAGGGCGGCCTTTGCCCTGCAGTGAGACGACCATGGCTAAAATTAAAAATAGTAATTCAACAAGTAATTGGGTGTAAAGCAAAGGTTTTTTTGATACCACTAGTGGTAATAGAGCCACGTGACGTGATGAGAATTCGGATGCACGCGCATGTCTAACTACTCGTAACCTCCTAATTACAATGTTATCTCCGAATATCTCCTGATATGAAAGATAATAGTACCTATCGAATATTTATATGCATTTTTCGGATAAGACTAAAAGACTGGCAGTATTGCCACGTTGAATAGCAATGCTTAACCTTTGCCTAAGGTAGTAGTCAGCCCTTCGATTACCTGAAGTGTCAACCATCCTCCTTGTACATCCATCTCTTTGTAAAGAAGATGTGCACTTGGGCCCCACGGCCCTAAAGTTTCAACCCCAAACGGTTCGAAAGCATAATAGCCAATCAGGATGTTACACTTTCGCCGTTTGAGGTTCTCGGTAGCAGCACCGGTATTTCAGCTATAATGAACATTTCATTACGCTAAGGCATGATACCGGTACTTAAATAGTACGTGATTTCTAAGTGTGAGTTCTGGTGAAAAGGTAGGCGATATTTAAACTAAACAAAATAAGACTAAGCTTCTATTTCCTCTAAAATTGATAGAATTTTCTCGTTATCATTATGTCATCAGTTACGTTTTTAGCTCAAATGTACGTTTTTAGCTCTGAACTCTCGGATTGACTGAGACCAGCTCTGTGTCCATAAGACCAAAGCTGATAAAATCAGAATGTTACAAAAGTAACATTCCCACACCTACAGTAAACACCAAATAGATATTATACTACAAGCACTTCGTAAACAAATTCGAGTCCTACCTTGGTCCCAGTAACTCTTCAACCGTCCAGTTCTGTGTCGTCCACTCCGCGAGGATCCTCGGCAAACACTGGGCACCACCCCTCGCTATCTGCGATTATATCAGGCACACTATCTAACTGTGACTTTGTAACATTCACACAATTCAATTATTACAGAACAAATGTTATAACACTTGGGAATACTAAGATAGTCTCGCTTCATTACTTTGATAAAATTCTGTATAAAATGTTAGTCGAATGTTATTGAGTGTAGTATTCGTGTTTTGTAAATTAAAACTCATACATACCTACTAGTACTCATGTACTTAAGCTACGATATGGTTTTGTTATCGTTGTATCTTAAACTTATTATTGAACTTAGTTACCCAGAGAAGATTTATTTTTGATTGGTAATTCCAAACTTTTCAAAGTCAAAAGTCAAAGTCAAAGCATTTATTTCAATTAAACCATAGTTTGGTACTTTTGAAACGTCAACAAATACAAAATAAATAATAGTCTGTCAGTCAGTCCGTCAATGAAATTAGGTGAAGCTAGGTGCTCATTCCAAAACGTAGATTCGAATGGAGAAGAACGAGCAAGAAACTCCATTCGTTACTCTTTTAAAAAAGTATGTTCTACAATGTCTCTGATACATATTTCAATACTGTACGCATATGTAAGTAAGAACAATGCAAAGACACGCTTGACGCATTATACTAATAACTTATTAAAATAAAAAAAAATAAAAATCTTAAGTCTAACATGGTGCTCACATATGCATACTATTTGCTATTAGGTTTCAACACCAAAGATATTAGGTATTTCCACAAGTACTACACTGTTATCGAAGCAGTACACCTACATAGTTATCCTAACTAAGAGTCTACGCTATCACTTCAGACTGACAGAGCGCAGACAGATGACCTTCAGACATTTAATTTCCAATAGCAAAAAGCGAACAATATATTTTCGCCCCGTTTCAACATGCTCATCACGTACTCTGGTAAGAAATTCCAGCCGCACGACAAAATAAACTGCGAACATAATATATTTACTACAATACGACGACCACCCTGCACCAGTGACCATGAAGAATCAACCAGCGAACATTAAAACAATAAATGGATTTGAAACGTCCAAAATTCCCCCGTCCAATGATAATGAGCAAATAAACTATTAATACTAATAGTTCTAAGTTTGAACTAGACTGAAATATGCCATACAACATGTCAGCACGTGAGCAGGGTAGTTAATGCACTGAATTTTAAACTAGGTCCAAATATAAAATATTTTTTGCGTGTATATGCATGAGTGCGTGCCTAAACATGGTCTAAAAAACTGATGTAACATTAATGTTTCTTTGTTTTGTATTCAGATTAGTTGAATCTATTAATTTATGCGAAAATAGATGAACGAACATGAACATGTTAATATACTACAATAGAGTAACCAGGGTTCTTCTCTATAGTCGCTTTTGATCATTTTAAAGTAACAGAAGGACCTATTTGGGTGTGTTTTTGACTGATATACAAATGTATCTATAAACTACGGACTGTTAAACTAAAAAACTTTGAAGATCATACAATGTCAGCAACACAACAACAACAGAGCCTACTAGTCTACTTAGATTACGAAAACGGCAGGTCCCATTCGTTAAGTCAACACATTGGCAGCAGATCCTCAATGCATCACAGACTATAGTGCACCAGGTGGCTGCATGCGTCACCCAGTGCCATATAGCATATCAATGTAGGAGCCCTAAGAGATGTACAGCTTTGTGAGACTTACCGACGCGACACATGCAAGCGTGCACATTGTACAGTCACTATTCTTATACAGTGCGTTTGAATGAACAGACACAGAGCCTGTACTCAATCACAGACCGAAATATTATTTTATAATTACAGTAAATTATAAAGTAGTTATTAACCTCTCAATTCAGAAGCTTCTTTGAATTCAAAGAATATGAAATTTCATGCGTTTACAAACAGTAATAAATGCAAATGTGGGAACATAAATGAGTTCATGTAAACAAAGAGTAATGTTGTCTCGAGCCGACATCGTAAAGCTGAAACAGTGCAAATGTCTATACGTTTGTCAGTAGGTTATACTATAATTGCAGTTTGGACGATGACTTCTTTCAGTACAGATCAATAAATTAACAGATAAATTAAGGATTTATGAGTATTGCTAGAAGATAACATTATTTATGACTTAGAATAGTAGGTGAATGTTCTACTTGGTACTCTAAGCAAACGCATGTATGTACTATAGTTACAATGTATTTCTCCACTATAGGCAGGTCCTCACAAAGTTAAAATCCTTATAATGACCACATTCCCGGTTTGTGACCAGTATGATAATGTCCTTATCATAATGTCCTTGATTGATGAAACTCAGTTAATTATTTAGTTAAATTGTAAGTAGTAAGTAGGTGCCTTTTTTTTTTAAGGGGGGAAAATCATCGAATGACTTCTCCCGCCTGGGTGAGGCGGGAGGGAGTGTCAGACTCTTACTGACTAAAAACCACCCCGTTCCTTCTCCTGCACGTCGAGCCGGAGCCCCGGTTACCCGTTAGGTTCTCCGCGACTCCGAATCGGCATCGGCCGTATTGGGCCCCATCTGTGGTGGTCTGATGGCTCTTTGAGGCGCGCGCGGAACGCGACGCGCCGTACGCTCGGGTCTGTTTCTGGTCGGACGGGGAGCCACCCATGCTCGCCGTCCGCAGGCCCGCGCTTACGGTGGCCGGAGATCGTCTCGCGATCCCCGACGCCCGGTGTGTCCTTCGCGATGGCTGGGTTGCGAGGAGGCAGCGCTTCGCTGCCTCACGCGTCCCGCCTCCTCCTTAGCTAGCATCACTACTTCGCAAAAGGAGGAGACGGCATCCCAGTCCCCCTCGCTCCGCATCATGGGCTGCACTAGGCCCGGACGCGAGAGGTCGCCATCGCCGATCACTTCCCTGAGGACACGGCGGTGCTCAGCCCACGAAGGGCATTCTCCCACCGTGTGTTCCACCGTGTCCTCAGGGCGGTCCTCGCAGTGATGACACCCGGGCGTTTCCTCCCGCCCCATCAGACTCAGGTACCTCCCGAAACTTCCATGTCCGGTGAGGACCTGCGTCAGGCGGTAGGTGAGGACGCCGTAGCGTCTCTCAAGCCACTCCTCAAAGAGGGGACTTACCGCTGCGATGGCAGCGAGCCCAGCCCTCGGTTGCGACAGTCGTTTCTGCCATTCCGCCATGAGATCGCGCCGGAGCTCATCCCGCCACGCACCTATTTGGCGCTGCAGCGGGGTTTCGCCCCGGCGACGTGCCTCCGCGCGCATGCTGTACACGCGCGCGAGCACCTTCGCCTCCAGATCCCACGGCGGTAATCCGGCAAGGAGGTTCGCCGACTCCCCAGAGATCGTGCGGTATCCGCGGATCATTCGGATCGCCATGACCCTCTGTGCCATGAGCAGCGTCCGAGCGGGACGCCGCAACAGGTTTGGCGCCCAAACAGGGGCGCCGTAGAGTGCCATGGACCGCACGACCCCGGCGTATAACCTCCGGCAGGAGGCGTTTGGCCCCCCGAGGTTGGGGAGGATGCGTTTAAACGCAGCCCCCGTCCTCTCCAACTTTGGAGCCAAACGTCGGAAGTGTTCTATGAAGTTCCACCGACTGTCGAGGACGAGTCCTAGGTACTTCATCGTCGTCTCGACGCCGATGGTAACTCCTCCCGCCGTTATTTGGGACCCACCCGGAGGTGGCGCGTTCCCGCGGCCATGAAAACACATGGCCTCGGACTTGTGGAGCGCCACTTCGAGTCCCAACTGCCGGATTCTCTCAACGACTGTCGCAACCGCTGTCGCCATTAAGTCGGTCGCCGCCTGGTGCGACCTCCCGTGCGCTAGCACCAGCGTGTCGTCGGCGTAGCATATTGTGCTAACGCCGTTCGGGAGGTCGGTGCGCAGCACCCAGTCCACTCGCCCCGGTGACCGGGGTAGATGACGGACCTGTCCGTCAGGTATGCCTCAATTACACGACGGAGGTAGGTAGGCACCCGATGATATCGGAGTGCCTCCAAGATGCAGCTCCAGGGCAGGGAGTTGAAGGCGTTGGCGATGTCAGAGACACCGCCAATACGACCTTACCCCTGGACACTGCAGTCCCCGTCGTCCGGTCCCTAACGCGCATGATGGCGTCCACCGTGGAGCGCCCTCTGCGGAAGCCGAACTGGCCGTCCGATAGGTCCGGCCCAATGTCCGTCAGGTGCGCGACGAGGCGGTTCGAAATTATTCTTTCGAACACTTTCGCCACCCCGTCGAGCAGCACTATGGGCCGGTATGCGGACGGAGAGTCCGCAGGGCGCCCCGTCTTCCGCACGAGGACCAGTTTTCCCGCTTTCCAGAGCAGCGGGAACTGGCCTCTCTCCAAGCATGCGCTGTAGAGACCGATTAATCGAGGCCCGAGAGCCTCTGAGGCCAGGACCCATGCTTTGCCGTGCAAGCCGTCGGGTCCTGGGGCGGTGTTCTTGGCGCCCGTCCGGCGCACCGCCGCTCTCAGTTCTGCCTCGGTCACCTCTGGGACGGTGTCGTCGTCGTCGTCGCTATAGCCCGCGTCGGGCACCGCAGGGGGCGGAGTCATATACGGAGGGGTGAAGCCCCTCCACAGTCGGGGGAACAGGGCGCGAATCACCTCCTCTAAGACCTCTGGCCGGAGACTCTGGGTGAGCGGGGGAGCCCAAGCGCGGAGCTTGTCGCGTACCATCCGGTACGGGCGTCCCCACGGATCTCTGTCCAGAGTCCCCAGCATCTCTCAATTGAAGTTAAATGTGTAGTGTACAGTTACATTAAATCTTGATCTTTATTGTTAGTTAACTTTATATTTTACTTCTGATGTACTGAAAGCTCTATAATATGCAGAGCCTTGTACCAACATTTCATTAGTTATAATCAAGCCAATCACAACGGGTTATCTTAAAGTTCAAGGGATGCGGAAACTACGACTCCAAGCAGAATAAGGACGACTGAACCATTTGTGACACTCACTCTAGTTAGGCGCTATTTCTTCAATATGGGTTTCTTTAGAGGAGAATGCAAAGTGCAAAGCAAAAGAATTATAATTATATTTTCGGGTTTTCTGATTTCATCTAGCACTGCGCCGCACATTATAATGATAGGTACGTAACAATCTAAGTATTTGTCGAAATGCTACACGTTCACCTATTTATTTAGTTTCACCTATTTATTCCTTCAGTGCTAAGTTAAAAGACAGTTTTCAATTTTTTTGATAATTTTCTAGTTATGGCTATGAAATAAAATAGTACTAAAGATGACAACATTTCTAAAACGATACTTCCTTTAAGACACTAATATTTTAGAACAGATTTAAGTTTCTATGTAATGTGGCAGCGCCTGCGATATTGCAGTGAGTTAAAAATGCATGTCGGTGTTGATAAGTGTAAACTTTGATAATCGAGTGGATACGAACAGTTAGCAACATTTGTTTGGAAACTGTAAATACGTTATCTACATGTAAGATTAAGACTACAAATTAAAACATTGCCGGAAAGTAAATAATAACTATTTACCTATTATATAGCACATCAGTTTACAGCTTATCTCAATTAATAATTATTTAATTGGCAACAACATCTCATAGGCGTTGTATAAAAGAAATGAAACCAATGTTTCTACATACATTTTTGTTTCTACATACATTTTTGTTTCTACATACATTTTTGTTTCTACATTTTCGCTTTCTTTATTGACTGATTTATTATTATTATTGACTGCTACGTATACGTAACTACGTACTTGAGAAAGGGCCTGGACGTGGCCTGGACACAAGAGAAGAAGATACCTTCGATTGAGAAGTGTCTTCTCACAAATATGTAGGCCATGTAGGCAATTTATTACTATATAAGTATAAAAAGTACTTCAAATGTACACTTACCTATGTATAAGCAGTTGGCTTGAATTATTACAATACTGTGACTAGTGATTGGATAGGCTACGTCCGTCCTCGCAACTTCAGCCCAATTGACGCAAATCTTAGTTCCAATCACCGCAAGATTGGGATACATACACACATATATATATAGTACAGTCACGTGATCGATCCAAGATCATAAGGTCGGCTGGATCAAACTCACACGTGATTTTAAAACTATAATTTTATAGACAAACATATGGCAACACTGAATAATAAATACAGACACAATTATTTAAAGCTATTCTAAATTATCAACCCCTTTAAACCCATTTTTAACTTTAAAAATATTCATATAAGTTCGGAAATCTATTGAAGATCCCTAGTATCCAATTAAATAACGTACATCAGTAAAATAAGGAAAGAAACACAATAAACTAGTTACTTATATTATTACTGACTTATTTATTACTGTATAATGTATATATATTCACGTACCACAAAAAAAACTTACTGTACATGTTCCACTGTTCATCATCTTCACTTTCATCCATATTGACGCTTGTCCCCACACACTCACACACGTAGGCAACTTATTAACACTCACTGAAACTACCTCTAGTTGCATTTCACTAAACGAAAGTATTGAAGCGATGGAACTAAACCGGAACATCGAGATTGGGAACTAATTCATTAACATGTTGTTGTGGCACTTGTTTTAGTCATATCTCAGATTATGTATCTGTGGATTAGAATATGGTAGTTCGGCTGTCTTTAAAAATTATTTGATTCTTGTAATTAACCGTTTAAACCACTAATATGCTATTTAAGAAAAAGTTAATTTTGACAAAAACTGATTTAGGTATCTAAGAATTATATTTTTTTTCTATGGTAATTCTAGTTTTAATTTAATTTATTAAAATAATCATTTATCTTCAATTAATTCCGATTAAACTGTTAAGTAGTATCGAATAGGACTCGAGTGATACAGTTCAACGGCTACAGAGATAAGTTGCGCACGCGCAGATGTCTCGGTACCTCAGCCGTGCGCACTGTTGACAATGCACGCTGCCCCAAAGTTTCATATAATTAGTGCCGGACTCAACATTCATACGATTATGTTAGTAGGTCAATCAGATGAATTACTTAGACAAATAAGAAAACATCTTTTATCTCTATCGATTTTTAACCGACTGCTTCCGAAACAGCGTTATGTTGTCTTAGGTCATGGATTAGTGTGAAGGAGCCATGCTTCGACAGGAATGCGACACGGCTTGCTTGTGGTCGTCGAGGTCAACAGAAGCCCAATTACATAGTTTATAAATAAATAAAAAATAAAAATAAGGGTCAGTAAGTCTCTCAATGATTCAATGATTAAGCCACAGAATAGTATGGATATGACAGTTCAAATGATCATAACATCATATTTTATATTATGTAAAGAGCCGTGGTTTTAGTCAGTAAGAGTCTGACACTCCCTCTACCCTCATCCAAGGCAGGGGGAGTTATTGATTTTCCCTCCTTAAAAAAATAGTGTTTGATTATGGATCTACATTCCTAACAGTTAGCACCTACATGTTTGAATCACAAATAGCTTTATAACATAATAGTTTAGTTGCTCTACTACCTCGTTGGCCGAGTGGTCGCAAGTGCGGCTGCCGGGCAAGGGGTCTCGAGTTCGTTCCCGGGTCGGGCAAATAGAAAAAGTGTAACAGGGTATTTTAAAAAAAATCTCAGTCTCGCACGTAGTCTGGAATCGTGCCCGGGATATGGCAATAGGCTCACCCCCTTATTACATGGGACTCATAACTCATAACATAAATAGTGAAAAGTTGGTGTTACATTGTAAGTGGCATTAAGTGCCGTAATGTGCACCTCTGCTTACCCCTTCGGAGATAACTGGCGTGATGTTATGTTATGTTTTATCTGCCAATTATAACGAGTGGATTAGATACAGTAATAGTGACATGATTGGCTGTAAAAATACCATAAACGGGTTCATCCTGGCACTCGAGTCGAGTGTGGTGGGTGGTACTCCGGCAGCCTGTGAAGTGCTCTCGACTTAATAGAGCACTGCCACTTTGTACTTCATTACATTGTTGTACATCACTACAGGCACCTGTTAGATGTAGTAGCTAGGCAAGAATCTATAGAGGTCATCATAATATTATTAAAAACGCTAAATAACCACCATATTTTTACCAATTTTTCTTTTATAATTTTAAGCTATATCTACACCCTCCAAATATCGATTTGGAGGCCTTCCAGCCATAAGAGGCCATTTTTTTCGTAGTCGACTTATGTATACCTATGTAACAAATTTCGCTTACTCTCTTTTGGCCGGAATGCATCGAAACGCATAATTTAAATTGATCAAGGTCGCTGTCTGGCTAATTTGATCAAAGTATCAATAACGACCAACGACCAACAATTAACCTTCAGAAATCCCAGACGCAGGACTTACAAATAATCTTTAAACGTAGGTATGCTAACTCCTGCGTAATCATCTGAGCATGAGCAGCAAGAAAAGACGCAGATTATATTATGATAGCGGTGCGCACGAGTCACCATGGTGACGGGTCCCGGAGCTGCGCGTGCGCAACTGTTCTATCAATGATAATAATTGATAGTAAAGCTGTTGATAAAGAATTGGTGCCGCGCGCACAACACTTAAGGCGATGTTGTTCCAACGCACGGCAAATTAAATTTAAGAAATCTCCAAAAGTGCGCTACAGTTTATGACTCCATGTCTTGAGGTCAGGTTCAGGCCTGGAATCAATGGTGTGCGATAACAAGAATTATCTTTCGTGAAAATATTCAACCTATAATTAAGGTAAATAATGATAAGTAAAATAAGTACCTCGTGTGATAAATTTGTCATCTTTTTCAAAGTCTAAATTTGATGGTTTTAGATTACTTATTTGGTTTTGGTAAGTTTGGTTTGATATTTATTTTGTTTTGTATTGTGGTTACAGGACGGTTTGTAAAGTTTTGAATATGTAACATTATGTATGTATTTAGAAACTGGTCACATATAAGGAAAAGAGTAGATAGATATCAATGTATATATCTTCTACTGTTAAAAAAAGGAACATAAAGTATACATCTTTGAATAAGTATGGAAATTAGTAAGCATCGCTTTAAGTTCCTTCCACCCGGCACTAAGAATATTTCTAGTGTCGTGCGCAAAAAGGCTTTCGTAAATGAGTTGTAATCAACAACAATGATATCGCATGATTGGAGCTCAATCGCTCTGACCGATACAAACAGTCGCATACCTAGGGTGATCGAACACTCTAATGTAATTGTTATCGACAGATAATAATTACCCAACACTACACTAATATTAATACTTTATTGTGAAATCATTTTACAATTAATTTCTAATATTATTATTTCAAACAAAACATTAGTACGATATGGACTTGTGACGACATCTAGCGTGGAGTAGATGCAACGCGTTCACTGACAGCCGTTTCTAAATCACGGAACTTAACCATTATGTTTTAACTGCTTGACGCTAGATGGCGCCATCAATTTATAAATTAAAGTATCATACTGCTATTATAAGAAGATTTTATAAACAGTACACTAAATAACACTAGATGTTATTATTACTAATAAATGAATTGACTCGATACACTTATCGCCTCAGGTTTGATTCTCGGATCGTGCAAAACATTATTCACACTTTAGATAGCGAGGGTAGATACCAAACGTTTGTAAGTAAGAATGTAAGAATTTAGGAAAGGATTTAGCTCTATCGATTAAGAAAAAAACATTTTTTTTTAAATTAAGTAGTAGGTACAGGGCGTATTGTTTGATTTCAAAATTCGAGTGTCTTACGCTCGATCTCGATGAGTAATGAATTGAATCTGATCTGATGACGAACGTTCGGATTATCGATATTTTGATTGGTGAAAAACTGTCCTAAATGTTATGCTAAAGTATACGTAGAGTTTCATCATATGCATTGGGCATGTGGAAGACAATATCCAGCCTTGTATATTCTACAGGACCCTTAAACAACACCGATGCTTTTTATTTATTTATAATGCGGCGTTTTTGAAAATCAATATCATAGCCACTTAATTTATATGCATAGGTTAACACTAGTTAACCATTTCGATTTTTTGCGCACGTGTTGAGGCGCCACCGACGACTGAGGTCTGCCGAGTCCGAGGGCGTGTCGCGCCGCGCGGGCTCGCGTTACAAACGGGCCGCGCCGACATGCGACATCTGACCATTCGACACGCTCAACCGATACAAAAACTACAACAAATATAATATCCGCTAATAACAATATCCTACTTTGTGGATTTGGTGTTTTTGTTGTACGTTCCATATGTTTACTTATGTAAGTCAATGTTTCGACAACTCACATATAGGTCAGTAAATGAAACCGTTTAAAGATTGGTAGCAGGTTAAGGTAAAGGGTTTTGATATGAATTAACGACTCTTACGTAAGGGTTACTTACTTAAGTCTTCAACTCGCGTGTTGTAACTATATTCTTAAATATTACTTATCACCAAAAATTTAAAAAAAATGAGCCCTGTCTTGTTTAACGTCGTCCAAGTCTATTGATACCGATAACATTAAATTATGTTTTGACCAGTTGCCATGATTTTCCCATCCACTGTATTTCCGTTGGTCTACTAGTCTGTTAACCTTTTATTAGTCAGTCAGGACCTACATTATCGATTAGTCAAAAACTAAAACATTAACTGCCTCGTTGGCCGTGTGGTCGCAAGTGGGACTACCGGGCAACAGTCTCGGGTTCGATTCTCGGGTCGGGCAAAGTATTACTGGGTTTTAAAAAAAATCTCAGTAGTAGCACGTAGTCTGGAATTGTGCCCGGTATACGGCAATAGGCTCACCGCCTATTACATGGGATAGGACTCATAAAACAAATAGTGAAAAGTGTGTGTTATATTGTACAACATACGGTGGCATTAAGTGCCCTAATGTGCACCTCTGCTTATCCCTTCGGGGATAAAAGGCGTGATGTTATGTTTGTGAAACATAGAAGATCGATGTATTCCTAAATGTAACACCTGGCTATTATAACATCATCATTATTATTATCATCTGGAAGACATCCACTGCTCACTGTATCTGCAGAACGAAGGCCTCTTCCTGGAAGAACGTTGACCAAGTCTTTAAGTAATTTATTTTTAAAAAGAATAATAATACGATTATTAGCGTATCAGAGAATTAACACAGTGTAGCCCTGGCGCTTGTACTATGTCTCTATCACCAGACTCAGGTCTCTTAATATACAAGGAAACATTGCGCCACGTGACAATAGACATGACACATAATGACTTATATCGAAGTTGAACAACATTAAATGAGAAATAAAAAATAAGACAAAGTAGAATGAATGCCCAAAAAACACAGAGTCGATTGAAATCATTCATTTAATAGACCATAAGTAAGAGGTTATAAAATAATTGTGTTTTTTTATTTCTGTTTGTTACTAAAGAAAGTGATGAAGAATTCCGGTAGGGAATTACTTTTACGAGAATTATATATGTAAACCTTCCCAAGCTATAAGATTTTCCAAGAGTAAATATACGTCATCATATTACGATGTGATTTTGTTAAAAAATAAACAGTAGGTACAAATTGACTGTTAAATCTACGGAAAGATGCGAGTCCAGTGCAAGGGGAATGCGAGTCCACGATAAACTGCTGGGTTATCCTCTAAGTTGCCTTTTTTACTCTAAGACTGCCTCGACTGTCGGGCAAGGGGTTTCGGTTTCGATTCCCGGGTCGGGCAAAATAAATATAAAATCCCAGTAGTAGCACGGAGTCTGAAATTGTGCCCGGTATATGGCAATAGGCTCACCCCCTATTACATGGGACTCATAACATAAATAGTGAATAGTGGGTGTTACTTCTGTGTGCACCTCTACTTACCCCTTTGGAGATAAAAAGCGTGATGTTATGTTATTCTCTAAGATGTCAATTCGCATTGTTGATCGCGGTCCACCAAGGCATTGGTTATGAGAACAATCTCGACCAATGACGGGCGAGAATGCGATCGAGCTCACTTCGAGAGTACGAATTCATCTTAGGCTCTATAGAGGTACAGACGGACCGCATGTCAACTGCAATCCAACTGCAAATTACAGTTCGGATGCAGTTTGAATGCAGTTGACACGACTGTACTGTACTGTGTCTACTGGAACTGAGGTGCGGTGCATCTGTTTAGAGCCTTACAGAATAGACTAACTGCTTAATTTTTTTCATTGCGTTCCAAAGTATCTCCCTACCCCCATGAAAGACAGGTGTGAAGTTTATGTACCTATATATGTAGATGCACACGAAAGTCCTTAAACATACTACAACGATTAATTCGTGCCGCTCATATTCAGTGTACAGTTACCTGAGTTCTCCAAGTAATGTGTCCATCACGCCGTACTATCTGGTTGGGGTAGGCCTCTTATCAGTCCGCATGATTAATTGTGATAACTCTGACATAATCACCTTGATCACAATCAGATTACTGTATCATGTCATCTACATTTATGACTACTAATATATTTTTAAACGTTTTAGTCTGGAATTATCGATATCTATATAATTAGTTATCTGATCATTCATTTCATATTTAATTCATCATGTTTAGTGTTGTAATTTTGATTGAACTGTCGTAAGC
This sequence comes from Spodoptera picta, assembly GCA_038387885.1. Classification (NCBI taxonomy): domain Eukaryota; kingdom Metazoa; phylum Arthropoda; class Insecta; order Lepidoptera; family Noctuidae; genus Spodoptera; species Spodoptera picta. The sequence continues at coordinate 246,785 of JAZHFQ010000640.1, read as the reverse complement.
ACGAAAGTAAAACATAGTATTGGGTTACAAGAATTATTTTATTGAGTAGCACATGATATTATATGGTTCTTTGCAGGAATCAAACCCGTGACTCTGCGATTTGACTCTGTGGTTTCTGTTTACCTCTCCTTAAGGACATCATAAATGGCTGTACTCGCCTTACCGCACACTTTTACAGATTCTAAATAACACTAGAATTTTTGTAGAGAAAGCATGCCTTTAGGTTAGTTTAACTTGTTAAGTTTCTGTTAGATTAACTGACGTCATAATTTTACGTATCTAAACATATGTTTGAATCTAAACATATTATTTAAGTGTGGGAGAGCCATGCTTCGGCACGAATGGGACGTTCGACAGGAGTGATACCACGGCCTCACAGAAAACCGACGTGAAGCAACACTTGCGTTGTGTTTCGTCGTGTGAGCGAGGTTGGCGGAGGCCTAATTACCCTCCCCTTCCCCAATCTCCCCAATTCCTGAATCCCCAACGATCCTCAAACTCCTAATCCCGAAAAGGTCGGTAACGCATTTGTAACGCCTCTGGTGTTCCAGGTGTCCATGAGCGACGACGATTGCTTACCATCAGGTGATCCGTCTGCTCGTTTACCGGCTTTTGCTATATATGCTTTTTTTTGTATATGTGTCATGGCCTCATGGCCTACGTCTACGTCTCGCCTGTTGGTAAGCGATGATGGGGTCTACGATGGAGCACGTCGTCCCATAAGCAACCTATTCACTCGGGTCTTGAAGACACCCAGGTTATACCCTTCAAAAAACACAGACTCTGACAATGAATTCCATTCCTTACGTACGTACAAGGTGTAGTATTCGTGCTTGTGGGTGGGATATCTACCATGATCAATCTTATTGGCTATTTGAAAGCTTGGAATCAAAAATTTATATCAGTTGAATAAAATGAGCACGTAATTAGAGGTATGTAAAGTTCTGTAATTATTGTCTGACTATAGGAAACAACACCACTTCGCCATTTACCCACATATTGACATACGCATATTACATAGGTATACACAGGTATATTACCATAAAGCTTAAAACAAATTCTGCGCGCGCGCAACACAAAGCTGCCGCGAGCCGTTTGCTGCACTTTTTAATTATGTCCTGCCCCTCTCATCACGCAGTACTGCGGCCCACGTAGGGTTGACAACTTACCCATATTCTTTCAAGAATCAGGAATTTCATACAAAATATTATTACTGAATATTGGATATCCTGTTAGGAACTTAGGAATCAAAACTTTTCTGTACTTTACTTAGGTACTCAATCAGTTAATACAATTTGGAGATTTCTTTATCAGACATATTCTTTCTAAGTGTACTATGCATCTCAGACAGTCACGTGCCGTACGTAGGTATATATAACCATGAATGAATACCGAGAAGGTCTTATTAAATATCGATTTCAACACATTTCTTCACTTTTATCTGAATGGATCATATCTTTGTGTTATCACTTCCTGACTTAAGTCTTTCATTTTATTAATTAGGAAAACCCAATTCATAGACTTAATGTTTGCGGAGAACTACATATCACAATTTTATTGTCACTTGAAATTATGTCCGGGTAACAATACATTTTGTATTGTCATCGTCAATTTATTATTTAGAACGGCGAACCTTCAAACAAGTGCGACAGTGTCACGTTTTGTAGAGGTCCGTCCCTACATGTAAGAGTGCTCGGTTAGAAATATCTCCTCATAATTAACGTGGCAGGAGGTTTCTTGATGCAGTCCAGCCCTGCGAGCCTGCGCCTGCGCGGCCCTCGAGCGGCGTCAAATGTCATTTTAACAGCGAGCTCGGCCGTCGGTCGCCATATTTTTTGCTGCCGCGCATTTTCGAGCGCGATCATAAAATTTTGTTATTAATACAGTAAAATTTTCGGATTAGGTAGTATTAAATTCGAAACAAAGCAGGGATTTAATTGGTAATTCGTGTCCAGTGGTCGCGATACGAATATTTGTACGCGACCAATATCCGTTCGTTTATTGTTTTCGGTTGTAAAGTCGATTCGGGACGCGAGCGTGTGCGGCGCGGTGCGCGGCCGCTGCGTGCGCGCCATTCAATTAGTCACTGAATTTTTAATGAAATATCACGTTGTACAGCGTAATTAAATTAGAGTGCGCTACTGAAAATAGAGGATTTATTTGTGGAGCCATTGTGAGGTGGCGGCCGGGGTTGTGAGGTGGCGGCCGGGGTTGTGAGGTGGCGGCCGGGGTTGTGAGGTGGCGGCCGGGGTTGAGCGCGGCCTAATCAATGGACTTTTATTACGAGCCGCGCACCAATTCCGCTACAATTTCTTTTTAGTTGTTTGTATATTACATTCGGAGCTGATATTGGTTTCTGGTTCTACTGCCGTCCACCCCACACTACAACCGCCGCACATACCACAAACACGACGAACACAGGACCAACATGTAAAATGAGACAAAGTAACATAATGTATGAACAAACCAATTTATTTTCTATACTGTGACCAATAAAGCTAGTGTTTAAATAATATCAAGTATCTAGGTGATAACATCTAGTTTGTACAGATTTTACAAATACCGACTAATGTTTAGCAGACACCTACTACCTACATATTGTATTTTCTGATTTAAGTATCAGATTTTCTCAAAATACACCTCAATATTTCTCCAACAACACTAGTAGGTATCTAGAGCTAGGCAGCTGGAGTTACCGAAGTAATTCAGAGATAACTTATATAATTGTTTAATTAATTGAGATTTATTTACACATTCACATTTAGAGAAAACTTATTTGAGAGGATTCCGGACATAACATTATAAATATGGCTCCCAGTTAGTGTATCACAATTTTTAGTTCAGTTTCATAAATAAAACATCCATTTACTTATCACATAAATTGAGACACGCCAGTTACACAATAGAGACAGAGAGAAATCATAAATTGAACACAAAATATTATTAACTGACAATATCTTTATTATTTGTGCGAGTAGATAATCTGTTCAACAAATAATTTTATGAATAAAATTAATTATTACAAGTAACATTAATAGTTTCTGTGAAGTAAGTCTGGTATTCGTATTAAATATTTACATGATTGCACCCATTGACACATACATAAATAGTTGAGGACATCCGCATCGCTTCACTCAATGATACCATAACTTACACCTAAGTATCTACAAGTTATTTGACGGTTCATATCACAACTCGATTCTAAACTCTAAAGTACTATAATTTAAGTTCGTTTTGTCCAGAAAACATTAGTAAATTAGCTATGTAAATGGAGATAACATATGTTGTTTAAATAATTTCTGATAGTTTCTCCATCACGCTGCTGAATCAATTCAATATTTTTTAAACCGACGGCCAACTACCGACGGCTCGCAGCTTTCGACATAAAAATAGCCATAACGTTAATAAAAATACTAAGTAGTACAATATGTATGTGCTTTCATATTAAATTAATTTGTTATAAAAATAAAGTACAATATTATTTAGTCATATATCGATACGAAATTATGCAATGCAATGACAGACATTATCTATGCGTCAGCACAGGTACTTCTATATAATTTTCTTTATACCAAAACTGTGATATGAATCGCCTTGTAAACATATATTTAATAAAATCTATGTATCTTACACGTGATAACGTATCGTATATACAATAATAATATAGGTAATACTTTTTATCAACAACTATGTTTATCACTACAAGATCAGTTTGTCACTTTTATATCACTCAGCACTTTGAACCGGCCCTGGAGTCAACCACACTCGGACACACGAACTACGAGACTCAATTACTGTAATTTTGATAGAGGTTCAATTTAGACATAAGTTTGATACTAAATAAATCAGAATTTTTGTTCAACTAGTAATTTCCGAAAGGTTATTGAGACTGGTCGTTTTAGTCTAGTTCCAGACTTTCAGTTGTAATTACAAAAATATCTTCTATATCATCACATTTTCAATGTTTATATTTCGATTAATATGGCGAATTCATAAAATTTTGCACTTCTAATTTAATTTCTTTATTAAATACAGTTACTTCATAAAATCATGGCCCTTGCATATGACGCGTACAGCCAAGTACAGTGATATAAAGTATATCTTACTCTACTAATCTCAGTCGTGACATACCCTGCAATAGTGTCAACTGTCACTCCCGTCACTCTATAGTACCACGATCACTAATAGTATCACTTCACTTCACTAGGTGATCACTGGTCACTGGTGGTGATCTAGTGATCACCGGCTATGTTAATCACCGGTCGTGATTGGTAGCGAGGCGCGCGTGTCAGAGGGCATGCGCGTGCGCATGGTGGGGCGGAGGTGGCTGCTGATGGGGGTGAGGCAGCGCGTGGGGGTTGCCTGCTGTGTGCTGACGACCCTGAGGACAAAATAGAGTCATTAATATAAAATTGCAACTTTATTCAGGCTACCCTTATTCAAGTGCGGTGCTCTACATGAGGACTCTGAAGTTTCATGATTTAAATTAATGTTTACACAAAAGGATTTACTAACTAAACACCCCTTATTGGCACAGATTTAGTAGAGCACCACCGGGATATCGAATGATTGCATCAGTTATACAATTAAGTAGACAGCGTTGTCTATTAGCGTAACTTTATTTAAATTCTTTTGATTGGTAAGCGTAAGTCGTATCTTGGGCCAATACTAGATCTCAAAGTACCAGCTGACCTGTAAGTAGACGTAGTAGTCGTAGGGCTGGTGCAGCGGCCAGCAGCGCTGCGGGGGCACAGGGTAGAGCGGCGGCACGGGGTACAGCGCGCCGCCGCCGAGCTTGTTGCGCAGGATGCGGCTGATGCTGGACACCGACGGCACGTTGTACTTATCGCACACGCCGTCCGCCAGCAGCCGGTCCCTGATCTCCCACGCGAAGATGCCAGGGTCCTTCGCTTTGAGTTGCTTTATATATGATACCACCTGCCAAAGAAATGTTACGATGATGCTATTGGTCCAACAAAGAGTGCTAAGAACTAGTACAAATATAACCTTTATTGTTGGTTTTGACAGCATTAGGTTTTTGAAAAAACGTAATTTTATATGTTCCCCCACCACTTTAGGACAATATTTACTTTCTTTCCTTTGACAATTTTTCATATTTCACGCCGTTGTGGAATTGTCTTCTTCGTGTTAATGATAGCAAGTATTAATGATCACAATTTGTGAGTAGTTTTTTAGATTACTTGGGCTGGGTGAACATGTTTCGTTGTATTTTACACTAGCGACCCACTCCGGCTTTGCACGGGTGCAGTATGCATGTATTATACATAATATAAAGCTTAAAAATCACTCTCTATTTAAAAAAACCGCATCAAAATCCGTTGCGTAGTTTTAAAGATCTACGCATACATAGGGACAGACAGACGGCGGTTAGCGACTTTGTTTTATAATATGTAGTGATAATAACTATCGTGAGACATACTAAATTAACTAAAAATCGCGGGCTACTCACGTGATTATAGAGGTACTAAGTAAAGCTTTAGGCTGCGCAACATCACGACCTCACACGCTGCTTATGAGGTAGAACTCCTCTGTTGTGGTTCGAATCTAGTAGAGCTTTTCTCAGTATGTTCACGTGAGTAACCCGCGATTTTAGTTGATTTTTCGTTATACTGTGTGACGTAAACGTTACTGACCTTAGGTGTAGTGACCCTCGGCTTGGAGCCGCCGATGGCTCCTGGCAGGATGGAGCCGGTCTCGTGGTAGCGCGCCAGGATCTTGGAGACACAGCCGTGTGACACTCGCAGCTGCCGGCTGATGTCGCATGGCCTGCACAATTCACGCTGAATTAGAAACTAGTTTTGACTTATTTTTGTACATTATTTACCTACATTGCAAACTACAACTGGAAGCTTCAAAACGTTGTGATGTAATTAATAATTAATTAATTCAACAATTGATTCCAACATAGCTGTTAATGCCTAATAACAGGCTAAATATCACGGCCACACACATATTCCAGTTGGATATATTTCTTGTTTTCTCTATGTAAGAAATACCGCCCTATTCCACACTCCAGAGAGTCCATTTTAGCGAGACTTTTACTAGATTGTATTAAGGTTGAATACAAACCGTAGACGCTGCTAATCAACTCTTACTAATACAATACGATTTTGCTAGAAAACTTGAACGTAGGTATTAAGGGTAGGTAACATTTAATCAATATTTAAATAGTTTCTGCTATTTATAAGTATTAAATGTATGCAAGTTATCTAACTCCCAGATTATCGGCGGAGGTTAAAGAAACATTGTATTAGTTTATGGTATGGAACTATTGATAACAAGTAATAATCCACTGATAGTGGCCGCTACTAGAACGTTATGTAACACCTACCTATACTATACTATACTTACCTAGTATATTTGTATAGATACGTAGTCGTATAGAATACACGTTCCCAAAATATTTGCTACCTGTGTTATAACTTTCGTTAGACAAACTAAATTAATGATTATATTTTTCAGGTTACTCACGTAAAGTCGTTCGACGAGGAACTCGACTAATGTCAAAATGTCAAGCCATTTTAGAGAGAAGCAGCGCGACAGTCGCCGCGTCGTGTGTCGCGAAATGCTGCTCATGAACATGAGCCTCAAAAAAGTCTTGAAGCTAACCGAGTTCCCCGTCAAACAATTACGTGAGGATGCCGAATATCATAATAATCTTTTGCCACCTCATCAGCATCAATTGATGATATAGTAAAAATACTTTCTACACAAATTCACACGAAAATTGTCTCGATTCGATTGTTAATGCGTCTGATAAACGTCAGATGACTGTATTTCATCCTTTGTCTTTAGATAAGTCAGTGATGGACTTTTAAACTTGTATATTCTGCATACATTTTGTTTTTTGTTTTTCGCCAGGTGGCGTTGTAAAGAAAATACACTCAGTGAGACGCTCGACAAACATTTTATAAAAATAATTAATTAACGTTAGTGAATAATCCAAAAGTGTACAAATATAAGATCATAGTGATATAAAGAACATAGCAAGCAGTAATATAAAGGCAGTGTATAACTTGAAACCAGTAAAACCAATTAATTATTTAACTTAACGTACAAAACTCAAAATACCTGCGTTATTAAAAAAGCAAATTAAACATTGTGAAACTTAAAACATGATCATGTGTTAATATGATATAAATGTATAGTATGGTGAACAGATTAACAAATGGAAGTTACTAGCTACGTGTACGTAAAGTGAAATCTCAAAACAGGAGTAAGACAGCGCCATCTGTTATCGAAAACTTAAATTCCAAAATTAGTACCGAGTAACGACTAAAAAAGGGCACTCTCTAGGACCTAAATAAATTTTATTATTTTTTATACTTAATCAATAATTACATCGATTAAAAAAAAATCAAAGCCCTATTAGTGCCAAAAGCATAATATATTACACTGTCAACGAGTATTTGCAGGACAAGTTAATGTAAAATATCACTATTTTTTATTAAGTAAATTTCTATATCTTGTAAGTTTTGCATGCATTTGATAGGATATGTAAACCAATCGGTGTGGAATCCGATACATTTTTGGACATTGTCCTTTGTATGACATTTTATTTAATCTAATTCATGACATTTTATTTGACAAATACGTTTTATTGACATTAAATTTTAATTAAATTGGTGACATTATATTTTGAATTATCTTATATTACAATAATTATGTTGAAAGTTTGAATTTTGAAGGTACTTGATTTTTTTCCAAATAACATTGTAAAACTGTAATTTTTGTAAATTTTGTAATTTGCTTGCCTCAAGGCATAGTATGGTTGGAACTGTATCTACTTATCTGCTAACAACTTAATTTACCCATATTAGCAAATAAATGATTTGATTTGATTTGATAAATCCAGGTCATATAATCATACAGAACATTCATTTCGCGAACAATTTTAAAATTTTATACCAGAATATACGTAGTATAAAAAACAAATACCACTTGCTACAGTCAATTATTGAGGAAGAGAAAGAAATGCACGTCTTATGTCTCACAGAAACCTGGATAACCGAAAAAAAGATAGATCTATTGCATTTGGACGGGTATAGTGTCGCGTCAACCTACAACAGACAACAACACGAAGGCGGTGGTGTCTGTGTTTTAATTGAGGAGCACATCGACTTCATTGAGAGAACAGATATACTAGCCATGAGCATTGAGTATATATTCGAGGTATGTGCAATAGAATTAGTTAAAGAGAAAATAGTTATTATTGTTATGTATTGGCCCCAAAGAAACCAGGAATCTGACCTATTTTATAAAACTCTTGAAAATCTCTTGCAAACATTAATGATTAAAGATAGCAAAAAGAAAGTTATTTTGGGTGGTGATTTCAATGTTAATATTCTGGAGCAGTCATATAGTAAATTGATTCTTCTAAACTTATTGAGTAGCTATAACTTTGAACAACAAATAAAAGAACCAACTAGAGTTACTAACAATAGTGCTACTTGCATTGACCTCATATTTATTAACTTTAAAGATAGTACACTCACAACGTCTTTAAGCGAATATGGAATATCAGACCACAAGGGAATAATAGTTGCAATTTCAATCAAATTAAAAGACCAAATAACATGGCAAGTAATTAAGCGGTCATTTAATGAAAAAAATATCAATGCCTTTAAAGCTGAATTAAACAATGTTTTATGGGGAACTATATTAACGGAAGACAAATGCCTTAACGAAAATTTTGAAAAATTCCACGACACAATATTTAAGATACTTAACAACTGCATACCTAAAACTCGTGTAATATTGAAAACCAAACCTAGAAAACTACAATTAACGAAAGGATTAAAAATCTCTTGCAAAAACAAACGACTTCTAAAAATATTCGTTACGCAAAATAAAAATCAGATTTTAGAAAAACATTATAAATTATACGAAAAAACTCTCAAACGCGCAATTGTGAAACATAAAAAGTTAGATTACATTAGACTATTACAAAAAAGTAACAATATTACTAAAACAATGTGGCAAATCATAAAAGAAAAAACAAATAAAGTAATCATCAAAACAAAGAAAAACATTGGTTTGAAATTAAATAATAAACTTATATATAGTACACTAGTAGTTGCAAACAAATTCAATTACTTTTTCGTCAGGGTGGGGGGTGAACCAAGCTCTCTGAAAGGCCGCCCCACAATTACACCTTCTGATAAATCTATATATTTAAAACCAGTTGATCCGTACGAAATTCATAATATAATATGCAATCTTAAAAATAAAAACAGCTTCGGACACGATGATTTACCCCCAGTATTGATAAAGAAGTGCGTCAGCAACTTTGTTATGCCTCTTGTATTTCTAATTAATCAATCGTTTGCAGAGGGTAATTTTCCAAATAAATTAAAAATTTCCATAATCAAACCCATACTTAAAAAAGGTGACCCGACTGACTGCACAAATTATAGGCCTATAGCTCTTCTGCCAACCTTCTCAAAAATATTCGAAACAGCTATGTCAAACCGTTTATACACCTACTGTGAAAAATATCAAATATTTGATGACAGTCAAAATGGTTTCCGCAAAGAACGATCAACTACATACGCGGTTTACAAATATATACAACATGTACTTAATATTATAAATGATCACAAATATGCAATCGGAATCCTTTTGGACATGAGCAAAGCTTACGATCGAGTCTCATTTAAAATCCTCTTAAATAAACTGGAAGGTATCGGTGTCAGAGGAATCGTTCATAGATGGTTTGAGTCATATTTACACAATCGAAGCCAGTACGTAGAAATTGAGCACCATAACTCCAAAAGTGGCAAAATCACCCAGGTAAGATCTCAAGTAATAGATGTACAGAATTCCATCCCGCAGGGAAGTGTGTTGGGGTGTTTGCTGTTCTTGATCTACATAAACGATCTACCAAAAGTAATTAATGCTACAAGTACCCTTTTTGCAGATGATATATCAATTGTACTCCCTTGTGAAAATGAACAAAATCTAAACATAACATAACATAACATCACGCCTTTTTATCCCCGAAGGGGTAGGCAGAGGTGCACATTACGGCACTTAATGCCACTGTACAATGTAACACCCACTTTTCACTATTTATGTTACGAGTCCCATGTAATAGGGGGTGAGCCTATTGCCATATACCGGGCACATTTCCAGACTCCGTGCTACTACTGAGAATTTTTTAAAAACCCAGTAATACTTTGCCCGACCCGGGAATCGAACCCGAGACCCCTTGCCCGGCAGTCGCACTTGCAACCACTCGGCCAACGAGGCAGTCAACAGGCAAAATCTAAACAATACAATAAATTCTTTATTTGTAAATATAACTAGTTGGCTGAATGATCATAATTTGCAAGTAAATTTCACAAAAACAAAACTCATGCAGTTTAAACCCTACCAAAAACGAAACCTATCTATTGATTTTGCATTTAATAATGAGAGAATTGAAAGTACAAACAACTTTAAACTTTTGGGATTAAATATTGACAGTCACCTTAACTGGAAATCACACGCCCAGATCATAAGCAGCAAACTGTCAAAATTCACTTACGCTCTTTACCATCTGAAAACATCAACGGACAAAAAAACTGCCCTCACTGCATATTATGCATATGCGCACTCATGGATGCGCTATGGCATTGCACTATGGGGTAATAGTACTGACGCAGACGACATATTTAAACTCCAAAAGAAATGCATTCGCATTCTGGCCAATGTTGGGGGAACACATAGCTGTAGACCACACTTTAAAACACTCCGTGTCCTTACTTTGACTTCTCTGTACATATTGGATTTGAGCCTATTTGTTTACAAAAATATTAATCTTTTTAGTCGTAACCGTGACCACTATTCGCAAGACCGTCAATTAAGAAATAGAAATAACTTATCGCTTCCTACCTCCAACTTATCAATATTTCATAGAGGCCCCTATTGCATGTCAATAAAAATTTACAATAAAATACCAAGTAATATAAAAAAAGAAACAAAATATACTACTTTCAAAAGAAAACTTTATGAGTATCTCATCGATAAATGCTATTATAGTTTGCAAGAGTTTTTTGAGAATAAACAACAAAACTAAAAAAAATAAATAAAAATGAAATAATGGCTATAAAAAGGAAAATGATGGTAATGATAATGAATAAATAAAATTATGCAAATAAGGAGTTGGTAGATATGTTATGTAGAATATAAACGAAAATCAATTGAAGCAATTGTGGTAATACTTTAATAATATGTTATGTAAAATCTTTGAATGATATAGTGTTTATTATTAATTAATATAAATTGCAGCGCCCTTACAGGGTCATGTTGATACTGCTTAACCAAAATAATTTATGTATTATGTATAACACCTTGGTAACCACATATGAAGCAATAAAGACTTTGAATTTGAATTTGAATTACATTTAACTAACAATGTGTACTAAGTGGTTTCTGCTTCTCTTTAAGGAATAAACTCGTGATGTAACTAACATGTAAACAGCTGTTTCTATGATGATAAATATTATCGGATATTAAAATAAGCAAAAGATAAAAAACTTGTAATAGGCGATTAAAATAAATAAATTAATGCAATGAGTATTTATATGTACTAATGTATAATTATAGCTGATTAGTTAGTGTGTATCTTATTAAACCAAAATTTGAGATTGCCGAGCGTCTCACCGTTCATAATATTTTACCAAACAAACAAAAAAAAGTGCAATAATTGTTAACGCTGAATCAAGTAATAGTGTGGAAGAACCACGTTTCGGCACGAATGGGACAAACAACGCTTGTGTTGTATTTCGTCGTGTGAGTGAGGTTACCGCAGGCCCAATTACCGCCCTCAGTCCCCAGTCCCCGAATCCCCAACCATCCTGAAATTCATAATCCCCAGAAGGCCGGTACGGCACTTGTAACATCTCTGGTGTTTCGGGAGTCCGATCCGTTTGCTCGTTCACCCGTATCCTATAAAAAATGCCCTAAAAATCATTATAACTCTTCACCTGATTCCAAGTTGTGCTAGTTCGACTATCCTCAGTCGTACCGCGTTGGGTAGTGGTCTTCCATTGACGAAGACTCCGCCGAGCTGGTTCACTTCTCCGTACTGCTGGGTGCCTGTGCCTGCCATGCCAGGGTTGCCCATACCCGCCGCACTAGGGTCTGGTGGACAAAAGATTCGATGTTAGAAATTGTTGGAGGAATACTTAGAAACTGACGGTAAATAAACGCGGGACGAGGTAAAATGATGAACGATTATAATTTAGAGAGAGAAAATTGTAATGGAGGATTGTCAATTCACATAAAACCTAATAATAGAATGTGTAACTAACGAAACTTTATTAATGAAACAATGAAATGTGGGCAAAGCTTCAATAAAACTTTGATGTGGTTCGCGAATGAAAAAAGAAGTCAGAGATTTTTTTTAAATAGTGTTTTATAAACGTTGCCCCACCCTGGGATTGTCTCCTGCGTCGGTGGTGCATTTACAAAATTACATGTTTACATACACATGACACCTAGACCCGGAACAACAATTTGTGGATCACACACAGAGAGGAAGAGTGGCTCGTTGCGCGGCCGCCGGTTGTCCAGCCACCCCACGAACCGTGCCGTCAAACTTAACACTGTATAAAGTCGTACGTAACAATGAAGAATGCTAATTATTGGTGTAACACAAACTCTAGGTTGAACAGAATAACCCTCCGCCGCCGTCTAGCTGTTCATAATTAAGTCAAAGCTATCGGGTCCACTGTTACCCGAAACCAACTTTGATGTCGCCACCGCCGACACTCGTCGTTTTGTGCCGACACTCGACACCTGCGCAGGCGCATAATGTCGTAAAACTGTAGCTTGTTATATTTTGACCCGGTTCTATATTATAGTGAGTTGCTAATTTGTGCACGTTTATTTACCTTAATAATAGACCAAATACATTCTTAGAATTTTTAAGAGGCCATCATATTTTTCTACCATTTATTAGATAATTGTTTTACCCCGTGAGACATGTTCAAAATAACTAGTAACCGTTCTGTTACTAATAAAAGATACAAATGTATCATATTACACTTAAATATATTAAAACTATTTAAATCTGAACAGTTATGCGCACGCGCATCTCCTGTTGCATCCGTCCAATAAACGTCAAGGCACGTCAGTGTGACGGCTGTCAGTGTGAGAGACACGAGCCGTCATCTCGCGGTGACACCGAGACACCACGACATTCGACAACAAATAACTGTAACCCTAAACTGTTCGAGATAATTCTCACTCTGTTTTCACGATCGTTTGGAAACATTTATCATAGCAGCGGCCGGTGGGAGAATGCCCTTCGTGGGCTGAGCACCGCCGTGTCCTCAGGGAAGTGATCGGCGATGGCGACCTCTCGCGTCCGGGCCTAGTGCAGGCCATGATGCGGAGCGAGGGGGACTGGGATGCCGTCTCCTCCTTTTGCGAAGCAGTGATGCTAGCTAAGGAGGAGGCGGGACGCGTGAGGCAGCGAAGCGCTGCCTCCTCGCAACCCAGCCATCGCGAAGGACACACCGGGCGTCGGGGATCGCGAGACGATCTCCGGCCACCGTAAGCGCGGGCCTGCGGACGGCGAGCATGGGTGGCTCCCCGTCCGACCAGAAACAGACCCGAGCGTACGGCGCGTCGCGTTCCGCGCGCGCCTCAAAGAGCCATCAGACCACCACAGATGGGGCCCAATACGGCCGATGCCGATTCGGAGTCGCGGAGAACCTAACGGGTAACCGGGGCTCCGGCTCGACGTGCAGGAGAAGGAACGGGGTGGTTTTTAGTCAGTAAGAGTCTGACACTCCCTCCCGCCTCACCCAGGCGGGAGAAGTCATTCGATGATTTTCCCCCCTTAAAAAAAAAAAAAAAAAAATCATAGCAGCGGCGGTGAGAGGGTTACAAGCACCGCAGTGGCGATCTCTGTGATATCGGTGATTTATGGCGGTGACGTTGAGGAATGGTTATTAATTGCAGCTTGTTTGTTATTGGCTCTACCTTCCTCTATTAATTACACGACTTTAATTATGTTATGTTGTTTGTCCGCACGATTGAATTTATTAATTCATTTGTAAAAGTGTGCAATAATAGTTTCATTCTGAAGAATGAAATCCATTTCAGACGAATGAAGGATGATGTTGACGATCAACTTTGTTTTGGTCCAATCCTCAGACCTTCAACAATTTATTAATATCTTGTACATCTATTGGCTTTATTACCTAAGTATTAATATCTTGTACATCTATTGGCTTTATTACCTAAGTATTAATATCTTGTACATCTATTGGCTTTATTACCTAAGTATTAATATCTTGTACATCTAATGGCTTTATTACCTAAGTATAGTTTTGTGCGGACGAGCCATGTATTGGAGTTTCTTTGCTGAAAGTGTTTCTGCAAAATGTCGAAGCAATTTAACTGTTCAGCAATTTGAAGAAAACGAACAATACGTGTTGCTTAACGTCCAAATACACCAAAAAATGACCACGAAACAGTCGCATTATTCACTAAACCCAATCCGGTGACAAAGTACAGTCGAACAAATAAACAGCGCTCACTCCTCGCTCGTCGGAGTACAAATTAGCGGAGCAGTGAACAAAATGCTTGACTAATGTGCTCCACTCGTTGTCTTGTTGCGCCACTCGGAGCCACCGCTGACAAAGTACCGTGTCACTAGTTTATTTATACGACTGTACTTATTATAGAGGCGGTGCAATTACAATTATGTGACAGGAATGAGTTGTTACTTAAGTTTTTACGAAACTCCAGGAAAATTCTACACTACAGTTCCAGTCCAAGAAGGTTGCTTAATTTCAAAACTTCAGTGAAATTTCTGATTTATGAATTTTATTAAAATAAATGTCTATTGAAGGAGAATTCAGAGTTTTATAACACTGTTCTTATCTATCCTACCCATGGCCTAAGAACATTTTTGGACGGAATTACGCAGATTGCTGAACGGGAATTATTGCTATTTGAGGGTCGAAGTCGATGAACTTACAGATATGCATAACTATCACCCGCGACATTCATCTAGGAGACAATTTATTTGGCAGCATTAACGACTCTTGTTTCATTAATTATCTACTATAAGCAAATACATTGACAATCGTAGGTAGTAGATAAAGTTGTTAATATTTTTCAAGAAAACAAAATCCATATTATAATGGTTAATTTTGAAATACGGAAATTTTAACTAAATAAAGATGTAATATTATAATGACATTTGTGCACACGCAGTGTCATAAAGAGGATATTTTACTGAACTTTACATGACTGAAATGACGTAGGTAGGTATACATTTTGTTTATTGAATATAATGTCACTAATCATGACATTTGGGACATTGCTGCTACGGAATGTGACGGTTGCATGTTAATTTAGGATTTATATATCCTGATTGAATTATAAAGATGGTAATAACAACTCGTATATAGGCATTTACCAGCTAATGTAAATGGATGTATCACAAGTTACAACTGTTAAGGTCTTGAAAATTTCAGTATCTATCAATTTAGAATCCCATTATTAATAGTAAATCAAATAGACAATACTTGTTTATAAAAAGTAGCAAGATGATGAACAATAAATTAAACAATTGTCAAAAGTCAAAGGTGTCACTTATGTCATCGAGTGTCGGCGCGGGTCCCATCACTAGAGCGGTCCTCGATCCGTGACGAGTTGGTCACATGGTCACATGTTACAGTGTGGCCTATGGCGGCGGCACATCAAAGCGAGGGCGGGGCCGGTTCCGCCTCGACACATGCACCGCACTTGTCATTGTTACAAACTTGCTCAGCATTGCCTCGATAGGATACGACGCCAACCGTGGCAATGACACCGAGGCAACAAACATTTCGCCAGTGAACTTTACATTGCTGAAACTTTCAGTCTTCAGTCTAGTGTATAATCTTTGTATACTTGAAATCTATTCACTCGTAAACATAGGAAAGGTATCCTAAAAGTTATCGACGTTACCAAGAATTTGTATGTCATGAAGGATAGCCTTATAGGATTGGAGTAGAAAATACCAAAGTGACCAAACAAGAGATTTTCTGGCCAATCACAAGTGGTGACAAGATGCGCGCTAGATATTTAGCGTGACATGCTACGTCACTCGTCTCTGGCCGACATACAAGGCGGCGCACACGCATCGTCACATCTTGAGGACACTTGTCACCTTGTCAAACAATGGACATCGAATAAGATCTATTTTTCCACTCTCTGAACTAATTTATGAGCCGGTAGCTCTTTGACATCTTAGAAAATGAACAGTGGTGTAAAATTTGAGTAGCTTCAAATTTGTAAGGATAACAACAATGAAATCAAAATTTGTTCAAACTCGTCGAGTACCGGTTTTGTAGACACAATTATAGAACAATAGGTTGCGGTCACCGGTGACCGCTTGGTGTTCGACAGTTTAATTAACTGTCACTTCGTCTTATAACAATTGTCCTTGTGAATTTATCCCTAATTCCCCAAATGATCTTATAGTATTCTACGATTATCCTCATCCATCTTTGCATGAAACACGACCGCCTGTCCCGGCGGGCTGCGCAGGCGCAGGCAGAGCACGTGTGTGCAGTTTTTGTTCGTTCCGCGAACGTCCGTCACAGTCGAGCGCTGACGCCACATCAAAGGGTACCACAATGTCAGATACTCCACACAATCAACACTTTTTGTATGGAAACTCTTTTTGTAATATATTTTAAGATCCTTTGACTGACTATGGGAAAATGATGGTCGCTTTGATGTTTATTAGCTTGGTGCACAGGGTCTGGTTGGCAGGGCCACTTTGATTTATTCGCCATTGATTTGTTTGTTTACTGGTTATGATATGGTACTGGTAATCTACTTAGACCTAGTACATGTTTTTGGTTCAGTAACTGAATTCAATGGAAAGTTAAAAGTGTGAAATTATCAGGACATTTCTGAAAACTTAAAGCTTGTAATAATAATAATCGTCTCGTTTACAAAAACTCAGGTTTCCGCTGAAACAATGTTGAGACGAAACTTCCATGTCATCCTACACATTATCTGGTAAAACATAACAATAAGAGATAAGTGCGTGTGTCGAATGTGGAAACATGCGCGTCAACTAGCCGTGCGCGTTACTGTAATGTAAGTAATGCGCACGCGCATTGTCGTACTCTGGGTAACTCGGTGGAAAATCGAGAGATATTTATGACAATAGGGAGGACGGACATTTGGAATCGTTGGTAACTTGGTATATAATAATCAGAGAAAATGTAGGAATACAAAGTGAATTCAACGTTATCAAAGTTGATTGACTTAGTCCCGACGCGACCTTGTCCAGTTGTCCACCAAATACCTCTAGAATCATAACTACTTTGATATTTTTACAGCTCTGGTTGTAATAATGTACAAAAAATATACAGTTGGCAGTTTACTAGTTGTCCGAGCTGCTAATCAATATAAACCTTACAATGGCAACTCGGAAAATAATTAAAAAAATTACAATTTTCTCGGCGACGCGATAGCTCAAACATCAATAAAATACAAGTCTACAAATATTAAATCGAACGGTTTCTTTGAAACATTACTAATTGGTTGTAAAATGAGAAAACAACATACGACGTACTACGAGTGAGAGAGAGATAAAATATCACAAGGCGGGAAACATCTTTCTTTCGGCGGGTAATTTACGACGCGCCTTTGACGCGGCCTCGCTGACAGTTACTGGTGTACAGACGAGTATAAAGCATTCATTAATTCGAGCGAAACTACGCCACTTTAATATCGCTCGAAATACATCGCTCCCTCTGTTTGAAATGTCGAAGTATACACAACAACAAAGGCAGCAATGGTTCGTTAAAATAGCGATGGGGACGTTTTGCCCTTTGTGTTAATGTGGAATATAAAAATACATGACGTTCCGTGTTCTCTTCAGTATAGCGATTAATTAATAGCAGCTCCTTTGACGCTGAAGCCGCTGAAAGTTTTTTATGATACTGTTTTGGGTAAGCTTTGATATTAAGAAGAAATATTTGTGTAATATTACATGTAAATGTGTTTGATGGTGGGAGAATTTAAGAAACTATTCCAATTTGTCAACTGGTGGGAATGATGGGTTACTGGGGCATGGCGACGACCGGATACATGTACCTCTATATTGGATATACTCTTTGTATTTCTTGGTGGATTATATGAAGGAACCGTTTCACAGTCAGATGCCTGTTGACACACAGTCACAGCGCGTACTAAGCTATGTACTGGTCAGTGTGTAACTAGTGTAAGTACGTAACCGAGTTCAAAGCCTAAGACAATCAGTTACTGGCATCAGTTCACGGCATAGTACGCTCCGTTAGGCGGCACTCTTTAACGACGGAATAACTACAGTTATTAGCAAGTTCTACGAAGTCGTAGCAATGTCGTAGCTCGGTGCTACGAAAAAAAGAAACATTTTGTAGTTCTGAGACTTGAAAGATGAAACTATGCTCCGGTTGTTGCAGCATCCAGGAGTCTGAACTAAAACCAAATACTTGATAATGATTAAGGTAATGAAATGATGTCTTGTACGAATATGGTGTTTTGTAGTTTTGTAGCGGCTACGGCGTAGTCAGTCCATAGAAAAGATTCCTCTTATCTGTTCGTTCTTCTTGTAATTATTTGTTTTAATTTCTAAATAAATCAAGCATGCCTGAGTAACTTATAGAATTAATTTACAATAAGAAGGTTGCGCATATATTTTGTGTTAATGCGCTCGACACAGTAGGAAATTATATTGTTTAGAACAAGAACTACATCGAAGGAATATTTAGTGAATCTAAGCTGGCTATTGATGGAACGTCATTATGCTGCAGTGGATAGCTTGTGATATCAAGTACCGCGGGTGAGCATTAATTTACAATTTAAATAAAATCCCAACAGTAGCGGTGCGGTATCGTCGTCCTTGTTAACGTTATCGATCACTGCGCTGGATAGAACGCGCCTGTTTACGAACACTTTTACGACGCCAGCGCAGCCAATCAGCGGGCTGCGCTCACTGCGCACGCGCATACTAATCAACTTTCTATTACAGATGTACTGTATCGGCAGGCATATCGCGTATTTCGCGTAATTACATATACGTTTGATTTACGCGGTGCGATAAACTGCACCGTGTTCTCTCTGCTGAGCGCTGCTGCACTACCTCTACATTGTAATTACTCAGATTTAGCTCACTCGCTTAGTCACACTCAAAATTTTGCAACTTCAATGCGGAATCATTTATCTCCACAATCGGTTAATTTTAGAACAGTGATCCCATGAAAATATATCAGGAATTATAACATTTTTATTTGTAACATTTTGGTAAGAAACAAAGTAAGCGATATTATAGATATATGCAAAGTTCTGAACCATTTCGTTTTGTTGTTTTTGATTAGATGCTGGTATCATCAAACAACAGATCGATATTCAAACGTTAATAAACTTTTGACATTGAAAAACTGCGCATTACTAAACTGTTTGACGTTGACAAACAACAACCAAATGTTGCGACAGCCTGGTCGAACCTGCGTCCGAGGTGGGGCCCAATGAGAGCGCGCCGCGCGCCTCGCCCGCCCAGGGGTACTCAGTCTGCGGTGCGTTTAATTTATTATTGCTTGTTTTGATATTCATAGCATGTAATACTGTGTTTGATAAGTACATGTTTGCTTGACACGGTTTACAGCAATCCTTGACATAGTTTGTTTGTCCCTATATTACTCTGTCAATTGAATAAATATATATTTGTTACCTAGTGAACTTCGTGTATTTAGATAATTTTATGCATGATATAAATGACTACAAATTGTTCATAAAAGCTTCGGGTTTATAATCTAATAAAAAATATCGATTGACTAAATACATTATGGCACCTAGCTCACCTAGACCAATGCAATATCTCATAAGTAATCGTAAAACATTCTGTCGTTACACTTGGCACTATGACATGTGTCTCTCACAGTTCGCGGTCCGCCATGACAGGTGCCGTCAGCAGTCGGTAAAATGGCGCGTGTCATTACTGCTGTCATTACCAGCACGTGCTCGGTCGTAAGTATTCGCTAATCTACACTAGTACTAGACTGGCTAGATACTATACAACAAATGTCCGCTCTACCTGATGTTCAGTCTAAGGAAGTAGTGGTTAATTTAGTATATCGCTTGTAAGGTACATGAAACACACCACATAATTAAATAGTAAAAGATTTCGAATGTGTTTTGTATATTTACTATTAATAAAATGATAACTATACAATAATTGAGCAACATCGTTAACCACAAACGGTGCATCAGAATTTCTTGTCAATGAGGCTTGCTCTTATATCATCAGATCGACGCGATGGTCACTCGGGAGCCGATGAGCCAATCAAAACAAAGGCGGATATATTTATCTATCATGTTTTTCGTAATAGAACTTTCATCCGTGTCGCAGCAGTGTTTAGGGTCCTCGAGCGACCACACACGGCGACAGGCCGCCGACAAACGAGCCCGCTAAGCAAACACCAGCTACTGCCGGCCGCGGCTCACGTACCTCCCGTTTGAAGAGGCCTTAGCTGTCGAGAGGACAGCCCAGTTAATGGCAGTAGCCTTTGAGTAGTGTTTGTACTGCTCGGACATTTTGTTTTGACTTAGAGATGAGCTCTGCGGCCGCAACGTACGGTACTCTGTGGACAGCGGGTCTGGGAGCTACTCATACACATTACGCCTATGTAATCAGTTACTCATTTAATAACTATACGCTTATGGACTTGTAATAGGCAGTTTTAAAAGATTATATTCTAGATATGATGTAGTAAGTAACAAGTCATGCAGTCTATCGAAGTATATACGAGTACCCAACATCTAGCATATCAGATTTGTGTACAAACTAAGTTGCTCTCGGGAAATGGGCTAGTACTAACAAAGTAATTGAGAAGTAAATCACGTTCAGAAGATACTTAACGATTAATTAGCATATTAATGATGGCAAACATTGCATACTAACTAGAAGCAGTTTGTATAGGTCGAGCTCCATTAGAATGTGGTATTTGAGGTGTCTAAATATAGTTGGGCATGTCAGTAGTGAAACATCGTTGACATTCCGGAGGCTGACATTGGCAGCACATCATCTGCCCCTTATTAACCCCTATAAACAGTGTGACAGTGTCACGTATTCTGCCATAACTCAGGACAACTAATTATTGCCGTGGCACGCGCCGCAGCACCGCCACATTAGCTCCGGGCGGGAGCTGCGCATGCGCCGCGCGCCCACAATATTAGTTATCCTGTGTCGGGAGGTGATTTTCATTTGCTGGGCGTTATTTTTGGATATCCGCACGAGCCAGCTGGACCTCTTGTTGGGTGGCAGTTGTCGCCATAACAATTAATAAGGGAATTCCGAGGCTGCCATAAATATTTGTGAAGGAACAAGTTTTGAGTAGAACGGTGGAATTAATAAACCAACCGTTTCTTATTTATTATATTAATAATATATAGTAGAATTATTTACTTTACTTATAATAGGATTCACTCGCAGTAGCTGCAAGCGTGATTCCGAAAAAATCTGCAAAGACATTAAGTCGTTTCACCAAAATAGCAGGATCTCAAAGTATTACGATATCTTTTTAGACATTTATTGTGACAATTAATACTAGTTCCCCAGTACGTTTCTGCAGCTAACAAATAAATATTGAATCAGAAAAATTAAATCAATGGGCATTATTAATCAGAACTCATTAATAGATCGCAATGATTCTTTCTACTGTATGATTGTGACCAGAGAGCGAGTGCCAAGTCATTGCTTGTAGAACCTTCAATGACATACTGACATCATCAATGTACGCATAGATGGTTGCTCAACATGGTTGCTCTCTGTGCCGTCTACCTTCCGCCACCGGTATGTCTCACAACGCTGGATCACTTTATACAAATATAAAAAACAACCCTAAACGTCTCTGGAGTTACATAAAAGCGAAACGCGGGGGTACTAGTGGCTATCCTGTGACAATGAATGATGGAAAGGTTGATACGTCTAACGGTTCTGAAATCTGTGACCTTTTTGCTAATTATTTCGCAAAAGTATACACGACTGATAATGGTGAGGAATTTAACTGCCAAACAGAGTACCTCCAAGCACTGCATAATAATAGTCAGAGCCTGAGTATCCCAGCGATTGACCGCGACAGCTTGTTAAAAAAATTAAAAACCGTAAATATCAGTAAGGGGCGAGCCCCTTACTGATATTTACGGTTTTTAATTTTTTCGTCCGGATGGTCGGGACGTCCGGATGGTATCCCACCTATTTTTATTTCTAAGTGTGCCAGTGCATTGGTGTTTCCCTTACTGATAATATATAATGCATCGCTGACTACCGGAATTTTTCCATCAGAATGGAAAACACCTAAGGTAGTTCCCGTGCATAAAGCAGATAAAAAAGATACTGTGAGCAACTACAGGCCAATTTCAATTCTGTCTGCTTTCGCAAAGATTTTTGAATCCATTATGTGTCCGTACATTCAACAACACTTGGGATTATATCTTAGTGAGAATCAACACGGTTTTGTGGCATCTAGATCTACAGCCACTAATTTGGTGCCTTTCACGGAGTCATTGATACAGGCTGTGGACGGAGGCAAACAATTGGACGTTGTATATACCAACTTCAGTAAGGCATTCGATAAGATGCCTCATTCTGTACTGACTTACAAACTAGCAGCTTATGGTGTAACGGGGCCTTTATTGAGTTGGTTCAGGACCTATCTTACTGAACGCGATTTTTTTGTTGTCGTGAACGGTTTTCGATCGGCTGCACACAGAATAACATCAGGTGCTCCTCAGGGATCCCACTTAGCTCCAATACTTTTCAATGTATTTATCAATGACCTTCCTCAGTGCTTTCGTTTTTCCGAACCCTTTTTGTATGCTGATGATTTAAAATTCGCGCGAGTAGTAGAGTCGGAAAAAGACCGCGAACTTCTGCAGCACGACCTAAATCAGGTTATAGAATGGTGCCATAATAATAAGATGCAACTGAATCGGGAGAAATGTTATCATATTAAGTACACACGAAAAATTCATTGCATCGACACGGAGTACTTCATAGATCAGGAGCGAGTTCAAGAGGTCGAAACAGTGAGGGATCTAGGAGTGATTTTTGACTTTCGTGTCTCATATCGAGAGCATTATTGGAAGGTCATCAAAAATGTTAGGATTCCTACTTCGTAATACCAAAGGCTTTCGTAAATGTAGCACCAAAATAATGTTATATAACAGTTTGGTGCGAAGTGTTATAGAGTATTGTAGTGTTGTATGGAGACCGCATTATGCCACTCACATGTTGCGTTTGGAAAGGGTGCAGAAACGTTTTGTGTGGCATCTGGCCTTTAGCGAGGGGAAATCTAGGCGTCTGGCGTCCTACAAGGACCGTTTGCACCACTTCAGAAAACAGTGATTGTCTATGCGTAGAGACATAACTGATGTATTGTTCCTCTACAAACTGTTGCGCAATAAGATCGACTGTCCTGCTTTATTAAAGCTTATTAGATTTCATGCGCCTTCTAGACGTCTGAGGAATAAGATTACACCCCTGTGTCCGCCACTTCGGAAATCCGTGCTTGGTGCAAATTCCCCGATACCTAGATTATGCAGAATCCTTAATGAACGTGGCGATTTAGTGGATGTACACCACGACAGTATAAATAAATTCATACGAGCGTTTGTAAATGATGTAAAAGTGAATAACTGAATTTTTTTTGTTTAATTAATTTGGTTTTTTTTTTATTTGTAATCTTGTTTCTTTTTACTGATTTTATTTTAAGTTTAATTTATCAATAATTGTAACACAATTTGTACAACTGAACTAAATTTAATGTTCCAATAATTCCGTATTTATATAATTAGTTATTGGCATCCTAATGTATTTTTTTTCTTTTCTTTTTTGAGATAGATATGCACCCATGGAATCATTTGTTATTTTTCTGTATGTTTTGTTTATCGTTTTTTTTTGCATGTGGAGTTAACCTATAATTAATTGTTGCACTTGTAAATGTTTCTATAGCTTTTTAATCAGTAATGTATAGAGGTATAGTGTAAACAATTGTTGGTTAACCAAAATAAATAAATAAATAAATAGATGTATCCATTGTTCTCAACCCGCATGACTACCAAATCTCGGACCATGAACTTTATATCACTGCGTCTCCTCCCCAACCTTAATTTGTCCAATCGAACATTACAAATTCATCGCCAAACATTTATTCTGAACTGAACACGTCACCCAGAGATCCCGTTGCGCCGGCGCATCTGTCAAGACAGTAGCCGGGGTCCGCGGAGGCGCGGTGCGGAGAGGAAGGGACAGGGGGTACTGTTTGCCGCCATTACGCTGTTGACACGAGGCGGGCCGGCTAATGCGTGCGCAAACAATGACTGTCACTTGCCCGGACAAGTCAGCCTGGCGAAACGGATAAACTGGAATAATTAGCTGCTTAGAATAACATCGACGCCCGTAGAAAGTCTGGTCGGTGGTGGTGAAGGGCTCAGCTGGTAAAACAGAATGCGTTGTTGGAGCTAGTTGCGTTTTCTGTTCCTTTTAATTTACGTGGTATTGCTTCCTTATGGATGGGGCTTACTTTAAATTGTCTAATCAAAGTAAAAACATTTGTTTTAACAAGATTAAAGTTAAAACGTGACATAACAACAAGCCTTTTATCCCCGAAGTGGTCGGTAGAGGTGCACGTGACGGCACTCCCGTGTAGTAGGGGGCAGTAGGGGGTAGTAGGGGGTAGTAGGGGGTAGTAGGGGGTAGTAGGGGGTAGTAGGGGTGAGCTCATACACCGGGCACATTTAGAAAGTTTAAACATTTATTTGAAACACGTCAAAAACAGAATACACATTGAAGCTGTATTTTATTATTGTAGGCCTCAACGGTGGGACATAGCTGTACTTTTTTTTTATTATTTAAGACCTGTATTTATGATGCATACCTATAGTCCACAATAAAGACGATTTGATTTGATTTGATTTGATTTGATCCTAGTTCCAAAATTTAGATTCATATGGAGAAGAGTGAAAAGGAGCTATAGTATATCGTTATTTTTTAATATATGGAAGAGCGGAGTCTCCTAATACAGGCATTATTTACCTAAAAGGAGGCTCCAATCACAATCTATTGTTAAAAAATATTTGGTTCAGAAATAAAAAATTTTGTATTGTATTGTATTTGTACAATAAAGTCGAAATGTAATACAGTTACCCAGTACATATTACAGGCAGTGCTTTGAACTCCTGCTTGTTGCATGTGACAAATCTTCATAAAAATCTGATTCGACTGCTCCTTGTGATGCCATGTCTTCGATAAAGCAAATATAGTTGTTGACAATCATGATCAAACAGAGCACACATATAGGCACCGACAGAACTGTACACCATACAACTGTACCGGATCTCGTCAAGTCAAATAGTGATGTGATCATATTTTCGGTAGCTGGGTGCGCCGGCGCATTACTTAATGATCTTCCGTCGAACTAGTCATCGATGCTGTTTGCTAATTAATACTGTGAGAACCAGGTATATGTTATTAAACAAAGAAATATTTCAAGCAATTAATACAAGAGATACCTACTTGTTTAACGTAATCTCATTTTGTTATTATTAGGTTTTTTATGGAATAGGAGGCAAACGAGCGGACGGATCACCTGATATCTTTATATATCTACCTTATGTATCTAATTTTAAAGATCTATGTACTTAGAATTATTAAGTTGTTAAGCAACTGATGTGTAAAATCTACATCATCTACATCTATATCAAAAGGTTTAACCTATATCATCCCATAACTCTCTAGGCATCTCATTTTTATTTGTTAAAATAGTTTTTTATCAGACTCCCATAATTGTGAATGTGAGATGTGTGGCAGAATAGAAGACGTGCAGCATGTGTTGGTGGAACGTGTCCGACACACAAATAAGAGAAATGCACTTCTCAACTCCATGGAACTGTCAGCAATGGATGTTGGAATGTAACATAACATAACATCACGCCTTTTATCCCCGAAGGGGAAGGCAGAGGTGCACATTGTACTACTGTACAATGTAACACCCACTTTTCAGTATTTATGTTATGAGTTCATGTAATAGGGGGTGAGCCTATTGCCATATACCGGGCACAATTCCAGACTCCGTGCTACTACTGAGAATATTTAAAAGACCCAGTAATACTTTGCCCGACCCGGGAATCGAACCCGAGACCCCTTGCCCGGAAGTCGCACTTACAACCACTCGGCCAACGAGGCAGTCGTTGATGTTGGAAAGTTTAATGGTATTTTAGCTAGGCCTACGTCTGAAGCTGCGAAAATTATATATTCCTTTATATTAGATAGATAAGTAGACTAAGTTGTTTTGTTTAAGTTGTAAATACATTCGTTACGTAGAAGCACGACGGGATTGACATCGTCACAAGATGTGTACAAAAATCCCTTACAATAAATGAGATTAAAAAAAATATTGTTTTTTTTGCAGATTCTCTCTCCCCACAATTTTTTGCCAATACTTACATCGGTTATGTAGATAAACATTTACATTGTTCAATACAAACATCGCTACTAATGTCTCTACAAACTGTATAAGCCCCCGAAGTAACCGAATACGTTCGGCAAATGTACAAATCGGGCGACAGTACTTATCCGTTTATTACCTATACAAACATCTAAAAATATAATCCTTATGAGTAATGTTATAGAGTCCAGTTTACATTAGCAGGGCAACAGAAGCGAATCAGAGTGGACAAACAATTGTAATTGACAGGAAATTGTAACATTAGTCTGTGTTTGGGTGGGGGCTTAGACTCCTGTTTAGTGTCGAGTTACAGGACTTTGCAACCAGCCTGGAGGATGCTTCTGAATCACATATTTCTATGTCGCTGCTCTATTCTCTCTTATGGATAGGATTTATTTTCAAAATTCACTACTATCAAAGGTGATTTGCAAACATTTTTGCGATACAATCTTTGCCAAAGGAACTACCACCATTCAGGCACAGGAAGAAAGTAGTTGCTACCATTGAGTAACAGCGAGCATGGTAACGTAAGCCAAGTCATTGTCCACGGAAACTACAAGATTGTCTCCAAACTCAGAGCCGATGTCCCCAATCCCACGCGATCTTGTGATCCGGTAGCGTTGTTTGAGGTGCGCCCGCGCAGCCGCCGTCGCGTCGTACAAACAGGCCGCGATGGCTCCGTCGATAAATACACATTGTTTGTGCTGCTAGGGAAATACTTCGCCGTATTTTATTGTATTATTATACTTAAACTACAAATATTTACACGAACACTGGAACCGGTACATTTTGATAACAATGAAAATACGTGATGATGATCGATTGATGCATGGCTTCAAATGTTTCGCGGGCCATGGCTTTATTGAGACACTTGGACTTCTATCTTCTAGTTTACTTGTACTGAGTAAATACATAGTTTAGTAGTGTAACCACATTTATAATCAGTTTCTGTGAACACCACAAGGTGTACCTAAAGCTTGTCCTCGTGTGCCTACACTTTCAGTCGAGACGACAACAGGAAAACGCTGTTTTATAAACTTTTGGCCTACAAGTGTATCCGGTGCCGAGTTATAATAATATCTTCAGACGTATACTGTATACACGCTCAAAACCTTTTAATTTATTGACAGCATTATGTTGTTCCACCAAATCTCTCGCAATTTGCGTGACGAGCCGTGTAATTTATTGTGACATCGACTGACGGATGTCGAACGTTTATAGAACACACAAACAAACAAATAAACCTACATACAATTTTTATGTTTGATAATATTAATCAGTGCTATTTTAAACAACATAAAGTTTTCTTTTTATCTTTTCTAAATAAAGATAGATAATAATGTATTCGCACTACTTTGTTTCGTTCACTCGGTTATGTAAGTGGCCGTAACATTGTAGGTCCTCTATATGTAACTTTTATTTTATCATAGCAAGGCGACACTAGACAGATCCTAGAATTTATTTCTCTTTCTTCCAATTCATAATTTTAGTATTTCACTAACAGTTGTAATTATTATTTTTAATACAAAATAATATTAAGCAAAATACACTTTAGCAGCCGGAAAGTAGCGGAGCATAACTAAGTACATATGTATGTATAATTAGTTATTGTTACGTCAAAGTCATCTTAATAAGGTTTTACTGCAGCATTTTAAAACAGGAACAATAAAAGTGTCCCTACTTGAATATTTTCTAAGTTATAACACTCGAGCCTGTGAAAAGTAACGTAAATAATGTGTAGTGTATGTGCGTGGCTCGTGCTTAACGCGCGGCGGATAACCCCGTGATAACCGGCGATTATCGACGACCCCTCCGATACAGGCGCCCGCGCCGCCGCCGATGTCGATACCTTTCTGTTTCACATCACTAACGCACTTACCATTAGGGTTGCCTAGTATATGATAGGGTTGTTCTTATGCAGACAAATAACATGTCTTATGTATCCAAAGTATTTTGTTTCATTGCAAACATAATTCATGCTTATCGTCAGATTTTTACTAAGATTTCAGTAGTAGTAACGCATTTACATAAACAAATATAAATTAGGTAAACTGTATCTCGTATACCTAATTTTTTATGGTTCAACTCGAAAAAATTCTCGAACTTCATTGATACTGAATCGTTACCCATAATTATTTTATGAATATCTTTCGAGTGTTGGCCAAGATCTTTTATTACAATAATGTTCTCGTACATTCTGGGCGTGGCAAAAATCATACATTTCCATATGTTTTCTTAACTTCACGTTTACTGAACTGCGTATCAAAAATGGTACACATAAACAGATTTTAGTGAAGTATAATAGTTATACAATAACTTTAGTGACGCGCAACGGTGCCGTTTTATCGCAGTTATCGATAACCCTTGACGCCCTCTGACATATCGATAAACCGCGCGCGTTTAGTGCGGCGCTGCGTCTGCGCCGCCGTTATGCCAATTTTAAATAAACCAGGTAATTAACTACTATTTTTTCAATCGAAATAACATTGTTATGTATTGAATACGTATAACTTTTTTGACTACAAATTACAGTTTGACATTTTTATGAATATAACAAATAAATATTGTTATATGCACTTTACCGTAATGAATAATGATTGAACGTAAATGGCAGTTCGATACAAATATGTCAAGGGTTCAGGACAGAAGAAACCACGATTGAAAGTATTGATGAAATATAAAAGCACATTACAGGTCGGTTGACCAACGATTTACTGAACAAAACTAAAAAGATATTAATACATCAAAAATTGTTTTTATTTTCAACTGTCAGTAATTAATACTGGGCATAAAAGTAAACTTACAGGTGCTGCATTCATAATTAAATTCTTACCGTTTAATTTTGTTATGAATTCCACGATTCCAGAAATCTCTTAACTCTTATTGTAAAACTA
The DNA here is from genome assembly GCA_038387885.1 of Spodoptera picta. Lineage (NCBI taxonomy): Eukaryota > Metazoa > Arthropoda > Insecta > Lepidoptera > Noctuidae > Spodoptera > Spodoptera picta. Next base: position 217,378 of record JAZHFQ010000640.1, on the reverse strand, counting down.
ATCAGAATCTCTTCAGAACAATTCTAGTACTACGAGGTGCCGATCAGTAATGCTACATGTATAGTGATTAATTACTATTTAAAAAATTAACGTTTTTGTATATTTACAACACAAATATAAAGAAAAACCATTTTACCAACCAATCCACTATATTTTGTCATTTTGGGAATTACAGATGGACAGACCTGCAAGTAATTTGATATTAGTGAAGATATAGATATGAGCTCTAGAATACCTATTAGGTATCACAAAACCTACAGTTATATGCCGTAGTAAGCTTATCGCGAACTGGATACAACTAAGTGTTTACACTTATCATAACTAATGCTATCACTGCGACTCTGGGGAGTTAGCAGAACTGTGTTTCTTACACTTTATTCAATATCTTAAGAATTAATTTAAATTAAGAAATTAGCTTGATATCGAAACTGTCACAATTTATGAGTTAGTGTTTTAATGCTACTGTTTATATTTAACTAGGAAAATCAGACAGAAATGTGAATTAAATACAATGTAGCTTGAACAATGTCTTCAGGTGAGGGTCTACTACTGAGTATTCACTTCATAAGAGGCGAAGGGAGGATTTCTCTAAGGTCAGCGGATGGATTGCAGTCCAAAGCTTAAAGCAAAGAACGTCTTGTCAGAAAGGACACTTACATAATCTATTAGGATCTTAAGATCTGAGGTTGGAATCAATGAATAGCGGATCACTGAAGCACTGGTTACGGGTCACTGACCCTAACTCTACACAGTACAAAGGCTAATCCTTCTTCATTAAAAATCGCTGATACTAACAGCCTAAACCGATACCGACAATACTTTTCTAAAAGCCAATCACCCACAGACACTGCGTCAAACATTAATTATATATTAGATTACAGTTATGTCTCCTAATTAAATAAATTGACATCACACACAGATCATCGAGCAGACAACAGTTCAAAATCTAACGCTTGCTCTCCTGTATGAAATGACGCGCGAATTAATCAACTTCTCTCGAAGCTACTGATACAGTGATAACACACACGCTAATTAATGTAAAACAGAAATTAACGTCAATGGACAATGTGTGAGCGCATTTCACCTTACGTAATGACGCAAGTTGGACAATATCTCTGCGTCATCTCCTCGTCGAGTTATTAAAGATCGCATGCTTTGTTTTCACTGATCTGGCAAACTCCAGAAGCTTTGAAATGACTCGGGTAGTAATATAATCATGATTAATTGGTATTTATCATTTTTTATTACATCTGATGTCGGCGAGATATGAAAATTCTATGATAAAGATAACAAGTTGAACAATCTGATTACATTGAGGTACTTAATGGATGCAATGCGGATCTTGTGGACTTATGAAAAGTATTTTGAAGTAACTGAAAGTGCTAACAAAGAGAGTTGGGAATATTCTCCCACGATGAGAGAATTAAATTAATTTGCGTACGTGCAATGATGCCATTCATGTTTTACGGTGAGATGTTGACCCTTTATCGAGTGCGACCTGAGTTATCGACAGTTTGCGTCACATCACTATCTGTAAGCGGCGCTAATTAATTGTGCAAGCTATTGGTAAACATGTGTTGTTCTTTATCACCACAACAAACATAGCTTCGCTTGACTCAGCTTGTGTATCAGCTGTTTGTACGTCATCAGTTCATCCCGTCATCCGACAGATTTTTGATAACAGAAAACAATGAAGGTTATAAGAGCGAACTGACGCCCTATTAAGGTTTTTGAGCTTGGTTGTAATATTAATGCGAATATAAGAATTCAGTAAGTTTTTGAAAGCTTTTGTAGCTAGTTTTAGTATACCTAAGTATGTTTCATGATATCGTTGAATTGGTTTATAGGTAATGTTGAGCTTCTTACATTTGAAATTTCATAACATTTTTTTATATTCAAAATCATGTTTGTTTTGATATTTAATAGGACAATACTCGTGGTAGTATGCGGACTACATTTTTCTCCGATTCTGATTCGTTGAATTCAAGTATACTGGAAAAGAAGCTATATAATATCGTCCCTTCAATTCCAAACATCACTGATCTAATTATATAGAAAACTATTACTGCATGTTTTACATAAACTACCCTGAAAACGACATGAAAGTAAAGAAAAAGAGCTGAAAACAAACAAGTGGGCTCGTTCGACGCAATACTGGATCGAACCGGTTCAATAGGTTATCTTATCTCGCATAAAGTTTCAGATGGCGACCTCATGAACATAAAACTATTTTAACAACGAATTCGGTAATAACTGCTGATTACTAAAATTAGATTACATTCTTGCCACCTAAATAATTTCTAAGGTACATGTGAGTAGTTCGCTCGCTGTGGCAGCACTGTACTACGGCAAGAGAAAATATTTGTCGCATAACTTTTTATTATCTATCTCATCGAATCTCAATTTCCCATTTTAATTTATTTGTGTCGTTGCAAGGAGTGAAACAATTGTAATCTTATTGGGGTTTCTTTTGCTCATGTATGGCCACGTTTTAGGTTCAGAACTATGTGATGTATGCGAATATTTTGTATCACAAACTGAAAGACACAGTGTTGAAGATTATTTTTTATCTATTTATATAGTTTACCGTTTGTTACGAATCTACTACGAGACTACGAGTCATCGATACCTACACATAAGTAATCTAATCTTTAATTTCCATATTATCATATCATAATCATTACTTCATTGTCATTGTCATTGTTGTTTCTGATATTATGATTTTCATTCAAGATCTTTAATGACATAATTATGTGGTTTCGGAAAAATTTACGTCCTGATTTTTTTTCAAATCGGTCGTTGGTATACCTGTTTACATGAAATTTTAGTTCTCAATGTAACAACAAAGAAACTCGAATGTTTTTCTCGATTTTCCCTTTTCAATATTTACTTTCGCTGAAAATTGTTTACGGCTATGTATTAGTTGGTACATGGCTATTTACTAATAAAACAGGTAACATTTCCGAGTTCATGTCGTGTTTGTTTCACAAATATTGTTTCTAATTTAATTACTTGTTCGCTCTCTGTTTACTGCGCCTGCGCTGTACTACACACGCCGCCATCTTAAGTAACATGTCAAGCAAATGGCATCCAGCGCTTACACCGTGTTTTACTTTCATTAATACAAATTGTACATGGGTATGCTATGTACCTCTTATGTACCAGCACTTGTCACATTATTACCTGTGTCCACATTATAAAAGGTTCTATTAATAGAAAGTATCTAGTATGCTCTCTAGGATAACTACTCTATTTATTTTAATTAAGATTTATTTCTGTTGAATAGAGAGGTTTTCTAATTCTTTCTGTCTATGCTTCAGTTTTTTTCTCTGTTTGAGTTGATCGGTACAGTCAGAATTAGATTTACATAATTACCTCTTTCAGAAGGTGTAGGTACCTACTTCTTTTACTGTAGTAGGTAAGTAGGTCCCACCTTGCAAATGGTTTAAGGAAAACTGTATTTTATTTGGTTGTTAGTATCGCTTCACTTATTTAGGACCAGTTTTTAATTTGACATTACAATACATCAGGACTATTATCTGTATGTTAAACATTTTTCAAGTATTCTAAAGATTCGATAAATGCTTATTTCAGAAATATATATTAAGTTTCGTAGCACTTATTTTTTAATTCTTTACCACATTTGCCTCGTTGAACAATGTAGCAACTGGGAGTAATTCTTCAGGAATTTCCGGATAACGAACGGAAGATTTATTCTTAATGTAAATGTAGGTATTATTATCCTGAAGAACTGAAGCTATATCGCTAACTTTGAGTTGACTAAACTTGTCTAAACATAGATAATCTACTTTGTAAAATGTTCAGTATTTTAGTACAATCGCATTTTTATATTTTCAGTAACAGGTTTTTTTATTTATAAATGCATACCAACAGTTATTTACAACTGATTAATTAGGTATATGAAAATAATTGGATGAATTATTCATAAGTAATGCTTTCATAGATTTTTGGTTTAGTACAATGTACATGTATAATTTTTTAGCAGTGTCAAATAAAAAACATTTAATAATGGTTGGCGTATGAGGTGAGCAGACTCACCGGTATCCATAGCGTATCCCGCGGCGGCGGCTGCGGCGTGCAGCGCCCCGTACTCCTTGCCGTCCATGCCGCCCAGCATCATGTCAGTTGTCACTACACTTCACATGGACACCGCGGCACTCACGTTCGTCGCGCGACGCTTCGCCGCCACATGTGCGCGCGCGCCGCCGACACACTGCCAGCGAATACCCGCCCCGCCCCCCGCTGCCATTGGCGCGCACCGGCCAATCGCCGCGCTTCATTTCGAACGCTTTCCTTTTTCCATGTCGCGTTCTATTTGAAGCGTGTAGATGCATCATTAATTTTGTCAGATAAAATTAAACCATACCTCATTTGAATAAGGTTTGGTTCAGATTATTACGTTAAGGAGAAATATGTCTGTTTTCCCGTTCGGTCGGATGCGCTCGGGCAGCGAGCGAGACGAGAGCCGAGGAAAATGCGTGCCGCTCGAGTAGGCAGGGTGCGCCCGCGCTGGTGGGAGCGACGACGCGGCGTATGTATGCGGCTGGGATTCGACACACCTCTATGTACTATGTACGCTCTTTGTAATTGATATTTTTTATGTTCGTTAATTCGTGTTGCTAACTAATGTACTGTGACTGAGAATGATGCGAGCCACTGATACGGCGACATTCGGGACACAACAGTTAGTTGCAGCGAGCTACTATGTACGAATTTTAATTAGGCTCGCGTTGGTCGTTATGAAACATGTTCACAATTAATCAATTGAACTCGCAGTGTACCGAGCTATCGGGCGCCGCGGGCGCACGGCGCGGCAGCACTCTCATCTGATAAGAACATAATTAATTGTTAGCTATATCTTGCTGAAAATTCAAATGCTAAGCGCACCAGTAAACGTTTCATGTACCAAATGATTTAATGTTGGCACGTTCATTAATTTACACAAACATACGAGATAACTGCGTTTGCGCAGTACTTACGCAGGTACTAAACTTTAGAAAGCACAATCTTTCTAAACCTGAAAGCAAACCTAAGTACGTGAAACTCACGCGCGCATTGCATTATTGAAATCCATATATTGCTGTTCAGTGATACCGACATCACGACCTCTACATAATATACCATCCCTACCTTCAACCATTAACAAATAAACCGCGACATTATTTCAGAAGGACGCCGCTCAAAAGCCAATTAAATCTGAAAAATTCTTGAAATACTCGTAAAACTCGAGTAGTGCGCGACTCGGAAACATATGTCAGAGATGAAATTCATCAGCTACCGTGTCGTGATGATGTTCACAAAAAGCGAGTGACGCCGCGCGCCGCCGCCGGGCGTTTTCTGTTAATTACCCCAAATATGTCGCTTATTTGTGTAAAAACTGTGGTTGGGCTTTGAGTCGCCGCCCGTGTGCGCGGGCGCAGCGGATGAGAGCAAATTGGCGGTAGCAAATGATGCAGTGCGCACAAACGTGCCGATTGCCGACGGGCACAACTATTGGCTTTGTTCTGATTCATGCCGCGCTGTGAGGGAGTCAGGCCTTCAGGACCATAGGCTTTAGTGGAATGTACTTGTATTATTGTAGACTTAGCCTTTGTTAGCCTTTGAAAAATATCATAACTTTCATCCCATATTCACGCAGCTGTTCACCGTCTTTTCTCGACAAAAAGTAGTCTCTATACCTAGTAGCAAATAGTTGTACAGGGTAGGTACTTACTTTCATTTATTGTATGGGTGTAGTTTGTACATATACTTACACGCACTTGGGTATAGTAACACATAACCACTCAGTTACCGATACAATTACCGACGTAGGTATAATAATAAGACTCTGTACCGATTTGCTTCACTTAAGAAAAACCTACTAATGACTGTAGATTACTATGTTCTAGTAAATTGATAATATGTGCTATGTACACCAGTACATAGTGTTAAACCGTGAATATTTAATAGCAAACAGGGGCATTCATAACGACTCCAGTCGAAGTGTTCACACCTTTAGAATTGACATAATCACAAATAAACGAAACTACATAAATATGAAGAAATGCGTGCCCTTTTTAAAACACTAGCAATGGCTACATTACAAACCATCTGGTAAGCAATTGCCGCCGCACGTGGACACTCGATACACCAGTTATGTTACAAGTGCGTTACCGGCCTTTTGGGGATTAGGAATTTGAAGATTTTTGGGGATTCAGGGATTAGGAAGATTGGAGAAGAGAGTAATTGGGCCTCCGGTAATCTCACTCATAAGACGAAACACAACGCAAGCGTTGTTTCACGCCGGGTTTTTATGTGTGGTATCACTCCGGTCGAGCCGACGGATTCGTGCCGATGCATGGCTCTCCCACACTTAATGAATTAAAGATACGACTTATTACGGGAAATAAAAATCAAGGTGTGATTTGAATCTAGTAGAGGTTTTGTTATTACTTTACGAGAGTCGTATTTTTTTATAATATCGTATTAGTTACCCACCTGAAAACTTCATTTCGAAACCGTGTTTTAAATAGTTTGAAAATAAGTAATTGGTTTATGAACAGTCAGAGGTGCATGTCTCGGGTGTGTGTGACGCTGAACGCGAGGCTGTTAGTTAGTTAATGCAGGTGATTTTCTCAACTTTCCTATTCTTTAGAAAGTCGTTCGTTTAAACGCGAGTTAGAGACCTATTGTATACGTTGCGTAATGCGTGTGCACTTGTGGACCTTACACCTCGGTTCATGCACAGGCCTGCCGCCCGGCCGCCCCCGTCCATACCACAGATACTTTGAACATTGCATCTTGAATTATTTGATAACTATACGCAATATAGTTAGGTAGTGATAGCTGTTTTATTATGTATCACTTTGGGATGATTTTCTAGCAACAGGTAATGATTTATTTATTATGTGTTTTATAGATAGAAGTAAAACACAGAGTCATCATTTCATCATCTGTCCATCAGACCAGAAAAAAAAAATATTTTTGTTTATTGAGTTGTGTCAAGATAGCGAGTGAATGAGCGGCTCTCGAAATATAATATTAATAATATAGCACGAATAAAATATCAATAACAAGCTCGTTTGTATGAAATTATATCGTAGAATATACAAGAGTATCGGTGGGTGCGGCCGCGCACGTTATAACCTTAATAAATAACGTATAAGGCGCATTGTTCGCGCTCAGCCGGCGTGGTTAATACTCGATTGTCTCAGCCCCCGCTCCCGGCCGCGATTTATAATCCCCACAGCATTGTTCAGCTTTTATCTTTTCTATAGCTCATATTTATAGCTGTCGTTAAAGCTGCATTTTTCGCGAAAATTAAATGTTTAGTTCAGATTAGCAAAGGCGGTGCGGAACGTAACAGATTCCGATATCGGCCCGTCGAGATATCGCGCTCGCCTTCAAATTAATGTCAGAATATAAAACACATAACATAACATAACATCACGCCTTTTTATCCCCGAAGGGATAGGCAGAGGTGCACATTATGGCACTTAATGCCACTGTACAATGTAACACCCACTTTTCACTATTTATGTTACGAGTCCCATGTAATAGGGGGTGAGCCTATTGCCATATACCGGGCACATTTCCAGACTCCGTGCTACTACTGAGAATTTTTTTAAAAACCCAGTAATACTTTGCCCGACCCGGGAATCGAACCCGAGACCCCTTGCCCGGCAGTCGCACTTGCGACCACTCGGCCAAAGAGGCAATATAAGACTAGATGTCCATGTGGCTCTGTTCGTCCTATTCTGATCTTCAGTGGCGGTGCTGAACCAAATGTATTCATTATAATTATGTCCTTCCGCTACTGTAATGTGTACAATACATATCTACACACTGAACATTTAATAACCTTCATAATATCAACCTAATTAGATTGATGCAGAAAACACAATTAATCTTCTTATTTACTTTATTAAATTCTAGCCGATTAGGCGAGGCCGTTTTAGTTTTAGAGATGAAGGGTACATACAACCTGGGAGTCTTCAAGGCCCGAGTGAATAGGTTGCTTATGGGACGACGTGCTCCATCGTCGGCCGCATTGCCTACCACCAGACGAGATAATGGTCAACGTCGGCCCATCACATATAAAAAAACAGGCTCTGACAGTCTGTATTTTTTTTATACCCTTACGGTGGCAAAAAACACACATCCATCTGAGAAGAACAAATTTCCTGGCGGTGATTCTCTGCAGAGTATTATTACCTGGGTGTCTTTAACTCTCCCTCAACCTTCAACTGAGTTCTTAGTACACCATACTGCCATTATTACCTGGGTGTCTTTAACTCTCCCTCAACCTTCAACTGAGTTCTTAGTACACCATACTGCCATTATTACCTGGGTGTCTTTAACTCTCCCTCAACCTTCAACTGAGTTCTTAGTACACCATACTGCCATTATTACCTGGGTGTCTTTAACTCTCCCTCAACCTTCAACTGAGTTCTTAGTACACCATACTGCCATTATTACCTGGGTGTCTTTAACTCTCCCTCAACCTTCAACTGAGTTCTTAGTACACCATACTGCCATTATTACCTGGGTGTCTTTAACTCTCCCTCAACCTTCAACTGAGTTCTTAGTACACCATACTGCCATTATTACCTGGGTGTCTTTAACTCTCCCTCAACCTTCAACTGAGTTCTTAGTACACCATACTGCCATTATTACCTGGGTGTCTTTAACTCTCCCTCAACCTTCAACTGAGTTCTTAGTACACCATACTGCCATTATTACCTGGGTGTCTTTAACTCTCCCTCAACCTTCAACTGAGTTCTTAGTACACCATACTGCCATTATTACCTGGGTGTCTTTAACTCTCCCTCAACCTTCAACTGAGTTCTTAGTACACCATACTGCCATTATTACCTGGGTGTCTTTAACTCTCCCTCAACCTTCAACTGAGTTCTTAGTACACCATACTGCCATTATTACCTGGGTGTCTTTAACTCTCCCTCAACCTTCAACTGAGTTCTTAGTACACCATACTGCCATTATTACCTGGGTGTTTTTAACTCTCCCTTAACCTTCAACTGAGTTCTTAGTACACCATACTGCCATTATTACTTTCTTAAACTTTCTAGGTTCTAATAAGTAGCTCCCTAGGTTAAATATTATAAAAATAACGTAAATCGGTAGAAGTTACGAGAACAATCGTGTATTATACATATTTACTGAAGTAGACATACTCGTGATTGGCAAGAGATCCATTTCCCGGCGAGCAGAGCATGACGCGGCCATAACGTGGCTTCCAAGTGAGGTGGAGGAAGCCGAGGGAATCGACATGTGCATATCAATATTAAATCAATTTGTATCGTGATGTTTTATTTACTTTTATGATCTTTTAGACACATGTATTTGATTGTCATGGTAATCTGCCAGTGAAATAATCCCATTCTCGTAATAACTGTGGTCTGGTGCAAATTGTATTATTACTGCGGCGGCGGGGGTTCGGTTCAGTGCGCGCGCGGATTGCTGCAGCCACTACCTACTCCTACGGAACAATACTGCTGCTCAGCTGTTCACCCACTGGCCTTCTAGACTTGTAGCTTGGCAGCCGCTCAGAGTTTAACAAGCTGTTGTAGCAAATAAGAGGTTAAGGTTTAATTACAGGCATTACAATATTTTGTCTGGTTATTTCATGTTGATATTTTTTACAAATTTACATTTTAGCTTTTAACTGACTCAATCGTAACTGTAGTATAGGTATTTAAATCGAATCTACTACATATGACTGCGCTGTGGAAATATCCAGTTAACAACCCAGTTACTAAGTCAGTTGAGTGGCTCCTCACTCAATAACCACTAGCAAGTGGGATGAAGTACAGTAAAGTAGTGTGTACTAGTGGATGTACTGGATGTTGTGCGGTGCTGGGCACAATGACAGCTCTGTGACAACATCCGGCTACCTGCTAGATATAAATAGCATGTCAAAAAGACATGGCGGCGCGTGCGCACGATTGTTTTAATCAGCGTGGTCGCGCGCCGCCAACCGCGACCACTGCCCGCTATTCATAGAACACCTGGCTTTTATGTGGACTCTGCTTACACCACAGCATTAAACAGAAGTGTTGCTGAGTGCAGCTATCGACGACTTGTGATAGGAAACCACTTGGACCGTAACAAATTCAGTATGCTTCAACAGTATTAACAGTAATCGATCCCGAGAACCCTTGCTCGGCAGTCGCACTTGCGACCACTTGGCCAACGAGGCAGTCTCCATAATATGGCAGGCTTATTCTCCGTTTCTCGAGGAACAAATTTAAAAAGATGAGTCGCTTAATGATAAGTAATCGCCGATCCTAAATCCTTGTCTCAAATATGAACTGACCAGTTCTTCAGTAGGCTCAATCTTCATTGTCATAATATGATCCTCTGTGTGTGACTCCTCAGTGGCCTCTGCACGGAGTGACAGCTTGTCTGTTGTGTTACGTGATTGTAGCGAGAGGAGGTAGATACCTACGTAATCACTGTGAGAGGGCCACAGCTACAACAGAATACCACAGTGCTTCGTTTGGCGTAATATATAAACAATCGTTTCATTGTGTTGCTGTTCATTTAAGAAACTTTTCATTTTGTGTACCACTTCATTTAACTATGTTAGCATTGAATACCTACCATTGAGCAGGATGTGTTCACTGTGCAGTATCCGTGCGATTACAGACAAGTATTTTGTTGTAGATAAAATTACATTAATTCACTTAGTCTTCATTATTTATTAATAATTTTTTAGCAATAACTGTAAGCAATTTCTCGACGTGCACCCCAAACTACATAAAACGGACTCGGCTGTATGCGTGGTCCCCCACGTAGCTCTGCATTACCTATTTAGTTTGAGGGCCAATACACGCCCCATACTAAACTCATGACATTATTACAGTGAGCATGCGCTTGCGCAGTATCTCGCGCACTATTAATATGCGCGGGCGCTTCCCGTGCGCCTCAGATCTCAGCGGCGGGCGTTACGCTCCACCGCTGACGGTAATCGGGCCGCCTACCTTACCCCTTACTGAGATCACTTCACGATAACATGAACTTTATTACAAGTGTATAGAGTTCGTTCTCAATTGAATACACACGAAATGATGCCGATGAGTGTAAACATGTTTTACTTTGAACTTAGAGTGAATAGTATTTAGGTTGCTTTTTGTATGATCAGGTTTGAAGGGCGTAAAGCGACGGAAGCAGTGTCGATGGTATCTGTGCCTTTAATTAGATATTTAATTAAACCAACAGTTGCTTAAAGCAATAATTAGATCATCAATTTGTGTTCAGCGCGCGTCTGTCTTTGTTCGTCTTTAAATGGCCGCACTATGCGACAGCTAATGAAAAGCAATTCATTAAACGCGGGAACATTTCTTTCTAAAGTCCGTCAACTGTTTATTGTCGTTATATTAAGCAGGACTAATGATTTCCTATACAATCTAGCAAGTTAACTAAATAGATGTATTCTATAAGCTTGCGTTTATCTTTAGTTATCCAGGTATTACGATATGCAGGTAAAAGTATAAATTTTGTTTAACATAAACAAATTAGGCATATGAACCTTAAGGTTCAATGCTATTCTACAACAGTATTTACTATCATTTGCAGTGATCATATCTTCAAGAAATACAATAAAACCAGCAGAATAAAATAAAACATTCACTTTCTATGAAAAACAAAGTTACTGTTTGTTACTGTCGGATATCGTATCCCTGTATTACAGCGAGATGTCAATGTGTCACGCGGAGGACGGAGGGCTGTCACGTCACTCCTGTGTACAACATAATACACACAAACACATGAGGCGCGCTGTCACAACTGGTGGGTAGATGTCGCGGCTGCGCGGCGGTGTCCGTATCAAACGCACCGCCCTTCCCACTGTCACGTGTGCTGAAGGGAAGGAGCTCATCACAGGGCTATCAGTAAAGGGAAAATCTAAAATATGAACTGCTACAGATGGTACTCGGTCTGATAGTCGTGAGGTTTCCTCAAACTTGTAAGGATTTTTTTTTTTTTTTTTAAGGGGGGAAAATCATCGAATGACTTCTCCCGCCTGGGTGAGGCGGGAGGGAGTGTCAGACTCTTACTGACTAAAAACCACCCCGTTCCTTCTCCTGCACGTCGAGCCGGAGCCCCGGTTACCCGTTAGGTTCTCCGCGACAAACTTGTAAGGATAGAGCCTTAAGCAAGCTTGTAAGCTTGATTTTACAAATAAATGTATTAATCCAATAATAATAATAATATACTTGTAGTAAGATTAATGCAGTCTCCGAGGATTGTCGTAGTAGATAAAAGAGTTTAAGATGTAGGTAGTAGGTTTCCTGTTGATAAGTGTCAAAATTAGATTACATTAGGTACGTGTAGCGAAAAGTAGGTACTTACATATGTATATAGAGCCTGTAATACCAAGTACCGTTCAGCGACAGCCCTGTAAGTGGATCTCATGTCACAGTCGTCATGTGATGTTAATTAGCTTCGAGACTACCGACTTCACGATCACACTGAATGTATTCAGTTTCAGTATGAAAAACTGTTCATGTCTTGTAACAATTTTCTTGTAACAATCCATAGAGACAATTTTAAGAACTGGTTTAATAATGTCGTAACTAAATGGTTGCTTCATACTGTTTTCCATTTAGATTTTCTAAACGGAAAATGTGATAAGTACAGAAAAGTTAGGAACAGAAATCGCCAAATATTAAGCCTTATAACGACACTCAGTACCACTACGTAGGACGTTGTACTATTAATTTGAAAGACGAAAAATCTTTCTTTAAACATAAACAGTAATGGTCACAATAGTTGTAAAGGGACGACAAACGACGACTCAGGCTACTTGTATAAACAAATGTTGCTGGGGTGACAGGCAGCCACTGCGCCGGCGCACTCCACCGCGAGCCGTCGCCCTCCACTGCGGCCCACTACACTGCGCCGCGTCCATGCGCGTGCGCTCCCTTGGCTTCCAATTTGCTAATATTTGCTAATTAACTCACTTAAATATTATTTTTGTTTTATACAAATAAGTAACAAGATTTTTTTAAAGCGAATGTCTCATTAGTGGATTGTTTATATAGATACCGAACAAGGTGTCTCAACTTTCGCCATCTACAATGGCGTTCATTGAGTTTTCAACCACTTAGAAGTAGGAACACTAAGGAAATAGCTCAATGTACATATGTATGTACAGGTATAGGCTAGCCTCTGTTACAGATATATATGTATTATCACTGCTACGGCATAAACATACAGCTCTTTTTTTCCTCATCTCGTAAAATATCGGTGGAAACTGATTTTTGTATACCTATTGATCTTTGAAACTGGTAAAAATATTAAATGTTCCGTGCAGCTATTAGCAATGTTTATTATTCATGAAAACTATCATCATATGGCTTTTTATAAGTTCACAGAATGATCATAATCCTTCGTTCCGAATGCTACAACCTCGTTTGTGACTTTTCTGTAAATGTATTATAATATCTTTGTTTTGTACACAATGTATTATAATGTGTATTCTAATGTGTATCAAATACCGACCAAGAAGTTAACGTAAGTACGTAACACGTGAAACTAGAATAAAACTCATTTGAAGGCGTAGTTATTGCTTTTGTATGATGGTATCTGTTCATGTTATTTTTGTATGACAGTGTGTAAGTATAGAGGTAGTTATAGCTTGTTAATTCTTGCTCTAGGTACCGTACCTGTACCTACAGGACAATGCAGTGTACCGGTGTACACCAGAGTCCGCGACAGAGGCCTAGTACAAGTTTGTCTTACGTTTAAAGTAATAGAATCGAGACCTCGTTCGGCGCTCTGATTGGTTGGTTTATTGGTGCCGACCAATCAGAGTGCCGAACGCGTACACGTTTCGAATACTTTAAACGTAAATCGAACTCATACTAAGGCCTCAGTACGCTGGGTGACTAGGTGTGCGCTCCACCGCGCCCTGTTTGGTGGTTGATTTTAGTGTCGACGCGGGTCGCATCGCTGGCTGGCAGATTTACGACGCGTCACTTCAAACACATCGACAGACCGATATACACACTTGCAACATGTAGCTATGTACTATATTTACCATTTTAAGTGTATACATTAAATTATTAGTTGAAATACTATGAAACCATATTTTATATGATGTTGATGATGTAAAAACATAACATTCAATTACAATAATGCCAACATAACATCACGCCTTTTATCCCCGAAGTGGTACGCATTTACTACACTTAATGTCACTGTACAATGTAACATCTACTTTTCACGAATTATGTTATGAATGAGTCCCATGTAATAGAGGGTGAGCCTATTGCCATACTGGGCACAATTCCAGACACCGTGCTACTGGTGACATTTTTTTTAAACTCAGTTTCAGTTTGGCCAACCCGGGAATCGAACTCGAGCCCTTACCTGGCAGTCGCTCTCGTGACCACTCGGCCAACAAAGCAGTCTATTACAATTTTCTGAAGCTGGCATAATTATACTCGTGGCAAACAGATCAAGTTATCAATATTAAACATAAAATAATCACATCGTAAGTAAATATAAATAAAGCTACAAACACACTAGATCTAGCGGTTTGCAGCCGCGCGGAACCGCGTCCGCTCAACCATTTCTTCTGAGAAGCGTCCTTTCAAGTCGCATGATCGCGCGGTCTACACGGAACCGCCTGCCACACACACGCTGACGTGCGCTCAGCTGATTTATTAACATGCTGAGCTCTTGCCAAAATATAATTGGGTACGGGACGTTTATTCCTGTTGTTCCAGATAAGTGAAGGTTGCTGTGCGAACAGAGACAGATATTATTTACATAATACGTCGTTGTAATAGGAAAACTAATAACTCTAGCTTCAGTAGAAGTCAGAGAACGACTTTAAGGTGCTGTAGTTTATTCAGAAAAGTTTTACACAAAGCTTTACTTTACACCTTCCCTGGTTAGTAAAGTGATAAAAGAGTCGAATCTCCTGCAGCAATCTGCATCAGTGCCAAAAGATATGATGTGATCAAAATACTATGTTTTAGACATTCATGCGAAGAAAGCAGGATCTGGAAGCAATTTAAACCTCAATTACCAGCAATTTTTCACCACTAACCACTAGCTGCGAGCCACTTGAATAAAAATTAATGTTGCAATCATAAATGAGATGCACGGCCAACTATGATGACCACAATGAGCCCACCACGTCCAATTAGTTCGCTAAGTACGTGCAGCGCGCGGCCGCGGCCACAGTCGCGCGGTCCGCCACGACTCGCTGCGATTGGCTGCGAACCATTTGCGTGTGCGCAGTTACACCTTGTTACCGCCACATGTAGCGTACCTGGTCGCCGGATGGCTCATTGCGATCCAAAGTTATTGCGAGATGTAAGTGATTGTCACGTGAGATGAACACGTCACATCCTGGTCGGTTGGAGAACTGAGAGAAAACCTAGGTTACTCCAATGCGTTCAGTTACAATATGACTTAGGGCCGATTTTCAATCATCAGTTAATTCACAACTGATTTTTCGAATTAAATATTATTGTTAGAGAACTATAAGCAAAGTGTAGCTATCTTAGACGTCTGAAGAGGCAGGACATCTCGTCAGAATATATTTTTCAGTAACTGTAAAAACAATGGGACCGTAAAGCGAAACTAATCAAAGAATGGTCGAGAAAATTCAGTGAGAAGTAAAACAATTAGTCATTGCATTACGAAGGTATTTATAACTATTTAATTTCTGTTTTACACTTGAAAGATTTATTTAATTCGTTGTGGTAGACTTGAATTAAAAATACGTTTCGTTCCGCGGCACGCCTCGCTTGTCACACTAAAACATTTTAGTTCTGCGCCAGTTCTTGGCGCATTTTTTCATTTTCAGCGTCGTCGTGTCGCGATGTCCTCCTAAACATATTAAGAGACAAACCGTGACAGACAGACGGAGCTATTCGTAATGTGCGTCGCAATTAATCAGCATAAGCGTTTTATTAGCTGGGCTTGGTGCGCGTGCGCATGCTCTGTTCCGCCAAATACGTCGCGCCGACTGACAACTGAGTGCCGGTGGACAACAAGATGGCGAACCTCTTTTTGCAAGAACCGTTGTAATGGCGACTGCGGCTGCGCAGCGCTTTGATCGCGAGATGCGCCTGATTCATTGCGAGACCTGTCCTACCTTGTTGTTCATTATTTGAGCAGACAGACTGACATTATAAGCTGTAGTAGTTGCATCCACTGAGCTAAACATCATGCGATATTAGTACTTACTTTCAAGGACGACTTAACTTAATTTCCATTTACTCCAAGCACAAGTTCTTATTTAGTCCAGGCAGTGGGCACAGCACTATTCCGATTAGTATCTCATTTGTTACATAGATAGTTCTAATATAATATAACCAATTTTTTATATTTTCTCTGCTTGTGTGTAATGAAAATAGTGAACTCCTACACAACTACGTAATAAGGTAGTTGCCAGGGTATGAAAAATTGAAATCTGATCAGTCCGTCAGTTAGATAATGAAAAAATATTAAACACGAATATTTTGATTTTTTCGTATGTAGTTACAATACTTAGATAAAATGGCGTTAAGCTTACGAGTAAGTTGTTACGTCACAACGTTGTAACGTCACACGACATTTCAAATTAATCCATATCGTCGAAAATATTGACTTTTATGAGAAAAGACAAAATACGAGTCTAATGTTTTAAAAAACCTACCAGACGGACATTAAAATAATATTTAGAAAGTAAACTATCCTATTGTTGTTTTTTTATTTCGGAATTTTGCACAAGAGTTTCTCCCTGATTATTTAAAGCACCGTAAACAGATAACTGTTTATGATGATCTACTTGATCTATTTACTTAAAAACCATACCTCACGATGACGTCACAATTATTTAAATCAGTGTTGTCTACTGTGCCATATAAGATACAAAAACCGGAAGCTTCAGGCGGCCTCCTTTGTTTTCATCTACAAATAGCCGGCGAGGGTACAACACTACAACACTGGGAACATGGTCACCATCAATTACAGGAGGCAACCGTGGCCGCCGCAGACACAAAAATGTGTGATCGTACACAAACAACTAAAACACACTGTACATGCGCGTACGCAAGTGCAATGACATTTAAATTCAAAAATAAATAAAATATGGAATAAGCTTTTATTCAAACACACTTACTATAATTATATTATGACCAATAACATAAATATGGTTCTCATAAAGACCTTAATAATATTAAATTCAGTGGTGCGTGAACTGCTACGCACGTAGTCCCTTGCTACGAGCGTCGTAGCGCGTAGTAGGTCTTCTATACGTAGCCTATGCGTGCAGCAATACGCAATACCGCTTGTAGAAGATCTTCACTTCTTCTGTCTATGAAAGGTTACACGATGTTCAGAAGTATTCATGGTTTGAATAAATATTAAAGTTCATGGTAATTAGATTGATATTATTTGGGATGGTCGCTGTAATAGTCAAAGCAATGACAATCAAACTGGATTCTGTGTGAATATCTGAAAGCATTATATCAATTGTATGTTTTAACTGAAATATTTAATGAATAGCTTACTCATTTTGTTGAATACCACACTCCTCAACAATGAGACAATTAATTTTCATGCGGTTAGAAATCTAATTAGATTTATTTTTATCATTATTTATTTCACATACAAATAGTAAACCGTGACTTCTTTCGTTATTTCTTTCTTTCTTCTTTCTTTCTTAGTTACGAATATTCTTAAAACAAAAACGAATCTCTTTCAATCTCCATTTTTTAATATTGTAATATGACTAACGTTTAGAAAAACACAGTTACACGAAAAATTAAACGATAATGAAGTTTAAATGTGATCAAAGCGAGCAGAATAAATATTTAATTTAAATCAATTTGCAGCTGACGTGAGATGCGCGCGAGTGTCCCATGTAAGTGCGTCGACCATTTTTCATATCACGCGTGAACGCTCGGTCGAACGCGACGGATTTAGAGACGAAACCACTCGGAGCTGCGCCTGCGCAGCAGGGCTGTCTCATCTACCGGTGCTTATTTTACGGCGCCATACTCTTACGGACAAAATAAATATTACATGTGTACCTACTCAATGAAAACTAAACTTGTTTACTTACGCTATTACGCACAATCCCTTTTAACAGTTTTCTACTGGAGTTCCATGTAACTGTACCTGCTATACCTCTATAGATTTAAATAAAATATCTCAATTGTATAACAAAGTGAATCATTAAGCTCGTACTGGAGACATGTTTCCATACACTTTCAATCACATTAGTGTAATAGCTTATTGTGACGTTTGAGCGAGTTCATTACTTTATTTACTTATATTATTATTGCTATCGTTTGCGGTAGCCATTAAAGATAAATAACTTAGAAAATGTTGAATATAACAGATTCAGTGGAAGACGATATTTCCTCAATTAGTTATTAATTACTTTGTTCAAACTGCCACCCCTGTATGGACATTTCAACTAATTGCTTTTTTCATAATAGTTAGTGCGCCGGCGCAGAGAAGGATGCACGCGCCGCGGAGCGTGATGTACTCGCGATCTGTAAGGAAAGCAGAGGACCCGAGTGAGGGGAGAGTGATAGGAACTGTTATAGCTGAGTAGACTGAGCGGTGATTGATTTGTTGGTTGGTTGAGGTCAGCTACCTCAAAGTACCCACCACACAAAACTCGTCATTCACCCGTGTGACATTACTATGAGATGTTTATTGCCATTACAACAAGATGAAAACCTAGTAAAAAGACGAACGACGATCCGTATTGCTTACTAACGCAACGTGTGCAAAAAGGCTTAGTCACCTGAAAAATTGCTTAAGTACTGTATGGGCAATTTATTTATTACACCTACAGAAAATGCTAGCACTATAACTGCTTCATTATCTATGAATTGATAAACACAGCATAAAGCAATGTTGTGAAATACTGCTGCAATCAAATGTTGCCATTTTAGGCATATTGCACAGGTACTGTCTCAACTGGAGTCCAGCCATACCTTTTGACTGAGTCGAGTTACATGGAAGAGTTACGACGTGTATTAAAAACATCGCAATATTGTATCGTTTCCATAATTTACATCTTTAAAATTTAAATGTTTGGTTAAATATTATCACCATTTTTTTTGTTTTTCTAAGGTGCGGAATAACTGAAAGTAAAGTATCTGCTGTATCAGAATAATATATCTACAAGATAATTCAAATGAAAAATATTACTATGATTCATCTCTAAGGCTTTTTTTAAGGGGGGAAAATCATCGAATGACTGCTCCGGCCTGGATGAGGCGGGAGGGAGTGTCAGACTCTTACTGACTAAAAACCACCTCGTTCCTTCTCCTGCACGTCGAGCCGGAGCCCCGGTAACCCGTTAGGTTCACCGCGACTCCGAAACGGAATCAGCCCTGTTGGGCCCCATCCGTGGTGGTCTGATGGCTCTTTAAGGCGCGCGCGGAACGCGACGCGCCGTACGCTCAGTCCCCCTCGCGCCGCATCATGACCTGCACTAGACCCGGACGCGAGAGGTCGCCATCGCCGATCACTTCCCTGAGGGCACGGCGGTGCTCAGCCCACGTAGCTCCTGGATTCTAGAGGTAAATTCTAATATCAACCTTCTATTTATTGCACACGACACAATCATGTTACATCATGTCAATGTATAAGCTAAATATATAGCAAATAAGTAGATACTAAATCAGGCACAGAATAATGACTCAATCATTTATCTAACTAATGTAGGTACGTGTATATTATTTTCACAGCAACAGGTTGCAGGCAGGTTGGCTAAATGGTCGATTTAAGTATTATTTAAATAAAATTGTTTCAGGACTTTTCTACCTACATTTCTGTAATAGGTATCGCCCATGGACACCAAACACCAGAGACGATATAGGTAAGTGCGTTGCTAGCGCTTTGGGGGTTAGAAATTCAAATTCTTAAGGAATTGAATAGTATAATGGTAAGTAATATACTATTGAATTATACTAATAATTATTATGTAAGTAATATATATCTGTAGTAAAACTCTCTATTAATGGATCTTCTCTAATTAAATTTTCATTAAGATGACAAGCAATGAAGCGACGCTGCGTAGGCGCTGGGAGTCGGACAGGGCCCGTGCTCATGCATGGAATTAAATTCTCACCTAGTGTTGCCACGTGTCCCAATTTACGCGGGTCATCCGATTTTCAGGGGTCTCCGTCTTGATTTGTATCTGGTCGGGACGCCAAATGTCCCGAGACATCGATTAAATGCAAAACCAAACAAAATAATTATACGGAAATTCGTTAATAGCTTAGCTAGATGCGCTGGAGAACATCAAGAGGCTCTGTGTGCTGCTGGTATGCCCTGAGGCTCATCAACGTTGGTACCTTTATGGAAGTCCTGCTTTAAATCCTCGAACCTTTAGGTTTTTTTATCGGATTTATTTTGGAGAGAGTTCAGGGATATTGCACAATTTGATTCCCTAAAGTCATTTTCATCATCAAACCACCAGAAAAACGGCAAACATTTCCAGACTCCGTGCTACTATTGAGATTTTTAAAAACCAGTAATACTTTGCCCGCCCCGGGAATCTAACCCGAGACCCCTTGCCTGGCAGTCGCACTTGCGACCACTCGGCCAACGAGGCAATCAGTTTCATTTCCACATATGTATTTTATGCAGATTTTACAGTCTAAAAAATTACTCAGTGATCAGTACAGTATATTAACACTATATAAACCCGCAATATGACATGCAGTGACATCTATTATCGAGTAGCTAAACTGCATATTAATACCAGCCTCATCGTTTTTTGAAATAAATTAAAAACCTTTCATATTATTTTGATCGGTGGTTGTCTCATTTTTAATAAGTTATAAAATAACACACTAATCCTCTTTTTATGTAATCACAATATAATGTAAAAATAATTTTATTAATTTTTATTCCTTGCAATGTATTGGAGTTCAAGACAAGTGACACGATAACGAAACAAAACGTAATCACTTTAGTATCTGTGCTTTACTGCAAGCGACAAAATAAAGATAGTGATAAATAATTATTGTGTTTTTCCATTATTTTTAATTAATATGGGGACAGAAGTAGCTATATCGTTTAGTACTTTACGTGCTCAACTAGAAAATGAAAAGAGTAGTTTGTTTAAAATAGATGAAAATATAAAAAAAATAGTGCAAACTACCGTAAGATTCAATGATAGGTTAGTAATCACCTTGAATGTAATTTTAATAGATTTATGTTTGTGTTAGTATCTAATGTATAGTGTATTTTTATAGATTTAACTCCGCTGGAGACTATACCAGAGGTAACAATCGCACAGGAGGAAGAAATGCTTTTCAAGACGGGGGAAGTAATTCAAAAAACGATGAACAATATAATAAGCGTAAACATGAGACCAAAACAGTGTTTAGCAGGTACGTGTCTATTATTTTGTGTATGCAACTTGCAGGCAGCTGTAGTTACTGCGTACATGCACTTTCAGTTACGTAATGTTACAAGTGCTATATAAATCGTATGCAAAAATCGCGTCTTCATGACTGTTTACAAGCTACACTTCGTCAATCGATAAAAAATACCACAAAACAATTTAAAATACCAAATGAACCCATAATGAGTAGCACTATAGCCTTCTTTAATGATTTAATATCAAAGAATTTGGTATTGATGTTACCTTCCATATCTCAATAGTTGTCCTAGTAAGTGTGGGAGAACCATGCTTCGGCACGAATGGGCCGGCTCGACCGGAGTGATACCACGGCCTCACTGAAAACCGACGTGAAGCAACGCTTGCGTTGTGTTTCGTCGTGTGAGTGAGGTTACCGGAGGCCCAATTACCTTCCCCTTCCCCAATCTCCCCAATCCCTGAATCCCCAACGATCCTCAAACTCCTAATCCCCAAAAAGCCGGTGACGCACTTGTAACGCCTCTGGTGTTCTAGGTGTCCATGGGCGACGCCGATTGCTTACCATCAGGTGATCCGTCTGCTCGTTTACCGGGTTATGTATTCCATAATAGTAAGATAAATAAAAATTTATAACCAATAACTACAACTAGACTAGATAGCTACAAACAGACTACTTATTTTAAAATTTATATTGACATGATGTCCTCTAAACTTTCCAGGTTATCAGCACGAGTCCATGATAGTGATGGTGAGGATGAAGGACCTGGCACTAAGAAAGCTCGGGTACCTTCAGCAGTGTGTCGAGAGCTGCCCACTAGAGCCGATGTACTGCGGGCACAGGGTGATGATGAGCAGGCAAGGACTCGCAACAGACGCATTTTTGGATCACTTCTGGGCACACTACAGAAATTCAAGCAGGAAGAAATAGTGCTGCAGACTAAGGTGAGGGACTACATTATAATAAAAGTCACTTATTGCATAATACTCAACCTGCTGTTTACTAGTCATTACAAATTCTATTTCTTTTATTCATTAATTCTATTTGATTTAAATTTTATTCATATTAAAAATATTATTATAATATTTAACATTTTATTAACACAGGAAGAAAAAAAGGCGCAAGTAGAACGTAAAATAGAAGAACAAGCTCGTCTAGAGAAAGAAAGGGAACAGAAGGAAAGGAAGACATTATTTGCTGAACGGGAACACAAGAAAGCCACTATCAAAGCCTTAGAAGCTAAAATGGCGCGAGTCCAGGAGTTTGAGAAGTGGGAGACTTCACAGAAGAGCCTAGCCAACTTCATACTGACCAAGACCAAACCACATGTTTATTGGCTGCCCAAGAAAATGTCAGAAAAAGCCACTGAGAAATTGGAATCCAGTAGGAAGTATCATGAAAGTAAGTTATTTTGTCAACATGTTCTGTTTACATGTTAAATGAAGGTGGCACTGTTCCCCAGTGAGGATGATAAATAATTGTGTATTTAGGCACTTCATTGCTGTTTAAGACATTAACAAACTCATATTTGTTTACAATTTACAGCTAAATATGGTCCAATATATCGCAGTGAGTAATTACAAAAGAACCAATTTGATTCTATTAATTTATATAGCTTATAGAATGTAATTTTTTTCAGCACCTTTGAAAGAGTTAGTACATGGATGGATACTTTGTTTATTTTTATTTTCATAATAGATTAAGCATTAAAGTCCTCAGCCATGCACAATAACAGTGTGTAACAGCTGGCATTACTATCAGCCTGTTTCTTCATTATCTCAGGAATGTGATGTGAAATGTAGTTTCTCTATGTTTTAAATGTTCTGTACATTATGGCCATCACCAGTTTCAACTAGATCATGAGAACATGGATGTTTTGTTGTGACAGAATGATTGTATTTGCTTTATAAACATTTGCTGTAAAGTTAACATGATTTAAACATAATGCTACCTGTTTTCCAGAATGTATGGTAAAGAAACGTCAGGAGCTACAAGAAGAACTTCAACGAATAGAACATCGCTGTCTCCGAGTACGAGGACCTGGCACCAAGGAGAATGACCCTGACCACCATGACGGAGACGAGCAGAAAGACGTAGATATGGTAAATAAGGACGAGAAGAAGAAACGAGATAAATTTGCAGCAGATGCTGATGAGAAAGAAGACAGCGATGGAGATGACAGACATGAAGAGGACTCGAAGGTAGAACAGCCAGCAGCTCAGGAACCTATGGGTAAGCATATGTTTTTATACAGCGAAAACTGCAACTCAGGGAATATATATATATTTAAACTAGTTAATTACATACTGGTAAAATATGATTTACTGATATGAATGTTTGTAGTTACAGAAATAGAAAATGTAAAAGAAGAACCAACTAAAGCAGAAACATCAATAGAGCAGAACACTAGTATGGATGCTGAGCCAGCCAATGAAGCTAGCCAGATATCTCTGGAGACTACACTCAACGACACACAAGCCTCAGTTGACACTGAGAACCATTCCTAACGGGGCTGGTTATCCAACTCCTCTACACTGAGTTATATTACGGTGTCACCAAGTTTGAGAACAGTTGTGCTTACCCTGTATTGCTGTGTGATGTATTATAAGTGTGGGTGTGAAGAATATTTTAATAACATTCTTGAAATTGATAGACAGATTCTGCTGTCCTTACTATGATGATGTAGGAATAAATTCACTGACAAATTGGTACAACTTTATTAAAATATTGTTCTGTAATTTGTTATTTGTTGTATGTAATAGCCTGGTATTTCATGATACTCGACTTCCAATATTCATGAATAATACTAAAGTATCTGTTAGAATGTGTGGTTTTAAAATTATAGTAATTAAGTATGAATTTTGTCGCAAATCAAATAGAACACACTGATCTTGAGTATGAAATTAAGAAAATTATATATAACTATAACACTAAAGCCTGTGCCAGACTAGACAGTTAATATGTACCCGTCCGTGTATATGTACTGCAATCTAACTTGTTCCATAGCTTGATATAAGTACCATTGTGCATCAAGTCAACATTATGTCCTGAGTGAGTTGCATTAAGTTGGTGATAGCTTGGAGGTGTCTGGTGACATCTCATCAGTTACTGCCAGAACAAGTTATCAAGTTTTGATATAGCAGTGTAACCTAGGACATTTATCATATAGTGTCTATTATAGTGAATAGATACAAATATTTTACAGTTCCAACAGTAATGGCTAGACATTGGATTACATGATACTTGCTATCATTTTTATTCCATTACATGATACTCATATAATGCAATGTTTAGTACTGACTAGTACCTATTAGGCATGAAATAAAACAATGGGTTTGTTAAAAAAGTTAATTATTATATTATATAAACTTAATAATTTACAAAAACATCACAGTTTTATTTGCATTACACAAGGAAGCATGTGCTATTATTTGGAATGAGAAAAACTTAGCAAGCAATCAAGCATTATCAATTTATTATAAATAGAGATTAAAACGTACTCAATATTCTCTTGCTAATATTAAAAAATCAGTTAAAGAATTAAATTAACATAATTCCAAGAAACTATTGAGTCTGATATTATTTTCATAGGACTGTAGGTACCACTCAATTTTAATAGCAAGTGTTCCACATCCAACTTTCAATATTACATGATGTAAAGGTAAAAAACTAAAGCACCCTCATTCCTAGCTCCCTATACATACATAAATATTAGGACATACTAATCAAGTGTGAAGATCCTAGAAGCTATGTCGTCGAGCATCCAGTCCATGCCTTCCAGCAGGTTTTCTCCCGTCACGGCAGAACAGCGCACAATGCGCCAGTGGTGGGTTTTAATGCTATCTAGATCCAAAGCCTGAAATAAGATATTTTAGATATCAATAGAGAAATGCACCAATGTAGACGTCTTTTTCTTTCTAAATCCTCATTAATTCCTCATTGTGACATATCCTACCATTACTCTTTACATAGCACTTATATAAATCCACACTAATCTTGTAGTTCCGACACACAAGTGTGGTGACCCAGGTGACCATATGTAGCAGCTTATCACAAGGTAATAAATTGTAATAAGCATTCTGAAAGTAATAAATTATTCTAATTTGGGCATTACTTCTCTAATTTCTTGTAATGTGAGTGCTCCAGAGAGGTCAGACTTGTTAGCTAACACAAGCAGAGTGGCTCCAGCCAGCCTCTCCTCACGGAGCAGAGAGTGAAGCTCACGAGCACAGTCCCACAGACGTCGTGCGTCTGCGCTGTCCACCACCCAGACCACACCATCTGTACTTTCAAAGTAGTTCTTCCAATATGACCTGAAATAATATTAAACAAAAACTTTAAGGAAAATTGAGGGAAACCGTAACGCTAGTTGTTAGTTTACAATAATTCTCAATACGATTATTAAGTTGGTATAATTCACTTTTTAGGTCAACTTATCTCACACTACCTAAGGAAAGTTAGATAGTGTGGCAGATATTAAAATTAACGAATCTCGATCCTCAGGGACTTGACGTTTACCGGTGGACTTTCTTACCTCAATGATTTTTGTCCTCCGACATCCCAAATGTTGAGCTTGTATCCACGATGTTCAAGTGTCTTTATGTTGAAACCCAACGTTGGAGATATAGTGTCGATGGGCTCACCATTGAACCGTTTCAATATTGTAGTCTTGCCGGCATTATCTAAACCTCTGGGTAGTAAATGCTAAGGAAATAAAGATATATAAAAGTGCAATAAAGAGGTTATTATTACTACAATTTAGTTTGAAAAGGATACAACATGAGGATTCTCATTTCTTTCTCTTTTTGTCGTAATTTCTTCAATATCGTGAGGAAACCCATTGTTGTTAGTTACTGATTTTGTCAAAATATTTACTAATTTCAATTTCAATAACTTCTGCCTGTTTGTTTGTGTCTTGGCGTCATGCGTCATCTGGAAATTGATTTGATTGGCAATTTGACATTACAATAATGTCAATACTTTTTGCTAGGGCGTAGGGCCCTGCCTTTTTTTTTTTTTTTTTTTGTAAGGGGGGAAAATCATCGAATGACTTCTCCCGCCTGGGTGAGGCGGGAGGGAGTGTCAGACTCTTACTGACTAAAAACCACCCCGTTCCTTCTCCTGCACGTCGAGCCGGAGCCCCGGTTACCCGTTAGGTTCTCCGCGACTCGTTAGGTTCTCCGCGACGTAGGGCCCTGCCTTGCTTGGCTCAATGTTAAGGTTACAGTTCTCTATTAGTGCTCTAGTATTTTTAATATTTAAATAAAAATTCATCGAATTTATTTCGATACTGTTGCAAATGAAACTCCGTAAAATATACTTTAAAACAACAAGAATGCTTTTTTCCCGAATGAAATCACTCAGAAATCAACTTTTATCAATAATTTAGATTAAAATTATATTTTAATATTTTGTTACTCAAAATCTTGAGAAAATCTAACAGTATTTCCTTGATTCCCTTACTTCAATTTAGAATCTCATTAGAAATTCTTTGTTTTGTCTGTAGAGACCATAGTGAAATCCCATAACATTCTTTAGGAAATCGAAATTGGAATCCATTAGTAACCATAGAGTAAAATATCCATCCATGGCCGATTTCGTCGCTGTCAAGTCTTTTATTTAATTTCTGTTTCTATTATGAAGCACCTTCGATGATTTTAAGTGGGTTTATAGTGTGGAAGTGATCGTGAGGCGGCGCGGTCTCGGTGATACTGCTCGTTGGCCGGCAGCACCATGTTCAGTGGCACGGTGCGAGTAAAGGTTTGCGAGGCGACGGGTCTCAGGCCGACCGACTTTCAGAAACGGCATAACATGACCTTCGGAAAGCCAGGTGAGCCTCATCTAACGGCTCGGGTGTCTCCCCAATATGTCATTGCGTATGAATGTGTAAAGATTTCCGATACAGGAGCATGATTTATTTGTAATTTTATATTTAAAGTAGGTGTAGCGTGTTTACCGAGATGGGTGTTGGTGTTAATATGTAAATACGGGGTATGGTTGCAGACGACCAGCCGATAGATCCGTACGTGTCGATAGATGCCGACGAGCACCATCTAGACCGTTCCAGCACCAAGCCCAAGACATTCGACCCTGTGTGGAATGAGACCTTTATTCACGAAGTCCATAATGTTGGCAGGTGTGTTATCACTCCATTGATTATTTGTTTGACATGTTATTCTTACTTCATTGTGGATTGTTTAACTGTGTCTAGTGCTCTGTATCATAATGGAATACACATTAAATACATTAAATTGTGTGTGTGTGTGCTACTCATATGTATAAATATGGTACAATAATAGCTAACACTAAATTTAAATAACTTACTTTGGAGCACTAAGTCTTGTCATCATTTCCAAAATAATACCAATTGGAATGTAAAACTTCTGACAGTGACATCATGTTATGACTCACATGGGAATCAAACCCAATATATTATCATGTATGAACTGAGTACTTTATGATATTATGGAGTGTATGAAACAACTGTGTAATGCTCTAGTTTGGGGATAACGGTGTTCCACGATGCTGCCATACCTCCAGATGACTTTGTGGCCAATTGCACAATCCCTTTTGAAGACCTTATGCACAGAGACAAGGATGCCACAGACTTTTGGGTGAGTACTACTGATAGTGATGTAGAGCTTTAGTCATTGTTTATTAAGTTACTTATTTAATCACTGGATCTAATGTCAATGTTTATTGATTACTTGGATATTCTAAGAATAATTTTGAATTTGATTTATAGCTTCTAACACTTTAATTTATAAATTTCACAAATATCACAATTGAACTACCACTTTGATAAAAATTGGGCACAAGACTGATTAACAAGATCCTTAGATCAGTGTATGTTTATCTAGTGTAATCCACAGATAAGATATAAGACACTGTGTTTACCTTTACAGTGTTATCAACAATTGACATAATATTTGTTTTGTTTGATAAACTGAGTTTGGTAGACACTACTTATGTGATCTCTAGTCTCAAATTACTTGTGTGTCGTGATGAACAACTTCAGGAGAAGGTTTTCATGTCCTGATCCTAAATATGTTCAGTTAGAGGAAGAGGTGTATATTTGTGATCATTAGTGCTGTCTATGTGTGTGTGAATCATATTGTTCATTCAGTTTTCCTGGTTTGTGATGGTCGCTGTGGTATTTGTGTAATTGTGTGGGTACATTAAATGATTAGTACTGCTATTTTTAAGATGTGATATTCACTACATTGTTTTGGTAATATTTTTACATTAATTGGTTCTTTATATTTAAAATAGGAAGTGGTATGTTGTTTGTATGTTTTTTATAACACATTTATTTATTACAGCCATAGTTTTAAGAGTTGCAACCACACAACAAGTTATTAGATTAGGAAATTAACAATATACTTCAACTGCATTTCTTGGATTAAAACTGACCTACTTATATGTTATTCCCAACTACAATCTATCACTGTGCCAAATGTTATTCACATCTGTTCAGTAGTTTTCTGTAACAGATGTCAGTCCCACCATTCAAACTATGAAACAAATATAACAAAAGTAGCTATTTACATAACAAGATTTACTAGAAGTAAATAATGTATACAATATAATAACCAGTATCTGCCTTGTATATGTCCTTAACTGATAATCCCTTTATGCTAACAAAATATTGCTAAGGTAGTCAGGTGCAATCATTTTCCTGTTGAAACTTGAATACAAGGATATAATTATGTATAGTCCCACTGTCCTATAGGTACAGGTAGTTAGGCATGTAGTAACTGTACCTAGCTATATGTTACATTGTTCTCACACAATTGAACCAACAAAACTATGTAACTAAAGAATTGTATTGTGTACCTGATTGAAAAAGAGTATTGAAGTTTCATGCTTGTTCTTCTCCATAGGAATCTACACCTTGGATTGAGCAATTAACTTTACTTTTAACTTTTTTGTTGACATTCAAAAGCGGCTTCTTTGTCTAATTTAAATAAATGATTTTGACTTTGACTATAGTTGTGATGTATGCTGTTTCCAGGTGGACCTAGAACCTCAGGGGAAGCTGCATCTGAAGATAGATCTGAAATGGAATTCTCAAGGTGAGCCACACTACCTTATGTGTGATGTACCTATAGTTTTATTCAAGGTTTTCCAATGTATTGCAATGATGTAGGTAGGGCCATAATTATTTACAAATTGAATGTTATGTGGTAATTTATGAGTTTTTGTTTAGTTTTCCTTTTATCTCAACATGACATTCCTACCTATGGCATTAGTACAATTATAAAACTGAAATTAGTGCAGACTGATCAAAAACTTCATCAGCAAGTGTCTGAAGTGAAGTGCTTATACTTCTCCTTAGATTTGTTTTGGAACTAGTTCCAACTGCATGTCTAACTCAAGACCTCTGTCTGGCTATTGAAAGAATTGTTCTGTATTTGGTGTGTAATCCTGTGTCTGACTAATCTGGCGATCTCGAATACTGACTATAACGACATGCAAGAAAATAAAAGCACCACAGTTTTCGACAAAAGTGACGTAGATTTTCAAAATGGCAAATTGGCTATTATCAAGAAGAGGTACTATGTGTATGGTAAATCCGATAATACGATACCTCTTCGTGATACGGATCGTCAAATCACACCACATGCCACTTGTAGCTGTTATTTTATGACTTTACTAGCTGTACCCTGCTGGCTCGTTGGCCGAGTGGTCGCAAGTGCGACTGCCGGGCAAGGAGTCTCGGGTTCGATTCCCGGGTCGGGCAAAGTATTACTGGGTTTTTAAAAAAACAAAATCCTCAGTAGTAGCACGAAGTCTGGAAATGTGCCCGGTATATGGCAATAGGCTCACCCCCTATAACATGGGACTCGTAACATAAATAGTGAAAAGTGGGTGTTACTTCTATGTGCACCTCTGCCTACCCCTTTGGGGATAAAAGGCGTGATATTATTATTATGTTACTAGCTGCATCCGCGATAGGTTCACCCCCGTGGGTGATAGCGTGATAATAATATATACCCCATATGTTGACCCGACTTTTTAGTAATATTCATGCAAAATTTGAAGTAAACCCATACAGTACTTTTTGAGTTTAGCCCGGACATACATACAGACAAACAGACAAAAATTTTACAAACCATATGTTTGGCTTCGATATCGATGGTAGGTCACGTCCCAAGCATTCTTTTAAAAATATATTCAATGTACAGTTTTCACTTTCCTACGATTTTATTATTAGTAAAGATTTTGTCTTCTGTCTCAAATAATCTGCACTCGGCACCAAATCTGGTGATTCAGTGTCTTCACGATGTGAAGTGATGAAATGTGACCTAATTTCTTGTAACAAAATAGTGTTTCTTTTATTTACCAAGCGTGCGGTGCTAGCACACTGATAAGTATGTGCGACTGTTTATTGTACTAGGATTATACAATTACACATTACTGGCGGGTTTCTTATTTCTAAAATGTGTAACTAAAACATCAAATTAATTCAGCTAGGCTATTCTATAAGATGACATTTCGAGTCATTGGTCGAGATTATTCTCACAACGGATTATATGGCGGAAAGCGGTCGAACTCACTTCAAGAATTGACATCTTACAGAATAAATAGCCTAGCTGTGCTCCGTAACATTTGATCATGGCTAAAGTACGCAAAAGATCGGTAACGCATTTGTTACACCTCTGGTGTTTTGAGAGAGTATGGGCAGCGCCGATTGCTCACCATCAGGTGATCCGTCTGCTCGTTTACCAACTTAATCTATAAAAAGTCAATTTATAAAATAGTGCGAGCATTGAACAGATGTGTACGCACCTTAATCCGGAAATTAAATATTTGTGATGAACTTCAAGCCCCCGAGTGAACAGGTTGCTCGTAGGCGTCCTCCATCGTCGGCCACACCATCGCTTACCATCAGGCGAGATGGTGGCCAAACGTCGGCTATCAAGTATAAAAACAGGTAATATCAGGAAGGTCCTGGTGTTATCACAAATATTATTTTAATGAATTGTTGAAAGTAATTTCAGTCAACTGTAGAGTCATCATCAGACAGTGTCTGCATATACTTAATAAAACCATTGCACTCTCTTTTTTGTCGCAAGTGTAAATAGCTCCATGTGAAACATTCGATCACATGTGTTGTACAAGTGTCCATGTCATGTTGTTAGTATTATTTATTTATATTGGTTGACGTAGTACACACCAGTTATATTAATCAAGGACAACAGGAAATTATATTTTTCTTGATTAGCAACCGAAACAGGTAAATTTAATTGAAATCTGAAATTACAAAAGAAATGTCAATATTTGCCATATTAGGTTTGCATTTAGTTATGTCTAGTTTAGTTGAAAACATCAGAAGACTAGGAGAAGAAGTTATGTGGTGGTCAGGGACTCACTTTTACTTCATGACACATTTATAAAGTGACTGCACGGTTGGCGTGGGTTCGATTCCCGCACGGAACACATCTATGTGTGATCCACAGATTGTTGTTTCGGGTCTGGGTGTGTGATATTGTATGTTTGTAAACGAACCCACGACACGGACAGGAGAAAATCCTAGTGTGGAGCAACGTTTTATTTTTAAAAAATTGTGAAAAATGGATTAGTTTGTGACCATTAATCATCTGGTAGCCACTCGTTATGTTCCGGAGTCCAAACAGTCCCCGCGCAGTAGGCGAGCGTTGTGTGAGTGCGGGGCGCGTGTTGCAGCGGGCGTGGAGGCGCCGCGCGGGGCGGGCGCGGGCGCGGGCGCGGGCGGCCGCGAGTTCAAGGAGGGCGCCGGCTTCGCGCGCCGCCGCGGGGCCATGCGCCGCCGCGTGCACCAGGTCAACGGACACAAGTTCATGGCCACCTTCCTGCGACAGCCCACCTTCTGCAGCCACTGCAGGGAGTTCATCTGGTGAGCATACCGTCGACCCGAGCCATTATAACTAGCTGGCAAAACAAACAACTCGGTGACGGATAATGATGGTGTTATTTCTTTCCTCAGGGGTTTAGGGAAGCAAGGCTATCAATGTCAAGGTAAGCATCACGATACCAGCACAGGACACTGACTCCTTCCAGCCGAGCGCCAACTAACAGAGTGTTGTATTGCAGTGTGTACGTGCGTGGTCCACAAGCGCTGCCACTCGTCCGTCGTGACCAAGTGCCCGGGTATGAAGGAAGAGGTAAGAGTAAGTAACCAATGTCAGTATGAGTACCCGAGTGCCGTGTCGGTCCGTGCGTGACGTCGTGTCGTGTGCAGCAACAGAGCGCGGTGGGCGTGTCGGGCGGCCAGCGGTTCAACGTGAACGTGCCGCACCGGTTCGTGGTGCACTCCTACAAGCGGTTCACGTTCTGCGACCACTGCGGCTCCCTGCTCTACGGACTCATCAAGCAAGGACTGCAGTGTGAAGGTCAGAACTTACACTATATTCAAATATTATCTGATCTATTGTCTTTGAAGATTTCAAACATGCGATTGACTGATAGAGGCAATATTGGCATGACCACTTTAAAATACTTTGTCAATATTGGCATGATTTCATCGTTTTAGAATACCCGTCATATTAATCACTACATTGTTTATTTTTGCTGTTTTGATATTTCCAGTAATAGTGTCGATATGTAAATGTTCTTCCATACAAATCTTAATCTAACAATAATGGACACGATAATTATCCAATTTGGTTAAGGACGCAGTTTTTGACTTTTAAGTAAGATCAGATTGTTTAAATCTTTCAGTTAAAATAAAAAAAAATATTATAAATAAATATAAGTATAACATCACGCCTTTTATCCCCAAAGGGGTAGGCAGAGGTGCACATTACGGCACTAAATGCCACTGTACAATGTAACACCCACTTTTCACTATTTATGTTATGAGTCCCATGTAATAGGGGGTGAGCCTATTGCCATACCGGGCACATTTCCAGACTCCGTGCTACTACTGAGATTTTTAACAACCCCGTAGTACTTTGCCCGACCAGGGAATCGAACCCGAAACCTCATGCCCAGCAGTCGCACTTGCGACCACTCGGCCAACGAGGCAGTCGGTAAAAAAAAAATATCTTATATAAAATAGTAGTTTTTATATTTTTGCGATGTACATTGCAGTATGCTCCATGAACGTGCACAAGCGATGTCACAAGAACGTGGCGAACAACTGCGGCATCAACACCAAGATGATGGCGGAGATACTCAACGAGATGGGCATCTCCCCGGACAAGAACCCACGACCCCGCCCTTCCAAGGTAATGCACAATACTGCTAAGTTTACTGGACATCGTTCATCACTAACTCTTGTCGGTTACATTGTATTGGATTGGCTAGCAAATATCTCCGGAAAGATAATCTTTTATTATTCTTCAAAAACATACATGGTTAGACTAGTGGGAGGAATCTAGTGCAAGACCACTTGCGGGTGATATTTTGGTTGCTTTCGGGTTTAAAAGTGGGTTAAGTGTGGCTCGCTTTTGACTAAAGATACACCTGCCAAAGAATTTGACAGAGGGGGAAAAGAAAAACATGCATATCACACACAAATCGAGAGATAGCACAGAGTATACTCGGAATTTTAATTCGATTCCAGATTTGACAATTTCAGTGTTGCAACGTTATGACAAGTACTAAATAGTGACGTTGCGAAATTATTCGATATGGAAATGGAATATTTCTGGATCGATTCTTCTCGTTAATAATTTTACTCGTAAACTAAGTCTATCAGGAAATTAAATATTTCTGAAGCGATAATTTAGTTTCGACAATTAATTAACGATCTGAGACTATTCTTTTATAATTGTGTGTAAATTAAATAAAAAAAATGTGACCATAAAAGAACATAACAAATAAAACAGATAGATGTATTATGGTAATAATTTATTTTATAAATTGTCGCCGTCATCGCTGTCACTTTCTGTAACATTTATTATAAAACACAAACAGTGATTGTTTATCGATTTTTGTGTTCATCACTACACTATTATATGGTGGTATCATTATTTCACAAAATGACAGTAGCTAATGTCAAATCTGGAATCGAATTAAAATTCTGACTATAGGCAGTAGTAATATATTAATACACGGTTATACATAGTTCTAGTGGGTGCATGTCTAAAGTCTGTGTTAAAATGAGCACCAGTTCAAGACAGAACCTTGGCGGTGATGTTCTGTGTGTCTGTGTCCTCATGTGAGTGGTGCAGGGCAGATGTAGTTGTGTGGGAGGGGTGTAGGTGCCAGTAGTGGGAAGGGTGTAGGTGCCAGTAGTGGGAGGGGTGTAGGTGCCAGTAGTGGGAAGGGTGTAGGTGCCAGTAGTGGGAGGGGTGTAGGTGCCAGTAGTGGGAGGGGTGTAGGTGCCAGTAGTGGGAGGGGTGTAGGTGCCAGTAGTGGGAGGGGTGTAGGTGCCAGTAGTGGGAGGGGTGTAGGTGCCAGTAGTGGGAGGGGTGTAGGTGCCAGTAGTGGGAGGGGTGTAGGTGCCAGTAGTGGGAAGGGTGTAGGTGCCAGTAGTGGGAGGGGTGTAGGTGCCAGTAGTGGGAGGGGTGTAGGTGCCAGTAGTGGGAAGGGTGTAGGTGCCAGTAGTGGGAGGGGTGTAGGTGCCAGTAGTGGGAAGGGTGTAGGTGCCAGTAGTGGGAGGGGTGTAGGTGCCAGTAGTGGGAGGGGTGTAGGTGCCAGTAGTGGGAAGGGTGTAGGTGCCAGTAGTGGGAGGGGTGTAGGTGCCAGTAGTGGGAGGGGTGTAGGTGCCAGTAGTGGGAGGGGTGTAGGTGCCAGTAGTGGGAGGGGTGTAGGTGCCAGTAGTGGGAGGGGTGTAGGTGCCAGTAGTGGGAAGGGTGTAGGTGCCAGTAGTGGGAGGGGTGTAGGTGCCAGTAGTGGGAGGGGTGTAGGTGCCAGTAGTGGGAGGGGTGTAGGTGCCAGTAGTGGGAGGGGTGTAGGTGCCAGTAGTGGGAGGGGTGTAGGTGCCAGTAGTGGGAAGGGTGTAGGTGCCAGTAGTGGGAGGGGTGTAGGTGCCAGTAGTGGGAGGGGTGTAGGTGCCAGTAGTGGGAGGGGTGTAGGTGCCAGTAGTGGGAGGGGTGTAGGTGCCAGTAGTGGGAGGGGTGTAGGTGCCAGTAATGTGTGGTGTGTGCAGTACCTCAACGCGGCGCTGCTGGAGGGCGCGGCCGACCTGGCCGCGGCCGGGGACGCAGACAAGGGGGACAAGGACGACGACAAAGGTAACTACTGCATACCTTACATTGACGACGACTTGCACACCACATTATACTAGGCTTCTACGTCGCGCACTCATTTTATACCGAGCTAATTCTAACATAGCTAGTTTGTTCAATTATAGATTAATTAACTTAGGAATAATAATTCATATCAAGGTAGCACTGTAAGACAGATGAGATGGCTTACCAGACTATTATATTTTATAAGGTAATAGTGCCATCGTAATATGCCATTCATGACAGCCATGTGTGATAGAGTGGTCAGTTAATACTCGGTACACATGTGTAGCTTACTAGTAATGTCAAGTGTGTATTGTCCCGTAGTGTCACACATACTTTAGTTCCCAGTACAATGTTATGTAGCAGTAAGTTGTATCTGTGTGACGTCATAGTTGCGAGCGTCACTTGTATGCACCGTGCTCACTATATGCTCTGCTTTGGCATTGGTTAGCTGCAGTCGATACAAAGTCGTGTCCTAAAACATGATAGACGAAACAGTTTATGCTTTTCTTTGCCCTTATTTAAAATTTGACCATATTTCGATTTGTTGCAATTTATTCAAACTAAAAGCTTTCGTAAAATACTTGATGGGTTCCATGCAATCATACGCAAACGTAGCGCGTCCCTCCTCAGTAGAATGCGTGGCAGTTCACACAGCATCTTGAGCGTATTGTGTGATAAATGGGATAGTCCAATGTTGGGCCATTGGATTAGACTGCACGCGGCTGTAAAGTAGAATTAGTTTTGTTTATTTATATTATATTAAATTACTAACAATAGGTTAAGCTCATTGTTACTAATAGTTTATGGACTCTAGGTCTGAAATAAATGATTAATAATAATAATAATAATACGTTTTGAGTAGTGATTGTACCTAATATGAGAATAAGAAAATCGTGTAGTGAGCGCAGTGCATTCAGTACTCGAGTAGTAGTCCCGCGCCACGGCGCACCGCTTTGTGTGTTTGTTACGTTTATAGCAGTATTGCTTATTTTATACTCTTTTATGTTATACACCATGTATTTATTTACCTTTTGTTCTAATAAAGCGTTGGTTATATTTTGGTTGTTTCAATGCCATGATTGAAGCACGCGAGGTCCGTGTAGTAACGTTCCGTGTGACGTAGGTGTAGTGGCGCCGGCGTGGGCCCCGCACTGGGCCGACCTCGCCGACATATTCACCTGCTACGACGCAGACATCGCAGGTGCACACCCCGACACTGTACTCTGTACACTGTACTCTGTACTCTGTACACTACACTGTACACTGTACACTGTACACTATACACTGTACAGACTGTCTGCTCCACACTGGACACGACAGTGCGTGGGCGGACGCATGCGCTCGCTTTGTGTTGCTTGTACGTTGTACTGTCAGGACAATGGTGCGGGTTGACATACAACTTATTTCACACACCGATGCCGTAGATAAATATCTTAAGGTTTAATCTGGAAACGATATTAAGGGAGTGCAAGAAGTGGCCTGGCACAGACGCTTGTTATTGCAATATTTTTACTTGACCCGGTGACATAGTAAGTATATGTCGCCAGTAGCGAGCCGCGGCGGTGGGAGGCTCTAACGCTGTGCTGGTGTAGTTGCAGACTAACTCGGATCGTACTGTTCTGTAATATAAGTATTTATTTGTTTTAATATCTATGTAGCTGGACTGACCTTCTTGCTCTCTGTGCACACACTAAAATATATTTTGTCGCGACTATACGGCTTCATGGTAAAACACTTTCAAATATGAACAAAGTAATGGAGAGACACAGTATACCGAATTCATATAGTCGTTGTCTCATGTAGAAGTGGGGGGAAGTGCATGATTGGGACTTACAACAATTATAATTGGTAACATTTGGCGATAACAATAATAAACAAATGATTGGGAATATTTGTGGAACTATCTTCTTAATGTTGATATAGGTACTCAATAACGGTTATGGATGTTTAACAATATTGTTCTGCTTACTGAATTGTTCTACAAGCTTGCACTACTGTCCTTCAAGTTTCTAGCTGTACGGAGGGTGGTGAGCACTTCATGGTGATGTATACTTGTATAGACCGCCAGGACGCGGGCTGACTGTACCGGTCCCTGGCGGCCTACTGCAGGCTGTGGACTACTGAGTGCTGTCTGTACAGGGGAGGAGTGCGCGGGGGGGCAGGACAAGGTGTCGCTCGACGACTTCCACTTCATCAAGGTGCTGGGCAAGGGGTCCTTCGGGAAGGTCATGCTGGCTGAGAAGAAGGGCACGGACGAGGTGTACGCCGTGAAGGTGCTGAAGAAGGACGCCATCATCCAGGACGACGACGTGGAGTGCACGCTGACGGAGCGGCGCGTGCTGGCGCTGGCGGCGCGCCACCCCTTCCTCACGGCGCTGCACTGCGCCTTCCAGACCAGGGAGCGCCTGTTCTTCGTCATGGAGTACGTGGACGGCGGCGACCTCATGTTCCAGATCCAGCGCGCGCGCAAGTTCGACGAGCCGCGCGCGCGCTTCTACGCCGCCGAGGTCACGCTCGCGCTCACCTTCCTGCACCAGCACGGCGTCATCTACCGCGACCTCAAGCTCGACAACATCCTGCTGGACAGCGACGGACACTGCAAGCTGGCCGACTTCGGCATGTGCAAGGAGGGCATACTCGGTCAGTACTCACTACTACTGCCTGCTTCGGGGGGTGGGTGCCTGGTACCCACGGGGCTGCCCTGTGATTATGACATTATGAGAGTTAAGGGCGCGTTCTTGCCATTTAAAGCAATTGATCAGGTACCTTGCAAATACTGACCACTTTGTTTGTATTTAACCCGCAGATGGTGCCACCACTACTACATTCTGTGGAACGCCAGACTACATCGCACCAGAGGTCAGTACCCGTATGAAGTTATAGTGTTGCCGTACTTTATGAAGCCCAATCCGGTGTGAATTGTCCAAAAGTGGCAATATCTCACCATCAGAAGACCCGTCAGGTCGTTTACCGTCGTGTTTTGATGTCTAGTTAAAATGAAAAACAAGTTATATACTATTTAATTTATATTGATAACATTCTTGGTAGTGTCCGACCGAAACTGGTTTTCCGGCCGAAACCGAAACCGAATGTTCGGCCGTAGCTTCAGTTTCGGCCGAAACCGAAACCGAAACCGAAACTTACGTAGTCAAGTATAAAATTTCTTAAGATACTGAAATTTGGTGCATTTTAGACTAAGTTAATTTTTTTTTTTTTGTATGGCCTGAGTAAAAAGTTTTATACAGGTTGGCGGTGACATTTTATTTGTCAAATAATGACAATCGTACAGTGCCGCGGGAAACAGAGTTATGCGAGCGTGAACGTGTGTGAACTTGCGACATCAGTTTCGGTTTCGGCAAAAGTTTCGGCCGATTTTGGCCGAAACCGAAACCGAAACCGAAATTTCGGTCGGACACTAATTCTTGGCCATTTTTTACATTTCCTTTCTATGTTAGATTGTTTCGCGATAGTGTACTTAGTGCTGAGTAGGCTGAGATATAACAGAGTGGGTTCAGTAATGGTGTGTGGTCTCAGATCCTGCAAGAGTTGGAGTACGGTCCGTCAGTGGACTGGTGGGCGCTGGGAGTGTTGCTGTACGAGATGTTGGCGGGTCAGCCTCCCTTCGAGGCCGACAACGAGGACGACCTGTTCGAGTCCATCCTGCACGACGACGTGCTCTACCCTGTCTGGCTCAGCAAGGAGGCCGTCTCCATACTCAAAGGTTACATTTTATTTCAATGAGTGACTCAAGCTTTTATTTAATTCCACTTGTGTTTAGTGGAATTTCTGAAACGAACAGTATCTGTCTGTGTGCAGGGTTCATGACAAAGAACCCAGTCCGTCGCCTGGGGGTCTGCGGCGGCGCGGCCGGTATCCGCGCGCACGTGTTCTTCAAGGACATGGACTGGGACGCCCTCGCGCAGCGCAGGCTGCGGCCTCCCTTCCGACCCAAGCTCGTGAGTATCGCCCTCCTACACCCCCCCCTAGCTCCCCCTTTACCGTGAGCCCCACTGATGAGTCGTCGTTTTGTTAAAGAAGAGCAAGCGCGAGGCGGCCAACTTCGACGCGGAGTTCACGAAGGAGGAGCCCGTCCTCACTCCCGTGCCGCACGACGTCGTCAGAGCCATCAACCAGGTACGTCCACTCCATGCTGGAGCCAGTATTGGGGTATTTATTAATTTTTTATTTTTTTTATTTAACACTTTATGTACAACTGTATACAATGGCGGACTTAATGCCGAATGCCATTCTCTACCAGCCAATCATACTGTGTACTGGGTACACGCAGGCCACTGACGGAGCTGTATGTCGTATGTCGCAGGAGGAGTTCCGCGGGTTCTCGTTCGTGAACAAGGACTTCAACCCGGCGCCGGCGGCCGACAAACCGGCGCAGGCCTGAGGGGGGGCGCGGGGGGCGGAGGCCGAGCTGTCTCTAGTCACGCGGGGGGCACAGGCCGAGCTGTCTGTGGTGACGCGGGGGGCGAAGGCCGAGCTGTCTCTAGTCACGCGGCGCCGAAGCGCACGCGCACGTTTATGTTACCGTAGTAGTAGCGCGCGACCACTCGCTGTAACGGCGTCGGACGAAGTATTATTTTTGTTACGTTTTATTAATTACTTTGTACGTATTTTGAATGTACGTTGTCTGTCTTTAGTGTATGTTAGTTTAGGTGCGCTCGAGTCTCTCACTGCGATATTTTTATATCACGTGGACGCAATTTCACTAAAATGACTCGACAGGATCTTTCGTTATAATAGGTAAAGTTTAAACGCTAAGCAATCGATCGATACAAGCCGAGTAAGTAATTGCGTCTGATATTTGCGCAATCACAATAGAAAGCGGGCGGGGCCGCCCGCGGGCACACTGAAGCAATTCGAAAGACGCCTACGTGTGTCGAGCTCGAACTGTCTCGTACCGCGCCGGGGCCCATACTCGTGGCGCTGTAACAAGCAGCTTTAAATATCTCGTAGCATTGTACAGACGTTGCCAAACTCAACTTGCCCACGGATATCTTATGAAGTTTCTGTCCAGTAGTCCCGACGTGGGACACTTCACTCCACTGATGATTAATAAATACAAGAAATATACAAAGTGTTAGTTCGGTGACTATAATGTTTTCCATGGAGTCCTATATTGATGGTATAGAGCAATTATGAATTGTTGTAAATATTGAACAATACATAGTATGCGGTACGTGGAAGCTGTAAACCCCATATAAGCATTAGTAGAGAGTTATTGTTGCGAGTACTTCGTGTCTGTGTGTGTGCTGGGGACGGATGTAGGAGTGTCGCTTTAGTGGAAGTTCTTTTATTAAAGTTACGACGTACCTATTTATTAAAGTTACGACGTACCTATTTATCGGTGCTTTGAATTTAAATTCGATGTTTTTGTATTGATTGGGTGTTGTGTTCGTACAGTCTCCCCCTCTAGGCACTGGCGTTAGAAATAATAATAGTCGAACATTTCGGTTGAATCCCTCGCGCGTAATATTTATTTGAATGAGAAGTTCGCGGTATTCTGGCGCGTCTACGCTGTACAGGTGGAAATAAAATAAGGTTTAACTTGCAGAGTATATTTATTGTTGAAAAGAATATTTACATTTATATAGATTATACTTTATACCGTGGAGTTTAAGTGTCGTTATCTGACTTGTCAGAGTTCAGGTGTACTCGCGTGAGAGACGTGTCCAGGGAGAGATATCGCTTCCCTAGTTAGGTGGAGGGCGATATTAGTAATATAGTACCCAGCAGGCGACTCCGCGGGCTGCGCGAGTGCAGTAGTCGAGTACGTGTCGCTTCTAGTCCCGCGTCTCGCGACGTTCCTCCAATACTCAGCCATGTGTTAGTGCACTACCGTGGCGCGCCTCGTGCGGCAGGGTATGGCGTGTACACTGCGGCACGAGTGCGTGTCCGCTACTTGAGATTCTCTTTACATAGTATTTTGTTACATTTTTTTTACGAAATATTTTAATTATATTTTGATCGTACTTTAAGTACCTACATATTATTTTTATATTATTGTCTGTGTGTTATAGTCAACGTTTTGTTTACTTTGTTTATCAGGTAGATAATTATTTATTAATCAATATATAGTAAGAATTAGTTGGAGAGTATGTATTGTATATGTGTGAGGCGCTGTATTCTGAGTTAAGTATTATTTGATTAGTTGTAGTTACGACGTAATACCAAAGTTTAAGTTGAGTACAGACCACGGTGCGTGGGACACATACCCTCACGCGCCCGCCCAGCGATAGCACAAACGTATTGCTTTATGTAGTCGTTAGTGTATAATATTATATTAACTAATCTAATAACTATATTATAATATAAATCTCTGTACGTGTTCCCGTTATAATTGCTATTTATTAACTCTTGTGTTTCATATGTTTATCTTTGGGTGCGTGTAGTGGTTGCATCTTATTATCTACGCACTAAGGCTTAGTTTACTTTGTTAAGATGTCTTGATTTCGTGGCCATTTAATTTGTAGTGCGGAGACAAGGCATGCACTGGCTGCCGCCTGCAGTGACTAGTGAAGCAGTTGGCGTCCGTAGATAGAGGACTGGGTACTCGGCGCGAGCCAGTGCAGGCCGGCCCCGCGCTCACGCGGACGTCGAGAGTTCATTTTGATGTGGATCGTCATACTAATATAAAGTAAATTAAATAGGCATAGAGTATGATAGTGGTACGTCACGTGTGCCGGCAGATGGCGGCACACGTCGAGTTATTAATTTATTCGTAAATATTTCATAGTTGTGTGTTGTTCACATTGTGGTTTTTTATTCGTACGCTGTGTGAGTGGGAGCGAGGCCGCGGCGCAGTACTAGTATACCCTTTATATATATATACGGGCGCCGCGCCGCCAGGACTTCCGGAGACTCGCGATGCTACGGCTCGCGGGTGGACAGTGAGTGCCACGACTTGTCCGCGCCGGACGACCTCCGCGCGCGTGTGTGTGTGTGTGTGTGTGTGTGTGCGTGTGTGTGTGTGTGTGCGTGCGTGCGTGTGTGTGTGTGTGTAGGGTGTACTGTACTCCGGACGCACATGTGTTCTCATTTCCGACCTTATTGCAACAAAACTTAAGCGAAAAGTTTTTGAAAATTATTTTTATTTTTTTGAAATTTTACACAATCACTTTATTTAATCGTGAAGTTCAAATGTATTATTATTGTTTGAAGATGTTATAACTTTATTGATTATTACGTAATAGCTGATAATTAAACGTAGTACAATTTAAAGTGTAGTCGGAGCGTACTGCAGTCGCTGCATGTTATGTACAAACATGAAGACAGAGCACAAACTAAAGCTATTTATATAGAGAGAGCACACGCCACATAGATATATTTGTACTGAGTTGTAGGCGAGGAGGACGCGTGCTCTGTCACGTGGACTCCCCTAGGAAATGTTAAATATGTACCGATACAATTACCTCCTTAACTAGTTAAATGAAAGTAAGCGCTTTATGTCTGTCTGTCACCGACTGTGCCAAAGTATCCCATCGTGTAAGCAGGTGACCATAGTTCCCGTCCCCGCCAGTACTGCGCAGTGTCGGCCGGGAGCCAGTCTCACGTCTGTCATAAATAGCTTCCTCCAGCTTGTGCTGTCCAGTGCTGTCACTGCCGTACTGTACGCGGGCTGGGCTCGGACTGTATGACTGGTTCTACTCAGTCACGTGGCTCATAGCAATCACACAACCCAGTAATCACACCGTACAGTCATCTACATAATGGCAAATGTTCTCAAGTGAAACATTTTGTTTGGCCTAACGCAGTAAATAATATTGAACAATATCACAAGCCCAGTGAGGCCACCAACGCGACATGAGCGAGTCGTATGGTCCGAGCCAGTCCCACGCGTGCAGAAGTCGCTCGTTTGTCCAGTAACAGAAACGAAGAGTAATAGAGTTACACTGTTTAATGCCATTTTGTAACATAAGCCATATTTACGCTAGCTGTAACTTGACATATCACGCTGTATTATTTTGTCTATGTATGTTATATTTAATTATTGTTGTCGGCTTCTGACTGCGTCCGAGCAATGCAAAGTAGTTACCAGAGTGTACGCGTGCACTCAGTCCGTTATCTATTTACTGTGGATGTGTACTGTGTCCAACATAGAGCATTATTGTCGCGGCTTTGTATTGCGACGCAGTGAAGCTACGGCGGGTCTCTCATGTGGGGCGTACCTTAGATGAAGCTATAATATAAACATCTGTAACTCTTGTTTAACCGCTAGTTATGTTATGTTTAAGTATTTCTACTAAGTTCAATGTCCCCTGCACAATACCTATAAGTGTGGCAATGATTGATGTGTTTGTCTCGCCGCCCCACGTGAGGAGCTCGCCACGTAGTGTGGCGGGTAGAGCCTGCAGACTCCGGGCGCAAGTACCATCTAGTTATTTTTTACTAATTTTGAATGCTTATAAATAAAATAAATATATTTTACGCTTCCCAGAGGTGTTATATAGCCAAAGAGTGGATTAATATTTGTACAAATCGGCTGAAAGCCCTTATTTTGTTGTGTATTAGTTGGAATACATATTTATTGTCTTGCCATCGTATACAGAGTGTAGGTAACTGTTTGGTGGGAGTATTGTATTGTTTGTGTGGTAATGTCGTCTACACTCGGCTCCTGAATCTCTCCTAGGTAAACTTATTTAATTGTTTAACACTATTATGTTTATTGTTTACATATTTTATATAAGTTTGTTGTAATGAATCCCACAAAGGCATTATTGTTTGATGCGTATGTTTGTCTATTTAGTTCCACTTTGAAAGGAGCCGCGACCACATGCAGAACTCGACTCAACAGACAGATATTGTTGTATGTGTTAAAGGTTGGTAGCGGTGGCGTTGATTGTATGAGGTGTTGCCTCGACTCGCCCAGTGTTCGGATATGTTGTCATTGAAACCCGATGAAGTAAAAACTTGAATCGAATATTGAAACGTCCTGACGGGTGCTTTCACCCTTAATTATAGGAACTTGATGTTTATGACTTCTAAATTGTGATCTGATTGTTTCGAATGTATTTATATATTGTTTACTGAGTTGTAGACGACATTACGACGGGTACTCTATAGTTTGTGTTAATTATTTGTAGCTAACACGAGGATTATGAAGTCTGTTGGAGTGTCGCGGCTGCACCCCCGGCCGGCGCGCTGGGGACGCGCGACATATATGTAACTGTTATTTATATACAAAGTTGATAATAAATGAATTTGTATTATACGACATAAATATT
The DNA here is from genome assembly GCA_038387885.1 of Spodoptera picta. Taxonomy (NCBI): domain Eukaryota; kingdom Metazoa; phylum Arthropoda; class Insecta; order Lepidoptera; family Noctuidae; genus Spodoptera; species Spodoptera picta. The sequence goes on along the minus strand of JAZHFQ010000640.1, from coordinate 172,603 downwards.
TTGTAAAGTAATATGAATGTTTCCATAGCTATTAAAATATTGGCCGGCTCGGTCCCCAGCGTGGCGGGCGACGTGTGCAGCCTCGTATTCCTATATTTGTTGTCTGTTCACCGATCACTATTAGAACACATTAGCTGAGTAAATTAATACATATAATATAGTTTTATGATGAAATAAAATATGTATATGTAATCCTACATGTCTATTAAATCAATGAAAATAGATCATAATGTGCCGTTTCATTTTAGAAACAACATGGTACCTATGTGGTATCTTAGTCTTATAGGAGAAATGTGCTGCCAGAGACCCGCTGAGATCTAACATAGGGCTCGTAGGTACACAAAACTGCGATGTGAAGCGATGCGAATTCGCAACGCAAAAAATTACGATGCTAATTTTAAATTGAAAACTAGGTCGTGACATAGATCGTAAAAAGAAGTGTGCACTTCTGTTATTGCTTAGGAGATACAGGAAAAAAAGATAAGATTTTAATGCGTCGCAAGTACTTGCGATGCGTAGAGGAAGCTTGCACATTTTGCAATGCGACGTTCTATCGGCTCGTACACAAAATTGCGGTGGGCGCAGTTTTGTGTACGAGCCGATAGAACTGTTTGTGTTTTACCCAAGGGTAAATCCATACTATTTTAAACAAAACAGGGTTTAATTTACATTACATGTGGTGACACAATATAATAGACAATTATTTAAAAAAATAATGTATCTAAATATGTCACCCATATGTGTAGTGGTTACCCTACGATGTCGCTAATCACGCAGGCAGGGCTGTCGCATTGTTATGATACGAGTAGAACATGCCGCGCCTCCCTACTCCACTCGCTGTCTGCTCAATCTGGCAATACAAAACATGTGATATAACCATTTGCCGCCAATCATAGCCATATGTCGCGATTTAGCTACTCTATAATATTTCTACTATATTACTTATCATAATAAAGCTATTGTAAACAGATTGCATAGAAGATGAGCTATTCATGACAAATGTGAGAATTTTTGGAACTGTCCCTACAAGAGCGTAATAGTCTTAATAAGTAAGTAGCAGACAGCAAAAGTTTCATACACAAGACATGTTTCATAAACTATAATACTTACCTACCTACCTACCTAATATGTTCCTACTATTTATATGGTATTCACATAATTACGTAGGTTATATATTTTGCTATTACATTTTGAATAGGCAATCAAGTATGTATTTATAGGGTAACTTACTATTAAAAGGAATTTATAAATTATTATGTGTTTCGGCTTACTCACGTGATTTGACGACCAAATATTAGTTTCACTAGTGCTGTGTTTCACAGTAGTAGCGCGACAGTCACCGCGTCGCAGGTCGCAGAGTGCTGCTCATGAATATAAGCCTCTAGCATGGCTTGAAACTAGTCCAGTTCCTCGTCAAATAATTACGTGAATAAACCGAAACACATAATAACTAATTCAGTATGTCTCACGAAACTTAGAATTAAAAGGAATTGATAAATTAAAAGACGGCAATCGGTATTTGGTCAGTGTCGCTAATAAGGGCATCAAAATCTGTTTGAGAGGTTTGGATAAATGGTAGCTTTATTCGTTTCATTGTTAATGTGACCTGTGGCTGTGCTGTGACGCGTATTAGGTACATATGTTTGTATTTTTTTAATGTATCTACGACCACGAGTTACACGATTCAGGAGGAAAATCTAAGTAGGTACTTAAGATAATGTTAAAAATCACCAGGTGTTTTATAGTAGGTGTAAGTAGTATGTAGTTGTTACTGAAGTATTTACGGTAGCTACAACGAAACAAGTCTTGTATTTTTTTAGGTTGGTTTTCTCCACCAATACTAATCTGAGTACCTATCTAGTGTGCTAGCAGGTATTTGCAGCCTGGGGCCATTAAGTAAGCGATCCTAATGAAGCGGTGGCGAGGTGTGCGACACGGCACAGGTCGCGCTATCCGCCATCACGTGCGCGCGACCTCGCCGCCCCGTACCGCCGCCTTCTACGGACACAAACTACTTATGCTAAGTCTCCACATTTGGAAAGTAATTCGTTCTAAGATTACACTCTGAACGTTTTGTTATTTCAATCTGCTATTCTTGGTACGTTTTATTGTTTCAATAAAACCTTTCTGAAACTGCTGTTCAGATTGATTCGCGACTATTTGACTTTTATAGAGCCCAGATAATGTATTATTGTACTTCCCTTTCCTGCGATAGGAATACTGAACAAGCTTAGGGACTTAGTCACCAAATAATGTACCTACTTACCTATGTGAGAGCTATGTAGGATTAGGAACTACAAGTATTTACCTACCTAGGTAAATTATTTACCTATCTGAGCAATAACAAAGTGGAACGCCACAATTAGTGAGCACCAGAGAGGAAATGTCTACTCATTAGTTATTCTAGAGCCGTCCAGGTCACAGCGAGCTGACACCGCGCAGCACCGACATGCGACATCATCGGTGCCATCAGGGATAAGCTCTGCTAAGCTTATGACAAACATTTGTGCAAACGTGCACAGACTCTTGATTGCCCACTTGTTGTAACATTATTATTTTAACCACAAAAAATGTCGGCCATTGTGCGACCCTTCGCAAGGGTCAAACAATAGCACATCAAGCGCGAGCACAGGTTTTTATGATGTCAGCTGCGCAAGTGGGGACTCGGACCTATTGTAATCGCAAAATGGGATTAAACTATCCCATTCAACTACTCATTACAATATTTCAAAACTATTAAACAAATACTTTCAAATAAAACGAACCCTGTGCACTAAGCCAGAAAGGCCATTTTTTGTTGCAAGCTACTTAATTTGCATTGAATGTTTTCCCTGCAGCGATCGAGATCCCCTCGCGAAATGGATCTTTTTATCCATTACAACGATTATAGTATTTAACCGTGCGTCGAGGCGTGAAATCGGATTTATTAACGATACGTATGTATGAAGTGAATAGTTTATCGATTATCAATTATTGTAATCGATTACAGCTACCGTTAGAATATTTTATGAACAATCATATCGAATCGGTTCGTTCGGGAGGCGGCTACCGTTTTAGTAATTGGATTTTGAAGATTTATGTGTGATGGAAATAGTAAAGAGCATTTTTTGTCATATTGTAATGAGTTGCATGGCAATGTGTTCTGTTAGGTCCGGCCGTTGCCCTGTGTCAGTGCAGGTCGGCTCGCGTGTCACATGCGACGCTGGCACAAATGTGTCGATGTGTTGATGGCATCTGACCCAATCGTCACGCCCTCATTATTTTGCACTGCGACGGGATTACGAATCAAACCTTCGAGCATTGGTCTACAATCAAGTGCCCAGTACACAACAGTCACGTCACGAGCTTTCACGTATAACTCGGATGTTAATTAACTCGGTCGTTTCTATGGGCCACTCAAACTAAGAGAGTCAGTCGTTTCTGGAACTGGAGAGTATTAGTAAAACTACCTTTGATTATACCGCGAACCCCATAAAAGTATGTACATTAGTGGGTCTTCAGAAATGAGTTAACTACTAACTTACCTATTTAAGTAGGTAAAATATAGGCAAAGCTATTTGAAAAGCTAGGAAATAGAAGGCGTGTGTGTGACTAGACGGTATGTGAAACATAACGGTGTTCGTGAGCGGCGCGCGGCGCGGCGCAGGCGCAGCACGCATCGAACACTCACCGCTCATTAGCCCGCGCCGTTAGCTCTCGTTAGCCAACTTTATGATGTCCTGAATAAATAATGTATCAACTATTAGCTGCATAATGTTGGGGCACCGCTGTGTCGTGCCGCCGTACCTACCTGCAGCTTACGTGCTCAAATACGATCCCATCTTTAACTTACGACCTGCAGCTATATTCGCTTAGGAGATGTTGTGCTCGTTTATCTATGTGGGAAGTAATAATATTTTGACTGTTTATGTACAGACCTACGCGCGTCTACAAAATGGATTACTCGCTTCTATCTAGATTCTAGATAGAAGCACTTACTTCCAGATTGTAGAAGTAGGTATTAGGTACTTTCATCACTCTAACATTCGTACGTAGGTACTGGAAAACGGTTGTCAGAGGTTTATAATTTGCGACGTACGTACCGGTACCTGTGGAACCTACAGACAGAACCGACCATAAACAAAAGTAAAAAATAGTAGGAAGTCAGTCGCAACACACGCAATCTGTAAGTAGAATACTGGACAATTATCGGGAAGGGGCAGTTGTCTCGTGGAGTCCCATGCGCCGTGTAATGGCGTCCATCGGTCGCTGGCGTCGCCGCGTCGTGCGTCCACGTCGTGTCGCGCGCCCGCCATACATCAGCCACTTCCGCGACGCGACGCTGCACTACACGCCGCGCTAATTAGACTGCGCGAGCGCAGGTTAAGAGGCGTCTTGTACGGAACCTGCATGTCCCACCACTAATGGCTTTTATTGGTTATTAGTTGGTCTGTTGTATCTGTGCCGTCTATGGTCGCGCTCTACGACTGGGAACCTCCTGAAAAGTGTTCAACTGTTCCTAAAGTTGAATAAGAACACTGTTTAGAAGTAGGTTTTAATTAAAACCTACTCGACGGTATAAAATGAGCGGGAAAGTATATTCAGATTAGTCACCTACGTCCAGAAACTGATTAGACATAATATTGATATGTGAATGTAAAAAGATTGAGCTTGCACAATAATTGATGTTTTCAACATCAAAATTTGAATTCTAAATCATGGAATGGAAGTCTATCAAAAACATCGAAAATCATATCAACCAAGAATATTATCATTTAAATCTGACGCCGACATCAACGGTATACTTACTCAGTCAATTCGAGGTAAATTGAAGTTATTTTATATTATCTAATCTAATTTTATACTTTATCGAGAAGTTAAGAGTCAGCGGATCGAATTGAAGACATTTTAATTGTGGTTGATAAGTAATAAATAAGTATGGGCCGATGATGCGGGGACTGACGACGCGATGGGGCCGACACAGCCGACACAGGCGGACACTCGCTGCTCATTTACATTTTAATTAGAAGGGAATCGATGTTTGATGTAATGACGAGCTGACGCGGGAGGTCTACTCTCTGCTGCCCGCCACTATGTGGGAGCTGGAGCACTGAGCTGATAACGCACAGATTTTCATGTCACTACAATTATAACTAACATCGTTAGACGTCTTAATTGATTCGAAACTATACGTAATAAAACCTTCCCATTAAAAATATTTTCTCGTAAGTAAATTGTTGACAAGAAGAGACCGATCAAGTTATAAGTGTAGAGGTTACCAGATCTCATGTAGAGTGACGCCTATAATTCTACGAGTCCTTGTCCGTTTTCGCCAACCCCTTAAAATTTAAGAATCCCAACAAACTAACCCCTTGTTTGTACTGTTAGGTATACCTACTTAGGTTAGTGAAAATTAAAATGTCGTTAAGGGTCACCTATCTTAGCATAGGGGTTCCTTAGGATGGGCATTAGAATTTGAAAAGGTAATATTACGTGAAGCCTGGACTAAAAGTATACCTACTTAAGTACTTGTGGCGTCAGGTTGCGCCGGCGCAGGCTAATTAGCGAAGTGTGGCGTGTCGTGCACTCGCTCTGCATTTACATAGAAACGGTTCGACTCGGGCTGAAACAAAACTGCCTCGTACACCATCGGTACCTCGGTACTATCACCAGCGTATTTACACAAGTACACATACAATTATTTCTACTGCAAGCATTATACTTAAGTACCTACCTACAGCGAATTAGGTACATACTTGGTGTTTATAAATTGCAGGCATGTCTCAGGATTTAAGGAAAAGGCTGGTGACTCTTCCTCCAACATTTCCTTACCACGTATGTACTTTGAATTCCGTGAACGATCTTATAGAATATTGACATTATGACATTACAGTCGCGTTCATTATTCTGTGCAGCTCTATACATGACACTTACATATATGTATAATACACAACGTAACTTTCACGAGGTTGTCTGAGTGTCCAAATAACATCAGTATGACGGTATTACGGTTATTATCGACGTTATGGCCGCGTCGATATCCTACATAGATTGCCGCTCGTTATTACTCCGTATCGACAAGTTATTACAGTTTGGGACGCAGCCCCCGCCTGCGCCCGCGCCGATCACATTATTATTATTGCTCCGAGATCATTCGATATCTGTTTAAGGATTAACAATGATTTGTTGTTGTGAACGATTTCTTCGGAGCTAAGTGGATGTTAAATTAAGTAACTGACTGTTATCTCCTAGAAGTTAATGACAAAGTAATGTTAAACATGTTGGTCTATTCAGTTCAGAACTAGTTCAATTTATGTTGACTTTGTACAGCAACTTATGACTCTTCAAGTACCAAGAGATCAGGATGTTGGCACAATAATTATAAAAATATAACCTTCTGTATACATTACCTACATATTGGTACGGAAACTTCACATTTCACACTTGAATTGATACAGTTTGAAGTATTGTGCTGAAACCTGTGTTACCCGTACGTACGCTAGGATTATGACTGCGCTACAAAACTTAGTACTTTGCTAAGCGGTGCTTTCAGAGGCCTTAGTACGAATTTTTTTTACGTTAAAAGTATTCGAAAATAGACTGCCTTCGGTGCTCCGATTGTTGATTGGCGCCGGCCAATCAGAGCGCCGAACACGTACTCGTTTCGATTACTTTAAACGTGAAACAAACTTGTACTAAGGCCTCTGAATTATCTGTCGCTACGACAGCACTACGAAACTTAGTACGACATCGCTACGAGTCCGATACCGTATGGAAATTGGACCTGTGTTTATTAAGCAATGCACAAATGTTTGTTGACACTTACTTACTCGGTTTATAATATCATTATCAGGAATATTATAAACAGTGCGTTTTTTTTAAAGTCCAGTCAGAATATAGAAAAACCCTCGTCTTGAATAAACAAATCAACAAACAGGTCGAGTTTACATTTACCTGTAACGATTGTTATACAAATAAGTGGTCGATATATGTATCTGTGTCCACTGCCCCCATACGTTAATGTAATAGACATCGTTTACAGAATGGACCCCGTAACGACCGCGCGCCGCGGTGTGAGGACGCTGCGCCCACGCATCGTTCACATCGATCGGTTGACATCAAGGCTCCTTGTGAGTGAGCAGAGTGAGGCACAGTGTGGGACGATATGTGATCGCTAAGTAATTTGATCGTTTAACAATTCATATTGAAATTCATGTCGTGGACGTCGTCGGTGTTGACACGTTATAACGTTATTTGGATAGATTTTTTTTATCACAATTGATTCATATTATCATTATAAAAACCATGAGAAAGGAAGCAACGTTTGATTTATTACTTCTGTTGTCAGTCATCCTGAAATGTAATCAAAGAAAGCAAGTACCTGCAGCAGCTGCATTTCCAAGAATATAACATGTTGTTCTGCGCAGTGTAAACAAAAAATATAAATAATAATCGCAAACATGAGCGAATGAGCGATACTCCGCGGCCCTGCGCGGCTCCGTGCAGCGCAGTGCCTTGCCCTGTTGCGTGCGTGGAGCGGCGCGCGGCGGAGGCAGGAACAATAAAACAAAAGATAACAACAAATTATCGAATGCAGCGCATTTTAAACTGTCAAATACCAAGCGGTCACCGGTGACCGCAACCTATTGTTCTATAATTGTGTCTACAAAACCGGTATTCGACGAGTTAAATAGCTGCCGTATGAAGCATAGTGTTTAAGAGTTTACCCGGTACAGTGGTACCTACAGTCTGAGCTATTTAAAGGCCGAGGCTACATCCACATACCTACGTTATGAACCTGGCAGTGGGTGTGGCCGCGCGGTATTGTTGTGCCTCCACTTATTATAGACTGCGTAATTACTGATTTGCTGGAACTTTTTATGTGCGGAATTTTAAATGGAAAGAAATAATCTTACCCTGTAATTGCAGTACAAAGTTGTGGGTGTAACAATTACTATCAAGTAAACCGTTGGACGTCAAAAAAGCAGGCAGGCAGGTACAGTGTGCAGGTATTAGTAGCACAAATGAGATGACACAATGCACTAGTCAAGAGAACGAACATTATTTTCGACAGAAGCACTTCAGAATGACATGCCGGACATCTGCCATAATGAGATTATAGCAGATGTCCGGCATGCTTTTGCTGGTCTAATTGTGGTCGTGTCCTGTATGTAAGTTTGGATAGAACGTACTCGGGATTGCTGGATTGCTAGGTACGTACTTACATTGTGTTGAAGTTTAATAAAAGTGTATGCTTGGTCTAACTAAAATAAATAATGTTGGCTTCGATGTGAGCGAGGCCACCTGCCTTGCACTCCTTGTTATTGCTTCCATTGCAAGCACAGCTACACCAGCTCGCTGGAGTAAGGACCTGTAAGTAGTTGTCGAGCTACTCGTCAGAGCGCGCCGAGCTGTGGGAGCGGTGGGAGCATGTCCGTGCGCGAGCGCAGCGTGACAGATAGATTGCAGCCGAGCGACCTCTGGCGGCGCGCGCGCACGCCGCCCGAACGTAGTTTGTAGGGTAACCTACCCGCCTAGCCTAGATTGTGCCATCGGATAGTCTCTCTTTACTATACTTTGTACTTGTGACTTATTTATTTATTTATTTAACACTTTATGTACAACTGTATACAATGGCGGACTTAATGCCGAATCGCATTCTCTACCAGCCAACCATTTATTTATTTATTATTTATTTATTGTTTATTGATTAACACGGTAGACACCAATTACATTAATCAAATTAAATTACAAAAAATATAAAAAAGAAAACTAAATCAAAGTACATAATATAAAAAGGTGTTAAAAGTAAATGAGAAAATATAGTAAAATTACAAAACAGATAAAGTTGGACACAAAAAAAAAATACACGAAACAAAATACAAAACAACTTAGAATTAAAATGAAATAACAGTAACAATAACAATATACGTAGGTACACAGAATCTGGAAACCAAGATAAAATAACATTTTTATATGTGGTTCTGCTCACAATACACCAGACAAACAGACATTACAGCCTTATACTTATCGTTAAACAAGTCACAATCCGGGTAGACCTTCATGAGGTTGTTAAACGCAGCAAGAACACAGCAAGAACCTACTGTAACACTTCTCTGCATCACCATAGGGTGATGCAGAGAAGTGTTACAGTAGGTTTTAAAAGAAGTTTGCATCTATCGAAAAAAATTAAAAACGAGGGTGATAAATGTACGTACATATGTATAAAGGTATCCTAGTACATAAACTACATACCAATACTACATACTAATATGAAACATAAATATAATATGTAAATAATTAAATATATATATATATGTAATATAAAATATAATATAATATAAAAATAAATATATAATGGGTTTATATATTTTATATAATTATATATATAAAGTTTCTGAGGAGGGTGTTAATTGAGACTTGATTGTATCAGTTTGTTCTGAAGATGTTCTTTGACTTTAAATTTAAAGGATAGCCGACTGGAGGCCGTCCTGATATCCGTGGGCAGCGCATTCCACAGTAAGACTGACTGAATGAAAAATGACGAGTGGAGAAAGTCGGTTCGGTGTGTGGGACCTTGGAGGAGGAGATTGTTTGTGGAACGGAGATACTTATTGTGGTTGGTGCTCACATATTGAAAGTAGGAGGCTAAATAACTTGGAGAATTGGGGGAATTAAGCAGGGAGTATAAAGTGGTTAGTGCCCGTTGTTCCCTGCGTTGACGTATGGGCAACCACTTCAGTTGCAATCGGTATGCAGAAACATGGTCGTATTTACGCAGGTTGAAGATGAATCGAATACAGTTATTCAGAATACAGTTAATCCAGTTTATTGATGAGATCTGCATTCAGGTCGTAGTAGCAAACATCAGCATAGTTAATGATAGGAAAGACCAAGGAACGGACAAGCATTATCTTGGTGGAGGACGGAAGAAAATTTTTAAGGCGATACAAAGACCGAAGCGTGCCCGTCACCCGTTTACAAACACCAGCGATCTGAACACGCCACGTCAGATTATTGTCGATGTGCAGTCCCAGATCCTTCACGTCACTGCTGAACGAGATAATCGCACCGTCATATAGAAGCGGCGGCACTGCTGCGCTGTCGATTCTACCAAAGGTACGGGAACTTCCTAAAATTATTGCCTGGCATTTACTGGGATTCACTGCTATACCAAAACTTGTTGACCAATCGTTCAAGGCAGCCAGGTCCGCATTTAACCTTGAGATCGCATCGGGCAAATCTTCGACTCTAGCCTGGCAATACAACTGCAAGTCGTCGGCATATAGATGGTACGCACACTGAAGTTCGGAAGTGACTCGATTTATAAAAGTTGAGAATAGAAGAGGAGAGAGAATTCCGCCTTGAGGAACGCCAGCAGTCAATTGGCACCAGCTCGATGACGTATCGCCAACCTGGACCAACTGCTGACGCTCGCGAAGATAGGATGAGAACCATTCCAGTGCGTCATTAGATACCGAAACCTGGGAGAGGATCGCTAACAGGATATCATGATCGACCATATTGAATGCATTCGAGAAGTCCACCAAAACCAACACAGTGACTTTGGTGTCCTCCATCCCTGCCTTCAAATCACCGATAACTTTGAGCAATGCGGTAGTGGTGCTGTGCCCAGGCCTAAAACCAGATTGGTATGGGCTTATTAGCGAGTTCCGGTGCATAAAACTTGAGAATTGCCTATGGACACAGGCCTCCAGGACCTTTGACAAAAAGGGAAGGATTGATATGGGACGAAATTGGGTCGGGAGGGTGGGATTAGGTATTTTAGGAAGGGGGCGGACATAGGCTTGACGGGAAAACTCTGGAATGTAGGGAGAAATTAATCATGTGTGTTATGATTGGGAGGAGGGGTTCCAGTATGGTTATGATCATATATCGTGATATATTATCACAACCCACTGCCTTGGACTTAATGGCAAGGATAACTTTCCGGATGTCCTCTGACTGCACTGGCCTGAAACAGAAAGGACTGACAGTGGAAAAATGCATTAGACCAGAGATAAGAGATATGGTATTTTGTTTAGTTTGGAAATCCAATTTAGAGACAGTGGAAAAGTGGCGATTGAGATCATCCAAACCAATTGAGCTCGGCAGGTCTAAATGCTGCGATTTGCCGATACCTAGGGTTCTGAGGAACTTCCAAATATTGGCAGAAGAAGAAGAAGATATTCGGTCGAAAATAAAGCGGCGTTTAGCATTACGCACCATCTGATTACACTTGTTCCTTGCAGTTTTGAAGGCAGCCCAATTTTCCTCAGTACGATCCCTCCTGTGCCTACGGAACGCTCGGTCCCTGCGTCGCATCGCCGTCTGTATCACTCCAGTCATCCAAGGCGCTGGTGGATGCTTTAATTTAACCCTTTTAATGGGAGCATGACTGTCAAACAGACTATTCAAGGTGTTATTGAATATGTCCACCATGTTATTGACACTAGTGGCCTCCATCAGCAGCCTCCAATCAATGGCCGCCCCATCTTTACGAAGACTCTCAGCATCCATTCTCGCAAAACAACGCCTGTACACAACCCTAGGCCTAACCTTGGGCGGTTTAAGGATATAGGAGAGGAAAATTAGGTCATGATGGGAAAATCCAGGGGCCTCGTACTGCCCATGAGACAAAACAAGGGAGGGATTGGATGTGACGATCAGATCGAGCCAGGTGTCCTCACCAGCAACGTTGTGGTGAGTAGGTTGGAGAGGTAGCAGGTGAAGACTTGCCGACTCGATCAAATGCAGAAGCCTGCGGGAACGAGAGGAATCGCAGGCAAGGAGATTGGTGTTGAAGTCACCCATGACTATATGATGTGCATACTCCGTACCCAAAGATTCAATTACTGATTCGAATTCAGTGAAATAATCGACCAAGGGAGGACAATAAATTACGCCCATTGCGAGCTTTGCCCCTCGGACACAAACCTCTACAAATACATACTCCGCAGTGCAATTTTGTGATGATAAAGAAATAATCTTGTAGGGGAATTCGCTGCGGAGATATATAGCTACGCCGCCCCCCCTACCATCAATTCGGTCATTCCGAATAAGAATGTATCCGGGTAGGGGGTAGGTGGTGGACAAAAGATGAGGCTTGAGCCAAGTCTCGGATATCAGGACCGCATGTATGTCGCTGTTGTTAAATGCCTCGTACAAGTCACTATAATGGCTAGGAATACTCTGCGCGTTAATGTGACATACATTAAATGACTTGTGGCTGCTATAGCACAAAAATTAATGCCTTTCAGTTATTTCTAGTTTGCATAGGACTGTCTGCTTCTGTGAGATGTAATAATTTTATTGTTTTGTGATCTCAACAGTTCACAAACTAACTTGGAAAATGAGACTTCTTTAAAGTATGTAAGTACAAACCAAGTAGTTACTTACACAGATATTTTTTAAAATACAAGATGTATCTAAAGAGTTTCAGGAGAGCCTGTCCCTGTATTTCCTGAAACTCTGAACCCTCTACAGACAACTCACGGCCGCGCTAGCAACTGGCAGCGCGCACAATGAAAAAGTGGCGTCGTTCATAAATTATCGGCGCAATGGCGGCGCGTGACGTGGCCTGCGCGCGCGCACCGCGGCCGGTGCACGACCCACTACACCACGCAGTATACTTGCAGAGGTACTTACCACTACAACTTACAGCCCTCTCTCACTCGCCGTGTTCTGCTCTATTTCAATTGTACGCTCCCGTAATATTTATCAGCCACCTAAGAACCTACACACACGCCTTATTAATGCCAATATTACCTTACACAGTGCACAATGTTAGTAGTTGCAGTAGTTGAAGCTCTTTTACTTAATTTAAAACTAAGGTGTTGGTGTTGGTTGGAAAATAAAATAAATTAAACTAAGGTTCAGTCACTTCAGTGCAATAAATGCGTATGAATAGTTGCAAGTTCTGAAAATGTTTTAGGTGCTTGCACATCGTCGTACCTTGCGCACACTTGTACTTCTGTGCGCGTGCGTCGCGTGACCGCAGCCTCTATGTTTATGCTGATTAATAGGGATAAATCGATGGACAGCGCCATGATACCTGGATAAATTACTTTTATATCTGAGAACTATATTTTTAATCCTTTTACCTACGAATGTTGCGCACGAAATTATAAAACAGTTTTTATTTGAACTTTTTTCCTATCAACGTTTTAAATTGGTTTTTGTTACATGTTGCCAAGTGTGGAGGTGTAAGTTTGTGTTACTGTAAGGTGTCAACATTTATGATTTAATAAAGTAACTGTTTAGTAAACAGTTGATATGATCAACGACTCGACTAGTAACACCGGTCAGGAGTTATTACAATCAGTCTCCGTGTAAATGTACTCGCGTATCGAGCTGAACAGACCGACATGGTCACAGTCCGATACGTCACGGATTACTACGCCGATCTTTGTAACAAAAACTGAACAAGAGCGACCCGGACATGCTGAGAACAGATATTGTTAGAAACAAAAACATTTTTTTTTGTAAATTCTTCATTTTATTACTTCTCTTCTTTCTTCTGGTGTTTTCCCAATTCGTTTTTAGTACATAGATTCGGGTTTGAGTTTTAAATATTCGGTACATAATGTATCGAAGTTAATTCTTGCATAGATGTGTAAAATAAGGCAATACTGCCAACCAAACAAAGATGTGAATCGACAGACAATAAGTACGTATTTATTACATCATCATCATCATAACATCACGCCTTTTATCCCCGGAGGGGTAGGCAGAGGTGCACATTATGCCACTGTATAAAGTGAAACCCACTTTGCACTATTTATGTTATGAGTCCCATGTAATAGTGGTGACCCTATTGCAATATGCCGGGCACAATTCTCGGCTCCGTGCTACTATAGAGATTTTTTTTAAAAACCCAGTTCTAAACTAAACTAAACTTCGATTCCCAGGTCGGGCAAAGGCCCGACCTGGGAATCGAACCCGAGATCCCTTGCCCGGCAGTCGCACTTGCGACCACTTGGCCAATGAGGCATATTTATTACATGTACAATTTATTTCTACGGAGATTATCAAAACAGCGCCACATTTTTCGCTAAAAGATTAATTATTGAGATTTAAACCCGACGTTACACTCAGTTACTGTAGTTGGGCATATTATGGTGGAGGGGGTATATTCTGTGGAAATCTCGATCTCCTCATTTGAAGCACGGAGCTTTAAAACTGAAGTAAATTCTTTTCGACAAAGTAAAGAGTGTGCTGGATATCAGCGGCCATCGCGTCAGGAGTCGGACGTCGGGCATGGGGCGCAGGCGAGGGTCGGCCGGTAGCGTGCCAGTGCGTCGTTTGTCGGCCGCGATTTACGGCGCGATCCGCGATACTCGGCCGCTCTGATTGGTACACGCGGCCAGATGCGCGATAAATCGCAGCTCACACGTCCGCACCACGCCAGCCTCCGCCGCACTAAGGGACGCTGCAGACCAAACAGAACAGTTCTATCGCTCTCCCGGATATCGTTTCTGAGCTATAAGTTCCGGAAACGTTACAGAATGGTAACTGTTTGTGCAACGGAAATTTAAGTTTTAACTTATCGCAACCATCGTTACCTTGTAAAGTGAGAAAAAACGACGTCAGACTGTAGAGTGTCCTAATAGAACCCAAATTGAAAAATCTTCAACCGGCCGGGTCTCAGAAAAAATAGAATAGGAAGCATTTTCTAGTTGCTGTTGTAAACCGTGGTAAGAGAGAGATAATCAGAGGTTTCTTTGTCTTTGTAAGTTGACGTGATGAGTAGGGCTCTTTAGCTCCGCAGCGGCGATTGGTGGTCCACTAGATGGCGCGATAGTCTGCAACACGGAGGCTGTGTCGTAACATGTTCGCGAACAAAATGATGCAATTTATTAGTTCAACAGCTCATAAATATTAGTATTGTTGTAACTGTATTTGTTCGTAAGGTTAGCACTCGACTCGCTCAGTCGCTCGATACTATCACCCGTATTTATGGGATGCAATTATAGACTAATGATTTTTCTATTGTTCTTACGAGACGTATTTGTGAACTTCTTACCAGCGAGCCGCCGACAAATCAGTGCTGAACTATAATATTTCAGCGATAATTATCTACAGAAACTGGCTCACTCACTCACTCAAGTATACTGGCAGCAGTCAGCAGCATATCATTTACTTGAGAAATGTCGGACGTATCGCGGAGTACTCGCGGCGCGGATGATAACGAGATCACGCCTCATTAGTTTGGTTTATCTTAGTATATAGGCTAGATAAGGTAACTGCAGATATCAGCCTGTATGTTGCGCAGGCGCAGTATCAGTACCTCACGGAGATCCAGTGAGATGAGATTGCGAAACTCTTGCGATACTAGTGATTCTGAACTATGTATCTACTATCAGATCATTGCTGTAATCTGTGTAACGCTATGCTCTATAGGTACAATACTAAGTGACCACATGCCACATACTAACAATGGCTTTACTCTGCGGCGGGCATTACAAGAGTAACTAGTACTCCAGGTGTTATTAAAAATTGAAAATGTTATCTACAAACAAACATCCATGCTTATTTTTGCATTTACAATATTACCAGTATAGGAGTGGTATTTCGGTGAAAATATACAAGTCGTGGCAGAAGTTCAATGAACATGGTAAGGCCACATTGCTTGCCACCGATAGTACACATTTGATTAGTGGTCACGATGATGTAATAACTAGGTACATTTTCCTTGTTTTTGCGCGGTATATGCGCAGGCGCAGGCGGGGGCGGAGTGGTCGGTAAGTGGTGCTCATAGCTCGTAATAACACGTGAGATTACTCATTACGATAACACAAACACGAATCAACCACCACCAGCTCTAGTCGTCACGGTTCCAACGATCTAAGTATGTCTGTTTGTGTTGTGGAACGTGACGTCTCTAGAGAGCTTTTGAAGATAAGTGGTGACCAAGTAGAAACTATAGATTTGCTGTTGATTTTCAAACTAGGCGATGTGTAGGTACAAAGTTACAGTTCGGTGTCAGTTGGTTGTTGGTTGGTGTACCTTTAAATCTAATGATCATGCAATGAGTCAGAGCGTGAGTACCGTTACAGTCCACTGCGAGGAGAGGTGTGACTCGGTGCGCCTGCGCAACGACTAGATGCAGCCAGAGATCGATCGTGTGACCCCGGACAGTTCCGCTAGACAAGCAGCCAGCTAGTTGCGGCGCAACGAATGTGCCTGCGCAGGCGCAGGGTCATGGGGAGGTCTAGCCTAGCAGCGAGGCGGGGCGCGCAGGGGCGTGGCCATCCTGCAATCCCATTGGCCGGCGCAGTTAGAAAGGCGCACGCGCATTCACTGCGCTTTATTAGCGATTTGATGGTCAACTCCTTAAACAATGCTTGTGAACGTAAACAATGGACTGAAACGTGACCGCGGGGTCGCGGGTTCTGTTCCCGTTTCAATTGCACGACGTGGCGCAACCATAGTGGCTCATTGTACACTGTTTGTTTTTTGTTGTAAGATGAGAGGATGTTGCGGCGCGCGCAGCTTTTTGTTTGGACCGATTAAAATTGCTGAGCGGAGGACGAGCGGCGGCGGTGCGGTGCGGTGCGGAGAGGTGCGGTGCGGTGCGGCGCGATGCGGTGTGCTGGTCGCGTTTTTATTGTTGTGTAAGCATTGCATTGCAGGCGGTGCGCGGGTCGTGTTATTATTTCTAGAGGAAATGGCTGAGGCTGCGCTGATTAATTCAACTGAACAAGTTATTAAGTTACGACATAAAGCCTGGCCGAGGGTTTACGAGCGCATTCGTACGATGTTATGCGAGATTGATCACAATGCAATAAGTAATAGTTAGTTTCATATTACACAACACATCAGATTTACAAAGAGATACTTAACAACAGATCCCAAGTTTACTACAGAAGGCCAAAACTAGACTAATCTTAAGTTTCGTTATCAAAAAGAGCCAACACTTTTTTACATATTTATGAAAATGTACATTTCGTAGCAACACGTTGAATAAGTCGTTGATGTCTTTTGATCGTGGCTACGCGTGCTACGAGAATAGAAGTTATACAATATCTTTCATTATTTTCATTTCTTAGTAAATAAGGAAATGTATTTAACTTATTTATTAACGTTGTTTGACACATGCCCGTTTTCACTAAGCTCTCTTAAATAAAAAAAACCTTAAGTTAAGGTGAAGCTAGAAGCTTAGGACCGATCTAGATGGAGTGCCTCTGTGGACGTCCTCAATCCCATCTAGGGTCATAGGACTTTGAGGGGGACTGGGATGCCGTCTCCATCTTTTGCGAAGCAGTCATGCTAGCTAAGGAGGAGGCGGGACGCGTGAGGCAGCGAAGCGCTGCCTCCTCGCAACCCAGCCATCGCGAAGGACACACCGGGCGTCGGGGATCGCGAGACGATCTCCGGCTACCGTAAGCGCGGGCCTGCGGACGGCGAGCATGGGTGTGCGGCGCGTCGCGTTCCGCGCGTACCTCTAAGAGCCATCAGACCACCACAGATGGGGCCCAATACGGCCGATGCCGATTCGGAGTCGCGGAGAACCTAACGGGAAACCGGGGCTCCGACTCGAAGTGTAGGAGAAAGAACGGGGTGGTTTTTAGTCAGTAAGAGTCTGACACTCCCTCCCGGCTCACCCAGGCGGTAGGCAGTCAATCAATAATTTTCCCGCCTTAAAAAAAACTATAATACCTGAGTATTTTCACTAAACCATCTCTTAACTAAGATTTACTTTGTATCAGAGAGCACCTTGTCTAACTCCTTAGTTGTAATGTTAGATGTCACATAGTTCGGTAAAAACCAAAATATTGTTAAATGTCACCTGTCTTAGCTTAGGAGTTCCTTAAGTTTAAGAAAAGTTGTGAAAACGGACAAAGTTCTAGTCAGTCGAGCTGAGTTACGTAACACTTAAGGATACTTTAATTTTTAGAACATATAAGTGACACCTAAGGGTCTAGTTTGGCTCTTACGCTTCTTAACTCTTAACGCTAACCTCTTAGGTAACAGATGGTGTATGGGTTTAAACTGTCAAACACCAAGCGGTCACCGGTGACCGCAACCTATTGTTCTATAATTGTGTCTACAAAACCGGTACTCGACGAGTTAAGTAAGAGTTTGTGAAAACGGCCATTAAAATCTATTGATGGTCCCAAAGTATGCTACGGATGATGTTGACGATGGGTATGGTAGCTGAACATGATGTTGATTCCATAATCCGTCAAGTCTCGTCTAAATATAGAATCATAAGCAACAAGTGTAGGCAAAGTTTTTTTGTTTGTCTGTCTGTTACTGTTAATTCGAACTTTCGAAGTGAGTTCGATCGTATTGCACGTCATAGGTTGAGATTATTCTCACATCCAATGACATAACCTGGCTGTCTTCAAGGCCCGAGTGAATAGGTTGCTTATGGGACGACGTGCTCCATCGTCGGCCACATCATCGCTTACCACCAGGCGAGATAGTAGTCAGACATCGGCCCATCAAATATATAAAAAAAAACATGGTGGACCGCGATCGAGTTCACTTCGACCTTTCCAATTGAAAGTCAGTCACAGAGCCTAGCTGGTATGCCATGGTGATGGTACCATCATCATATCTCATTTTAGTGTTCATAATTAAAATAAGAAACCTGAAGGCTGTATGGTTGTGTGTGTGTCGTTTGTTACTCGGAGGAATCCTCAATCTCAGCCGTCCCTAGCGCGAGCAGACAGATCTCATTGCAACCGGAAGTCATCAATGTCAAATTGTAATAAGCTGTGTAAGAGCAATACTCAGGAGTCAAGAGTTCCACCTGAACAGTAGCAGCGTGTGACTGTGTGGTAGCTTCTCTTATTGAACTGCTAGTCCGTGGCATAGAATGATTGACTATACATGTGCTTATATTCATGCCTTTGTGTGTGTGTGACCTACGATTAAAACCATCCATCCTCACAGAGGTACACATATAATGGCCTCTTATGAGATAATTACATGGTTGCCGTCCCTCACATAGTTTATTTCTCTCACCTTCGAATCAGAACCGGATCAAACTATCATTACAATGGTTTTGCATCAATCAATCTGCGTCACTTGTCGGAGATAAATCTCGCTACTAAATATTTATGTATAATTTTATTGGAGGCTTCCATCCGGCGGTGAGCATCACGCGGGATACAGTTACAGAACAATTAAGTACGTGAGTGCAATGCGCGCGCGCACTGCATCTGTGGCGAGACGCGCTCGCGCCGCGCCCGCATACTAACTGCCGGTAATGCTGGGCTGGCCGGCGTCCACACCACGGTCCACACACTGGCACTGCTCTGTTGAGGCTCGTGAAGAGAAACTGGCGCGTGACATGTCGATGTTTTATTGTTGCTCAAACGATTAGATTTGACGCATGACTCGTGATTGATCGTCTGCTCACTATCATTAAGTATCATATTCTTAAATGACTATGATTTCTTTAATTCCAGTTTAGTAAATCGCTAAATGTTGGTAGTTTCTATGTGCACGAGTCCTATAAGTTACTGCGACACTACAATCTGTCCCTACTTCGCTACACTTTCCAACTCCTGCCAACAGTCAGCGTTCTCACCCAGTGTGGTCGCGCCCTCACAATACTTGGGAAATGGGAACGATACAAAAGTTGAGGAGGTCCGACAGAGTGATCGCCGGGAGATAGCAGTAATAAGGATAATATTATGTACGATAACTACAATAACCGTCACTTGGCATGCGCGCGCGCACGTCTGCGCGTGAGTCGCGCGCGTGACGGGGGCGGGGCTACAGGACGCTATGTTTGGTAGGTAGCTTAATTTGATTAGGTTTCTGATTAACATTATGTTCCTGCACTTAGTTACTGTATTATGTGACTACACTCACTGATGTAAACACATAGATATTTTTACTTCTTTGTTAGTAGAACATTACGTAAGACAATGAGTAACTAGTCGCGTAGGTACTTGTATATTTATTTAACACTTTATGTACAACTGTATACAATGGCGGACTTAATGCCAAATGGCATTCATACATACGCTACTTTTTACCCCAGAGAACGCGGGCGAAGCTGCTGGCAGAAGCTAGTATTTCATAAAGTGATACCGAATGATGACACACAATGGAGGAACGAGATGTGATGGGATACACATACAAGTATAGAAATGGATTTAATTTGTATTTCAACACTATGCTGCCATTTTAAGCAATACTTTCGTGAAAAAATAATACTATGACAATACTATCCATTCTCGTGACATAAACAGATTACAGTGACTCATATAATAATACAAATTAACTAATTCCATGACTTCCATAACTGTACACGACGTGTGTTCGAGGAGGCGGAGTTCAACTATCCGTCACTTGTTTGCCAGAGATACTGCCGCCACCAGCCTCCAGCCACGTTTTATTAGGATGGGCATTAAATTGTTCTTACGTTGAGTACGTAACATTTATTGAATCACAATAACATTATAAGTCCCCCGGCTCAATCAAGAGCGCCAATAAATAGAGACCGCAGCCCGAACCACTTACTGACCATATCTTAATATAAAAAGAACATCTCCAGTTTAAATTGAGATGCTGTATTCATTAAGGTGCGTCCAAGTGTGGCCCATAAAGTTGGCCATTAGTGGCCGGTGGGCTATCTTAATGAGCGCGTCACGGCGGCGATGCGATTGGCGCGGAGATACTGCGCCGGCGCACGTTGGAACACTATTGATTACGTACTCAGTTTGCGGGCAGTTATCGGACCGCGCATGTTTATGCTCCGTCACACTTTTATGTAGATTGCTGTTCTCTTCGGCAATTTGCGTTGCGAAATGCGACTAACTGTCGGGCGCATGGCGCTGCTTCATATATCGAGTAGGACAGACTGCCTCAGTGTATTCGCTAACCTCGGATCATTTTGTAATCTCTGGGCGCGGAAATCAAAGAAACCCATCGGCCGAGACAACTGACACCTGACACATACAGCCTGTACCTTGTCACCACGTCACTCGATACTGATGACGTACTGAGCGTCCCGCTGTTTGGTCACATCGCGTTAATTGCGCCTGCGCAGCCTCCCCACTATCTCAATGTTTATTATTATTTCGCCACTTAGCTCCCTCCTCATTTGAATACTGGAGGCATCACGTTACACTTACTCCGACAACTAACAACGTAGATACCAGTAATGTATATTGCTGCACATCATCACTCAGATAAATAAATAATTAACGATTACAACATAAGAATTAAAAGTATTCTACAGGTTCATGTTGTAAATGAGTGTCATTATGGTTCCAATAATTACAAATAACACTTAAAATGTCTGTAAGTACCAATCTCCACGGATCTCTATCGCTTACTATGCTTACTATTCAATGTAAATGTTCTCACTTCATATTATTGCCGATAAAAGTAAATGGCGCTGCTCTCACGCGACGCGACGTGGCTCAAGGAAAACCATTACAATATTTGTTAAAACGAACTTAGATTTCATTTTGATGAGGATGAATATACTAGGAAGGACAGTGTGTCTCTTGTGTTTCAGTGAAAGTCAGCTTTAGCAGGCTACTGTAACGCATCACACGCAGAGTAGTATGTGTGGGTCTACGGCATCTTCATTTACGTACATGACATTCGTCGATCTGTAATCGACAGTTGTGAATAATTTTATATTGCAAGTCTCACCAATTGTAAATGTACTGTATCACTCGTTTGGGAATATTGCTGTATTGTATGTCTGTGCATTATTCAGTACACGAGCGTCGTGTCGGCGCTCACCAGACAACCGGTCGACTGCAGACTGCGCACCAACACTAACTATCCACAAAAACGATACTCCGCAGATAATAATGATGTAAATACGTTCCAATAAGGTAAACAACGCCTTAATAGTTCAATACATGAACGAATAAACGTTGCCGCGTCCTTTTCCAGAAAGAAATATGGCGGCCAGTCGGCACATGCGAGTTGCAGAGGGCGGACGTGCGCGCGCGCAAATTATTGCAGCTATTAGTAACGTGCATTGGCTGGCCCTAATTGGATGGCTGCAGTCACGAAAACTTCAGAGATGAGAATATGCTGTCCTGTACAGTTTTATTTATTATTTATGTTGTACGCTCATTAGCCCAGGTCGTGGCAGGCCAAGTGAACCCAGCGGGAATATTAATTAATTATTTAGGATTATCCTCGGCAGCCGTAACCAAGAGATTAGATTAAACCTGGCAAGATTTTGACAAGCTTAGGATTGGTAATCTGGTCAGGACCGTAAAAAAGATGCACCAGAAGTATGAAAACCACACCGGTATCTGAACAGATTAACCGCTCCATACGTACTTACATGCATCTCACATATCAGCTAGGTCCCTGCAGCATTACTCAGAGGCTCCACCAACTGGCTGCTGACTTTATGATCCAATAAGTGCGGGTCTGGCTGCCGGCGTGTCAGCTAATGCTCTCTTTAATTGAGAATAAATTTGTGTAAGGATCGAAGCAACAAGCAACCTGCGAGCCGCGACATCGCACCGCGGCGCGAGTTATGGTGGATATTGTAACTGTAATTGCGTTCATTGTGATAATGTATGCATCCAACGCTGCCAGGCGCTACTCACTGTGTGAACTCTCACACGGTACACGTGATACCTTGTTAGCACAGTCGTATTGACGCGACTATCTCGGTACATGATGTGTCAGGTTACTTCCCATAAATTAAAATATCTTCAAATAGTGTAGCCAGACTAATTAAATTAGATACAATTAAAATGAAACTCCGTGAGTACTGTGGCTAGTAATGTCGGTCGTGACTTCCTTCTTTACTAGAAGTACGTCCTCATTGACAAATGGGTTCCGTCATTGGCTGCAGCAGTGGGGGGCCTTCCGTGCCCCAGCGTGCCCCATGTACCGGGGCCGCTAGCTGGGCCCCTGACTGGGCCCCGCACTCCGGGCGAACCCGCGATTTATAACAATCTTTATTGATCGCACCATCTAATTGAGTGCAACCCAATCAGGGTTGACAACTTTGAAATTGTTTTAGAAAAAGTTTTATCTTTTACAATTTTAAAAGATAGGAAATTTTAAAATGCATTTAACAAAATGTGGCACTCACCCAGTATATAATAATATGGTGTCATGTTGCCAGAGACCAGGCTTCAACATCCATCCGAGCTATCACTGAACATTTTTGTGACCACTGGACGAAGGAAACTACTTATTTATAATTAGAAATATTACGTAGATAATTAATTCAATAGATTTTATTAGAAGTACAACAATAAATAATAAACAATAACAATGAGAACGAGACAACCCTGTTCAAGCTGCGTCTGCGCAAGTAAATCGTAAGAAGATCAATCGTTTGGCGGCGGCTGATGGTTTTACAAGGTTTGACATGTTAAATGATGCCGAGAATTAGACCATCCTGCAGTTTATATACATACAATTATAGTTACGTGCCGTCGCTGTCTGAACACAATTAATTAACTATTTATAGCAATTTGTATTGGCTAATAACTGATTGCTCCAACTTTTTAATGGAGCATTCAAATGTAATTTATTTTAAATAAATGTGCTACTTACATGATGTAACGTTGTTTCAGGTGAATGTATACATTGTGCGGGGTTCATCCGACATGTTTTGATTTTTATTGACATTAAAAAGACTTATCTACATAAATAATATATCTTATATAAATAATTAACAAAATATTTCAGTTAATTTCAATTAATTATTTATGTTTTCTCCACCTCAAGAGGCACGCTAAACTATCCCATCGCTACCAAAGCTGTTGAAACTCGTTCCAGAATCATTGAAAGTGGAACATTCCCATCCACTCGTGCGCAGGCCGGCACTCACCACTCGAGCCCCGCTCCCCTGCGCGTACCAAACGACCTGTAATCGAATATTAATTATTGACACTCCCTCTTCCCGTGAAGCCCGCCATTGTCCCGCTTATGGCGTTTACACGCTGTTTTTGTGGCCTACACAAATATTGGTACAGACGAACAAACAGAAAACGATGCCTCACATGAATTTGGGTCGTGAGCGACACACTTGCACACGTCGTGGGTTTGATTCTGGGCTCAGATAAAACATCTCTGCGGTTTGTGTGTTTTTTATTTCTATTTGTATTCTTTCCTGATATGTTTAGTTAAAGTAATTGGGGTGGATGACGTCGGCGGCGGCGGGCGGTGGCGGGCGGCGGCGGGCGGCTGCGGGCCGCGGGCTCCCAGATGTCGAGTGTATGGTACCTGCTGGAGTGCTGATGCAATCACGATAGCGCGCTGTCATTCGTTAATGGCATGTGAACATTTCACTTGTATGAGAAGTTTCGCCAAAATATACACATGTATTACTTACATAATGTGCTACATACATATACATACACACTGCGTGGCTCGTGTGGGTCGAAGATGATATTTTGGCGATGTTATCACAAGAATGTGTTATGGTGCGTGCTTAGTGCGATAGACAGAATGGTTCCGACAGATAATCTGCATATAATTACTAAAAATATACATTATTATTTTTTATATTTCATGGGCCGACATTTGACCACTATCTCGCCTGATGGTAAGCGATTACTTTAAACGATTACTTTTCAAATAGGTTTACTTACTTGTGAGCCATGTATGTGCCTCCCAGGTGTTGCTCGCTGCCCGCTCCGCTCGTCACGGTGCTCGTGGCCAGAGTTCGCAGGTCGCGCAGTGATTGACCATTGTTGTCAATAGCCGCGTGTCAGTGATCAGCCGGAGACGCCGTACCAACACAACTCTTACTAAACACAGATGAATTAACAAATGGAGTACCTAACTATAATAACACGCAAACTTGCGTTTGCATTTAACAAATGAGAACTTAGTAGGTTATTTAGAAGGAAAATGGTTGAAGCTTAATGAAACATAAAGAAATGTGTGTCGTTTAATACCTCAAATTGGATTTCCAGCATCCTATTACATTACAGTCACAGGCAGTTATTCTCAATCCGGTTGGCATTTCAAACATGTACCCAGAACGGAATTATTCTACAATGGATGATGTGTACGGTCACTCCATTAGCTATCTCCTCCGCGGCGGCTGTCAATGTTCGATAAGCATCACCAGCTTAAGTTTAGGTAATGTTTCTTTGTTACCATTGTCCGTTGTTTGGTAACCGCCTCATTAACTGGACCCTTATCTCTGAAGTATCTACGATATTTCTTTTGAAGCAATACTCAATACATTTTGAAAATAATGTTCAATATAATGCTTGCAATAGAGATGTGTATCTACAACGACCACAAGTAGGTTGTGTGCGCCAACTCGCCTGCGCCTGGTCGCCATGTGCCGGACGAGTGGAGGATGATGCAGTATCACTTACTGCGTGTTCTAGCCGACATATTTGTAAAATTAGTCAAACTACAACTGGCTTCATATAGGGTTCACTTCAGCAATTACATATGTGAAAACGATCCAATCCAACGAAAAGGGTCAGCGTAACGAATGCATTTTACTATTTGCAATAGATTAGTTACATTAAAAGAAGGGAGTAAAAACTGATGTCCAGTCAGGTAATGTAGTTGGAAGCAGAATGTGTCTTCATTAGAATGTCCATGTAGCTGTACAGTTATACCAGCATGGCGGACACTACGGACCCACGGCCCACCGCGCCCCGCCCCTGATTACCCAACTATTAGCTAAACGACCATAAACCACGTCTTAATTCTAAGTTAATCGGATCCCCCGCATCGATACCATCCGATACTGTCCGATACTATAATCGATACTTCCGAGATCCGATCCGATAGTTTCTCGTATAAATTCGATTAAACATACATAACTTAGCACCATGTGCTACGGTTGATGTTACGGCCATCAGGGGTAACACGAGAGCTTCGCGGTGGGTCCCGGGTTCGATTTATGCGTTATGATGTAACAATGGTGCGGTTTGGGCAGAGAATCATTCTCTAAATATGTTGTAATGTGTTAACGTGTTGGTGAAGCATCAAACATTGGCAACTTCTATTGTGGACTGTGTCCACGTTTACAAGATACATACAAATGCCTAAACAATAAGCAAAGGCCTTCAAAACGTTGTGTGTGTCTGTGTCTGCCCCGCGACTGCGCGTGGAAATGGTAATTTGGGTAAAGTTTTATTCGTCTTTCTCAAGATTTAGAAAGAGAGAAATCATTTAGTAGATTATGTCGGATGGGACTCAGTGGTCCGTTGCTCAGAATTTAAATTGGAATTGTTGGATGACGCTGAGGAGCCAGTGATTGAACTGATGTTTGCGATGCCTGCCCAACCTGTCAGTCTCTATATTTTTATAGGAGCGAGTGTATATTTGTGTCGTACGTTTCCGTGCGCTGTGCAAACACGAGCCGCGCGCTGTGTGCTGTGTGCGCGGCCACTCGGGCGGCGGTTGTTATGACAACGCTACGAACACGATTCTCCAATCAGCGGCCGGTCGCTGAGATGCGCATGCGCACTATATCTTGTAGACGGAAGTTTATCCAATAACCGAGCTGTTTTATTGAGTTTTATAGATCATCGTATTTAATACACCCACGTGACTTTCATACGAGATCAGCATTCACCATTAACTCGCAGAGCAGGAACATTCTATTCTCAACTCAAGTACCCAAGTACGTTGTTATATCACACTGAAGAACATTCTATTCTCAACTCAAGTACCCAAGTACGTTGTTATATCACACTGAAGAACATTCTATTCTCAACTCAAGTACCCAAGTACGTTGTTATATCACACTGAAGAACATTCTATTCTCAACTCAAGTACCCAAGTACGTTGTTATATCACACTGAAGAACATTCTATTCTCAACTCAAGTACCCAAGTACGTTGTTATATCACACTGAAGAACATTCTATTCTCAACTCAAGTACCCAAGTACGTTGTTATATCACACTGAAGAACATTCTATTCTCAACTCAAGTACCCAAGTACGTTGTTATATCACACTGAAGAACATTCTATTCTCAACTCAAGTACCCAAGTACGTTGTTATATCACACTGAAGAACATTCTATTCTCAACTCAAGTACCCAAGTACGTTGTTATATCACACTGAAGAACATTCTATTCTCAACTCAAGTACCCAAGTACGTTGTTATATCACACTGAAGAACATTCTATTCTCAACTCAAGTACCCAAGTACGTTGTTATATCACACTGAAGAACATTCTATTCTCAACTCAAGTACCCAAGTACGTTGTTATATCACACTGAAGAACATTCTATTCTCAACTCAAGTACCCAAGTACGTTGTTATATCACACTGAAGAACATTCTATTCTCAACTCAAGTACCCAAGTACGTTGTTATATCACACTGAAGAACATTCTATTCTCAACTCAAGTACCCAAGTACGTTGTTATATCACACTGAAGAACATTCTATTCTCAACTCAAGTACCCAAGTACGTTGTTATATCACACTGAAGAACATTCTATTCTCAACTCAAGTACCCAAGTACGTTGTTATATCACACTGAAGAACATTCTATTCTCAACTCAAGTACCCAAGTACGTTGTTATATCACACTGAAGAACATTCTATTCTCAACTCAAGTACCCAAGTACGTTGTTATATCACACTGAAGAACATTCTATTCTCAACTCAAGTACCCAAGTACGTTG
Source organism: Spodoptera picta (assembly GCA_038387885.1). NCBI lineage: Eukaryota > Metazoa > Arthropoda > Insecta > Lepidoptera > Noctuidae > Spodoptera > Spodoptera picta. The sequence goes on along the minus strand of JAZHFQ010000640.1, from coordinate 145,049 downwards.
TTATATCACACTGAAGAACATTCTATTCTCAACTCAAGTACCCAAGTACGTTGTTATATCACACTGAAGAACATTCTATTCTCAACTCAAGTACCCAAGTACGTTGTTATATCACACTGAAGAACATTCTATTCTCAACTCAAGTACCCAAGTACGTTGTTATATCACACTGAAGAACATTCTATTCTCAACTCAAGTACCCAAGTACGTTGTTATATCACACTGAAGAACATTCTATTCTCAACTCAAGTACCCAAGTACGTTGTTATATCACACTGAAGAACATTCTATTCTCAACTCAAGTACCCAAGTACGTTGTTATATCACACTGAAGAACATTCTATTCTCAACTCAAGTACCCAAGTACGTTGTTATATCACACTGAAGAACATTCTATTCTCAACTCAAGTACCCAAGTACGTTGTTATATCACACTGAAGAACATTCTATTCTCAACTCAAGTACCCAAGTACGTTGTTATATCACACTGAAGAACATTCTATTCTCAACTCAAGTACCCAAGTACGTTGTTATATCACACTGAAGAACATTCTATTCTCAACTCAAGTACCCAAGTACGTTGTTATATCACACTGAAGAACATTCTATTCTCAACTCAAGTACCCAAGTACGTTGTTATATCACACTGAAGAACATTCTATTCTCAACTCAAGTACCCAAGTACGTTGTTATATCACACTGAAGAACATTCTATTCTCAACTCAAGTACCCAAGTACGTTGTTATATCACACTGAAGAACATTCTATTCTCAACTCAAGTACCCAAGTACGTTGTTATATCACACTGAAGAACATTCTATTCTCAACTCAAGTACCCAAGTACGTTGTTATATCACACTGAAGAACATTCTATTCTCAACTCAAGTACCCAAGTACGTTGTTATATCACACTGAAGAACATCCAAGTACTAATCGTAAAGTGTATTGAATGTATTCGACCACAATGTATTTGATCTGTGGTCGACATAGAGCCGCGCGCGCAGCTCGTGGTCAGACCAATCAATCGATTGACTGGGATTCAATCTTGTGGTTACTGCCACTGACAACTGAAATATTTTGTAAAACTATTTATTATGTTATTTTAAGAACGCCCGTGTAGTGTGTATGTATCAGAAAAAAAACAAGCTTTAATAAATAACAGTGTACAGCTGTAGAGAAGAATATAAAATCGATATAATTATAAAGTTGCACCAGATTGCTAAACATGTACCTCTAGTAACTCAACTCAACTACTTGCATTGCACAACTGGTCATAACTTTTTATAACATTTTATTAAATGTTCACATTAACTCCGATCTCATTGGCATTGCTTGCAATAATGTAATAACCAATGAATAGATTATTACGTAGTAGCGTGGGCACGACTGTCGATATAAGAATAATCTTAATGTGACAAGATGGCAAAGCGGACAAAGACAAGGAGGATGGTGGTCCCTTGACAATAGTTCCACCTACCACTAGGTGAAGCTGTGACAAAAGGTATACTCGATATAGGAACAAAAACTGCCCCATTCTTCTTGTGAAGTAAAGACATTTCATTCTTTATGAAAAGCCGTTTGGAAAAAGGAGTTTTGGGAAAAACTCTTTTTATTTCTCATTTCTTGTCGACTCCTTTTCTCGTTATTAGTTAAACGGAAAGGTTGTTACCGGTCAACCATAAATCATCTTACAAGGTATCTACAAATACTCCCAGATATTTCTATATTATGTATGTCTCATATAATTTGTCTTTGAAACTTTTGCTCATGAATAGGGCCTTCTGTATCGTTACATATCTGTGTACAAAACGGACGCAGACACAGGCCACCCCGCAAGATGCGCGCGCGCAATCTTAATTGATCCACTGGCGGTACTCGAGCATAATGAGCGTGTATGGGACAGTATCAGTGCAGTGACTGCGCTGATACAGTATCAGTATAGTGAGCGGTGTGTGTTACTTTGTTTCGAAGTACATATATTACATAAGTAATGGATTGTGTTGGAACTAGACTGTACCTACACTTTCATATCAAAGTCAAAGTCAAATTGTTTATTTCAATTAGACCAGGAAGGCACTTTTGAATGTCAACAAAAAACATGTTCCTAATTGCTCATTCCAAGGTGTAGATCCCTGTGGAAAAGAACAAAAAAGAAATTCCATATCTAGCTGCATTAGTATTACACTTAACTATATGAATTATGTTAATTGTAATTTATCAGTTGATATCCTGTACCTGCTTGTGTAGCAGATACATTATTAAAATATGTAGATGATAAAGTGAGAACCGACATAATATAATTTCCTGATTAAAGAAGTAAGACTGCAGCTCATGCGCCCGCGCCGCTATACTGAGTAATAGCACCAATTATACTGTTTCAGAACATTACGGTACGAATGACATCGGTTATAAATTGTGTAAATTAAACAACTTACATCTTGTTAACTTTATATTAATGTGAAGTTGAAGTGTCCGTAACCCGCGGGTTAATCTCCGCAGACAAATGGTGTTTAGAACAAAAAATGCAGACAATTAAGGCCCATATATTACTTGGATAATCTCCTCATAATGAAAACAAATATTTAACTTATGCTAATCGTATGAATATCATCCATATCTTAATTCTCGATGCTATAATCGAAGTATAATCGATAAGCGGTATTTATAGAGCGTCGCGTCGTGTCGCAGTGTCTGTGGAGGCTGTGCGTGACTGTACTCGAGTTGTGACTCGATTCTGCCTCGCCGGGTAATGAACCAATCACACTAACATCGCTCTTTGTACTAAATTATCTGTTGTGAGTTAACTTTAAACGTAGTCACATAACTTCACGAATATTTCAACATGGAACAGTGAGAAGTTTCATGTAATGTCGTGTCATAAGTACGTGTCAGATTGTTAGTCATTGCAACTGATGCCAGCTACATATCACCGAGGCTGGTAATGAAATAACGTTACCCTCTACACTTCAGCTAGGCAAAGTCTATTGTCTTTTGAAATAATAATATAATGTTCACAGTTTAAAGTGGCTACTACCAATGGCAGTCCTTTGATCTAAAGTAATGTTTGGTTTTCTTACATTTAACTCTAGCCAATGTACGCATGCAGAAGAGGCAAAGGTTGCTCGCGACTGTACTTACAATGTTTTACTTTCCAATCCTATTAAGTGATATTGTTGTTGCTCATTGCCCAATTGTGATAGAGTGCCCCCCGTCACTGTCTGCTCGAGGATCTGGTACCAATGTTGTGCTGCAAATTATTATTGCCATTCTTTTGTATAACCGTGACATATGACCAATATAATACTTGTTGGTGTTCTGTCATGCAAGAAGCTGACATCACCGTGGTACTGTAGTACTTGCATGTCACCTCGTCACAACCAATGGCCACTGACCAACAACCACACACACCCCACAGTGAACGTTAAGCCAACAATCAAATCAAGTTTCCATCAAAAATGTAGTTTTTATTTGTATTTGTTGTGGTTCTGGAGATGGCGACATATCCGTGAGTCACGTGACCCGCCAGTTGTACATTACTTTAGAGGTATATTAAATAATTAAAGCACATAGATCTATCTCCGGCCAGTACATTATGTAAATACGTCGAGAGATTATTGCATGAATATAGATAGGCGTGTAATTAATGGCAAATAATCATATAATTGGATTGCGACACCACTCCTCTTGAATGTAATCTATTTAGCTTGGTGTCTGAATATTTTATAATGCCGGATTTATTGTAAAACTCAGGTGTCACACTAATGATACTAATGTAGGTAATCTGACACAGCTGTTTATAGAACAACGCACGGAGTCTGGAAAAGTGCCCGGTATATGGCAATAGGCTCACCCCCTATTACATGGGACTCATAACATAATAGTGAAAAGTGGGTGTTACATTGTACAGTGGCACAATGTGCACCCCTGCCTTCCACCCCTTCGGGGATAAAAAGGCGTGATGTTATGTTATGTTATGGTATGTATGTAGCTATGTACATAGTTCCAGTCTAGTTTTCATGGAGGAGCTAGTATCTGCGATAGACATAGAATGCTTGCCTTTATACTTACTCCATCACTTCACGACTACAGTTTTATTACTAATCAATATTATTTAATGGGCCGGCTCGACCGGAGTGATACCACGGCCGAGCAGAAAACCGACGTGAAGCAACGCTTGCGTTGTGTTTCGTCGTGTGAGTGAGGTTAACGGAGACCAAATTACCTCGTACCCCCTTTCCCAATCTCCCCAGTTTCTGAATCCCAACAATCCTCAAATTCCTAATCCCCGAACGGTCGGTAACGCCTCCGGTGTTCCAGGTGTCTATGAGTGACGCCGATTGCTTACCATCAGGTGATCTGTCCGCTAGTTTCCCGCCTCATCCCATAAACAAAAATATCGCCACATTAGCCAAAGTACGGTGACTTGATGAATTTAAGGCTTGATTTGAGTAAGTATTAATATTTGATTCGCAAGTTATATGTATGGCAGTAACAGTGTGAACAACATTGATCGTAGGATCTTTTAAAAGCTTGGCAAGCCGTTGAGAGGTAAGTTAGGGTCACAAGCTACTGGAGTGATCTGCATAATTGGAATATTTGGACCGCTCCGAGTCAGACCCTTTGAATATATAATTGGCTTAATAAATATGTCCGGGATAAGAAATAATGTGGCCTCGTATAAATAAGAGGATAACGCAGTCGTACAGCCTCCGACAGCAGCCGACAGATGTAACGGGGAACGATTAGGACCTGTTTGTACGTACACTCGCGCACACAACATGTACGCGCCTGGTGCAAGCATGCCACGTGTGATGTATCATTTGTCAGTCACACATAATGGAAGATTTTGTATCTCTCACACCAAGTGCCAACTTTGAATGCAATCCTAAACAAAAATATAATTATATAATTTTTATGTGTGACGAGTTGAAAGACGTAGTTATTTCTTTATTGTCTCATAAACATTTAAAGTTCAATATTTCAATATTTTAATTTGTTGTGTAACAATGTGAGAAATTTATCAATTATATTTTACTTTAAACCTTCACACATTACTTCAAGGGAAACAAAACATTCAAGAAATGAAAACACAATAATTTGAATGCAGCGTTGTGCTCGACGGTACCTGCCCATTTTTTGCCATTTAGTATAAATCATTCAGTCGTATCTTTTTTAAGAAAAACATTCCATTAAGAGTTTTAAATTAAAATATGTAATATCCGTTTCAATTAAACTTATATTTGAGAAAATGGTTTTGTTCAAGTGTATTAAGCTATGTGCTGCCAACTAGAAGATGAACAATAACTTTACATCTGTGAATAAGTAGTAGCCTGCCTACATTTTATGTATAAGTGTAGTAGGGTCGTGTTTAGTGCCACAATTTTCAGGTGACAGAGACCGGCCGTTGGTTGTTTCTCGGGTCGATTGTTACATGTCCGTGATATCTTCGTGACTCGTATAACTGCTCATGAGCAATACAACTGTAACACCAACCTGTGAATCAGTTACCTCCAATCGGCACAAATTAGATTTCCAGTATAATGTACAATGAGTACATTAGAGAGAACAGGATAGGGCCAAGTTAGAAGCATGGTCTCTGGTCCACTGCCACGGTCTGCAGTGCGGATGCGCAGGCGGCAGCGCGGGCGAGGCGTTCCGCCTACAATCTACATGATATTGAACTTTCAACTAATTTCGTTATGATTAACGAGTCAAGCAGTGACCGCCGTGGCCTCTGTGTCAACTGCTTCCAATAAATTCCGCCATCGATGCCCCCTGCGCGTGCGCACCGTTGCGACCAGCCTTTATGTGTTTTATTTAAATTAGATGATAGCACATACATATAAACACACACACACATACTAGTGGCGTCACCCCGCGTGGCCTGCCTGCCCTACTCATTCATTTCGATACATTGCCAACACGTCGGGGACGATAAATATCTCAGAGTTATGCCAATAGCCAGTCGAAGAGGAATTTATTTAATTTGTTTTACAACGATTACTATCTGCCTTTATTATAGTAAATTAAATAAATAGCGACATGTTTACGAGTTGATGAACTTTGTATAAGTAACTGGTCAGGTGGCTGTGTGCGTGCCGACTGGCCGCTCCGCCTATTTATATTGGAGCAGTTTTACGATACCATACTTAATAGTTTCACATCATTCTCTGTATGTTATGTTAATAGATGGCGAACTGCCGCCAGCAATCAACGTCCGTGAAAGCTTTTCTTTAGGTATTGAGAACAAGTACTAAGTTGATCAAGCATCAAGTGTCTGGTCTAGTGTTTTGGCATGGCTGCCCCGCGCCAGACACCGCCTGCTACATTCCTCAAGTAACGTTACGTTTCGACCGAACTGTCCATTAAATATTAAATATGACAACACGAGGTCACAGTGCGCGCTCGGCTCGTACACTGCGACACTCTGGCCGAAACAAGTGGAATCACTTTATATCTCCATTTTATCGTGACTAGCACTGTATGAGTCGGCGCAGGCGCAGTATATCAACTGACCTCCACCTCTGCCGGTGTCGCCAGCAGTGAGGCGTGATACGCGAGCCAATTAATAGCTGCACTAATACTTCACACAGAATGTTAGTGTAATGACGCCCACAGCTGCGCCGGCGCATATTTAGAGCTGCAGGTTACAGGTTACAGTTTTTGTGAGCGAGTAAATATGTAAAGTTAATGTTAGCGGAATTCCGCGGCCGTGTCGTATGCTAACTGATAAATAAATGAGACGATAACTCCAGCCGTCGGGTGGCGCGCGGGTCAATCGTGGAGTGACCCGACTGACCATGTCGTTCATACTCTACCTTGACATTCTAGCAGAACAAAAGCATGAATGCGAGTAGTTAGAACATCAACGGTGTGGTTGATCATACATAATCACGTGTATTCGTGTGTATAGCTGCATAACGGATTGCATTGGAAACATGGAAGTGATCATTGTGGAAAACCAAAGTGCTGAAATATTGTAAAATTAAAAATCTTGTAAAAACGTCCGAAATTGAGAAAACCAACAAGTCAACCGAGGCTCACTCTAGTGCTAGTACTGTACTACCCGTGGAGTGTGGAGTGTGGTGCACTGGCCGTCTCTCAAGCTTATTGGAGCGAAGCTTAAAATAGCAAATAACTTTCACACGATTTGTACTGGTTAGTAAACAATTACCGCGAGGAGAGGAGTGCCGGAGTGCCGTGCAGTCCTCCCAGCGTATAACTCACAAATATGATACTTAGTAATTAAAGCCGTAACTGTATCCTTCGGCGGAGGGCATTTCATTAACCCCGGCGTCCCTGGCCGATGGTATCGGGTAATTGGCGGCGCACAACCGCGCAGCACTTCCTAGTCGCGGGCCTGTACACTAGCATCGCGCACCGCGCATGCGCCGCCCTCGCATTAAATTCATTAAATTGCGATCATATCACCGCCGTTACCTTGCTCGGGTTAGCAATACTTGTTGCGGTGAGTGATACGTGCCCCAGCAACCCGTCACTGCAGGTACACTTACATGTTCAGGACGAGGTGTCGAGCGAGAACTTCCTCGTGGTCGCAGGTTGCAACCGTGAAGTGGTATTTAGTATCCACTACAAGAATGTAGTGACAATACCTATTCCATTATGGCAACAGATGGTATTATATTACAGTTCGTTGTGTACACTGTGCCCGCACATTGTGTGATGGCCAGAATCACCACTTTTCCTTACATGCCACTATGTTGCGTCACCAGTTGGTATCGGTTCATAAACATTATTTGTGTCGCAACACGTTTTGTATTCGTTCATTTATCTGTACACGCCGCGCCGTAGGAAGTCGTACTGTAAAGGTCGATAAGAGGGACTTCCAATTATCTCGGCCGCGATATGTAACAATACACACGGGACACAGATTCCGCGGCTGGACACAATAAATCGTCGCCGGTGTGTAGCGACAATTAGTTATCTGCTGCAGTCGCAAGTGTGCGCCGTGTCGGACACTGCACGAACTTGCTTATCTGACCGTTGCTGCACTTGAAAAAACCTCGCGTTAATTGTAGTAACATCGTCGTATTGCCTCGAACCCTTCATTTACTGAATACTCTAAACCCCCACCCAAGAAAGAACTAAATACACGACAGAGGAATGGCAACGTGTATGTAGTCTGTAATACTTGTTCTGTGATGAAGTTGTAATGTTGCGTGATGAAGGAAACGAGGCTAAAATGAGTACTGCGAACATTTGGCGCAGTGCCGGAGCTGCGTATGTTTAGTCTTTAGAGAACCAATGTTGGTGTCGTCGTGACGTGTAATTAATATCTGTGAGAGTTATGGCAGTGGAGGCTGTGGAGAGAGTCCTCTGCCGGGTCACGCGGAGTGACACAACCAAAATGTTGTGTTAATGCGGTAACACTGATAACTATAATGATATATTATATTCTCTTATTGAGATCCCATCGACCAGATAGCGCTCGTCCCAATTTGTCGCGTGTGTTGAAACATTACTTATGCCTGTTGTTCGGTAATTTATGCCCAACGGTGGGCATAACTGTGGTATGTCCAGCTAATTGATGGCGGTATGTGGTGTACACGCGATACCTGTGTTCATGCCATCGAACATCGGTAGTCATCGAGTAGTTCCTACATTATTGTGATGTATGGCTCCACTGAGCCACCGACTCGTTGTTTTTAATTGATTTAAAGCTGGAGTCGATCCATTCTGTGAGCTCTGTCTGCCCACTCCAGTAGTCCACCACTCGACGTTGCTCGGGACACGTGTAGTCGTGTTCGTGTACAGTTCACTGGTCGTCGTACAGAAACATCTTTCGTAAACATTTGGAAATTGATTGCCATGGCAACCATTCTCATAAACATTATTTTATTGGCCGATTTGTTGACTACAGTCACAGATAATATATCGATATATTTTGTTTCGAACTTTTGTCAAATATCTCGTACTCTGGTAATTAATTAACAGAGAGGTATTATTGAGAAATTTCGTACTCAAGTAGGAATTTAATTATGTATTAAGATTTACTGCAACATCCCGCCCATCTAATAAGACATTAAAATAATACAATTTTCTAAAGTTGTACAGAACCAGAGCAACTGGTCCTCACAGTAAAACTATTTTGATCGATAAATCAAACGCACGCAGCCGTTTTATAGACGAAATTAAACGCACGATTTCTCTTTATTCATACAGAGATAATGTGAAAACAATTTGAGCTCCAGTTTGGATCACTGCCATGCGACAGGTAATTACAATTACTAATACAGAAGGTCTATTCTGAACAAACACATCAAAGACATGTTATGTCAGCTGAAATAATAAGAAAACTCCACTGTATAACATTTATGTTATTGCCGGTACATGGCCCTCTTGTCTCTCTTTTAGACCGCAAACAGTCAGTTTTTTAAAATCTATGCAAATCTGTACAGCGGGCAACACGGTGAGAGCAAACATTGCACCGGTACTGTAAACTCCAGATGTGAAAACACTTTTGAGATAAATCTCGAAAGTCAAGTGAAGTGGTTCTTCTGTGCTGTTGTACCGAGTGAAGTGTGTCGCAGTGCGGACAGGGAGGTGGGCAGGAGGGGGGGATGTGTTCAAACAAGTGCCCAATAAAGTGCACAGTTAATGGTTGTCGGACGTGTTTAGACGAGTATTAGGAGCAAACACCGTTGCGCACGCCCACGCCCTGGCTGCGCACACGCAGCCCCCAGGGCTCGCACCTACTGGTTAAACTCTGACAGAAGTTATTTCTTTCTGTTAGTTTAATTAAGAAAGCATGATGGCCGGCTGTGAGCTTTAACTTACGGTTATTATGATTATGATTGTACTCGTAGAACTTTGTGGCCGATATGATTATTCGTGTTCATATATCATTTCATTTTAAGTTTTACTTAGATAAACCAACGCACTGATAGTAATTTATATCAAACCATACAAAATAATCTAATGTAATTAACCTAATTAGATAATAACCGCCGAGTGTCAACCCTGAGCATTTGTCTATAGTTTGTTGTGCAGTGTTCTGTCGAAAACGTCTCGAGCGTGTTTGTCGACCGGAGCGCGGAGCTGTCCGGCTGCGGTCCGGTCGCGGTCCGTGTGAGCTCGCCGTACAATAACAACTGCAGCGCGCTTGTTATTACAACTGAGTGAAAGCAGCGGCTCTCGAGTGCCTGCGTCTGTTTGTAATGGACTTTTAATGTTGAGCGTACATCCTCCTTGTTGATCCTAGAACTCTGTGTCATTTGCTTATTGGAGTTTTGGAGAAAGAATAACATCCATAGAGAATCTGAACAAGAGCATCTCCTGTTTGTACTCACAGACATTATTCAGTAATATTCATAGATCTCGTAGTTTCCAACATTCGATTTACTGCACCGCAGTGTCCCAATGGTCTCCCGTTGACAAATCTCGCGAAATAACATTAAATCTTCGAATTGTAGCGTTAGGTGTCATCTGACGATGGTTATCGGTAACTTTATCAGTAGTAAATAAGGCGGTCACCTCTGCCCCGCCGACATAACTTGATACACGCGCGGTCGTGTGTCGGCTGCCCTCTACCCTGCGCACTGGGTGAGCAGGATCCTGCAGCTGGGCATTACTAATTGCATACAATTGCAATTAATACACACGTGTTGTCTAGCTGCGCAGTACGTACGAAGGTACTTTTATTTTAGGGCCTCTTTCACAACGCTTGACAAACTTAATTGCTGTTAGTATAGCTGACACGTTGTCGTCACATTTTGTTTGGACAATGACATGGCAAATTATCTATGAGTGAAACTTTACAAGACTTTGTGCAACAGAGCGTATTTATTTTTAAAGAGCCGACAACGCACTTGTGACTCCTCTGGTGTTCCGGGTGTCCATAGGCGGCGCTGATCGCTTACCATCAGGTGATCCGTCTGCTCGATTGCCTCCTATTCCATAAAAAAACAGCTTCCCTCGTGTCACGACTTAATATTAATCCATAGTAGGAGTTTATTAAACGGTTCAGTCTAAAGTCAGTTAGAATATACATATTTCTAAATGAATATTATAGTCGGTGAAAATAGTGTTGAATAATTGCTTCTTGAGTCTGAATTTAAATTCAATTTGCGAATTCTTATACGAAATAAATACCTACACTTATCGTCCAGATTTTTAATATTTGTAAAAACATGCAATGAGCTGTTATTTAAATAATTTTACATATTATAGCACACTTAAAAAACAAACCAACATTCCAATATTTACTAACACAAATACACCGACGTCACTACTACGCATGCGTATGATCGCACGCGATGATGTGCCTGCGCACTGGCAACGTGGGCCACCACTACTGACCAGGACGGAAGATGTGTAGACAATCAAGTTAAAATTATTTACATTTGCCGAAAGAAAGGATAATTCATATCATACAAAGTGGAACAAAATATTGAATGAGGCACTATAGCATCGATTATTGCTACTAAGCGACCTCCTAATAATACGATACACATCCAAGAATGGAGTAGCTTGCAGATAATTGTGTGTTGCGGTGTTGTACGATGCGCAGGCGCAGTTTTCCTTATGCGCTCGCATTTAATGTGCGGTTTTACTGGAACTCTGGCGAATCTTCAAAATTGAAGCCTGACATGGTAAAATAAATAGAGTACAGCTGTCCATTTTAATAAGCTGCTTGTTGTAATATGTGCGAGGGAAACTTCATCACAATCACAATACTGACGGCACGCCATTGATCAATCTGTCGCTGAAAATTAGTACAAGAATAATAACTTAGTGGCAAAGTATTGGATCGAAAGACATTAATATGTGATGCATAATAGAAAGAAAGAGAGAGCTTTATTTCACACGCTCAAAACTGGAGACACATACAGATTATAGTGTTGGTTTATAAATACTAAGTGGGTATATATCCATGTCCCAAGTCTGCGGTGAAATGGGACCCGTTCAGCATGTGCAGGACTGCATGCAGCATGGACAGCATGTACAGGGCCTTGCGCTGGTATTCTATTGGGCCCTTCGCCCCAACTGATCTTTAATAGAACTCGTCTTATGCGTATATGTGAGGGCCTACCGTTGGAGAATCTTGTACAATTGGTAAACAATTTCTATACTGTACCTCTATAATGTGCTCTACATACTCATGGATTACAGCAGGTACAGTGAGAGTTGAAGAACTACACCCTACAACAGACTACAGTGTGCGGTGGGGGGGGGGGCGAAGTGGTTCAGCTGTTAATGTAAATCGCTCAGTTCCTTCATTGACCGCAAGAAGTAAGTTCTCTGTAATACCTCTATATGTATATGTATGTATGTATATGTGTTTTGATTTGCCGTGGCGAGCAGCAGAGTGGCTGGCTCTGACCGCACGCTTGCGGTCGCCACAGTAAATGATGGACATGCGCATGCGCAGGTAAATGAACAGCTCACCCGTTTTGTTTTATTTCACATTCTCTTGCAATTTACTCATTCTGCCTCGTTGGTACACGTCTATTGACCACATCAATCTATATAAATAAAAATAAATCCCTCAACGTGTTGTTAAGCGCAGAATCCAAGAACGGACGAACCGATACTTTCTGTTGTATCCGATATTTATCAGAAGAAGGTTCGTGTGGAAGAATGCACCGGGCACTGCCGGGTAGTACATATTATTTTTATTTTATTTTATTTTTACATTTAGAAAACTTACAGCTAGAATTGACAATTATATACAACTATGATTAAAGTATAGCCAATTACAAGTTTTCGCATATATTTGCTAAGTATTTATAAAAAAAAATATCGTGGCCTACCGACAGTAGTTAGTAAATTACAACCTTCAGCCACTCACATTTTTTCCACTCAATATGTCAGTATAAGAGATCTATGTCAATCTCCCTACAAACTGCATTAAGCGTGTGACAAGCCCTGACCATAAATGAATTCTGCCGATAAATGCTCAGAGTGGCAGGAGTATGGAGAAGATTATGCCTTCTCAACAATGCAGAAGGTACGCGCAAGCCAACTTTGTTCACTAGCCCGGATACGTCCGCCAATCCACTCAACACTTTATGTAGAAAGGAAATGTCCGCTATTTTCCTTCGCTCCTGCAGTGGAAGCAAGTGACTTCGGCAGCGGCTGAAATAATCAGGCAAATATGTACCAGTATGATGTTGAATATACCTTAGGAACTTCTTCTGGACATAATTATTTGAATAATCAACATTAATACGTACCTATAAAACAATAGAAGACTACGCTGCTCTTTTTTTTTTTTTTTTAAGGGGGTAAAATCATCGGATGACTGCTCCCGCCTGGGTGAGGCGGGAGGGAGTGTCAGACTCTTACTGACTAAAAACCACCCCGTTCCTTCTCCTGCACGTCGAGCCGGAGCCCCGGTTACCCGTTAGGTTCTCCGCGACTCCGAATCGGCATCGGCCGTATTGGGCCCCATCTGTGGTGGTCTGATGGCTCTTTGAGGCGCGCGCGGAACGCGACGCGCCGTACGCTCGGGAGACTACGCTGCTCTGCTGTCCTCGTAAGTTGCAAGTTGTCAGCATGGTCTGATAAGATACGAATTAGTTTCCGTTCTCTGAAGCACATCTTGTGAAAATTTGTGAATATCTTACACACCAAGAATCCATCAATAATAATGTCACAAGACGGCATGGTACTGCTGGAGTTATTAGCAGGAGTGCTGTGTATTGTCATTGAACGGCATTTATTCGCGAGTAGTACATCGCACGGTGCGCCTGCGCAGTCGACACCTCGTAAATACATGTCCCGGTGCATGCAATCCGACACGAGTTCACACGAACTGCCCCGAAGGTGTTCGTATAGAAGCAGATTCACAACATGTCGGTGCAGGTGCAGGTGGAGCCGACACTCGCGGCATAAGTCCTGTCATCCTGTTGACATAGGCGTAACATCAGCCAGCTTGACGCAGAAGCATTTATTGAAAGTAATATTGTAACAGTTCTTCGTGTAATCACTGGTCAGTTATCGATGGTTGAGGATATGCCAGGAATATGATCATGGGCCTTACAGTTAGTATGTACTCGCTTTGATGAAGTTAATTAACTACAACTCCTCTAATTAACCAGGAAGTGTAGCAAATAAGTCATTAATTAATGTAGAAAAATAATTAGTACAAGATATTACACACTCATTAATTTATGCTTGGATCAAATTGCATGTCTTCCTCGCGAGTTACGTACAGAGATAATTATGTTTATGTAAAGTTGATATTATTCAGCGTGTACAGAGCCTAACGCCGTCCGTGCTACAGGAATCGTGATGTGGCTGAATGATAGGGTTGCGGGTTCGATGCCTGATCGGCGCCCGACCAACAACTTGTGATAACTGCACAACGCTTCGTTCGCGAGAAACGGTGATAAATACTGATTTACACGATTTAAATAGTGATAGAAAGATTTAATGTAGGGAATGTTAAGATATTGCGCTGAGATGCGCTAGCGCATGTTGTATGTGTGTGAGTGTTTGCAAGCTTGTAGTGTTCATGTTACTACATACATGATATAATATTTGTTTGTATTGCTATAATATATACTCTATAATACCTCTATACATATTAATTTGTTTTAATTAACAATGTAACCCGCGGACATTGCACAATGGCGTGCAGTTGCTGGGCGCGGCCAGAGATGTGCAGCGCGGTGCAATAACGTAATATATCTGGTTTAAGAGCGACGCGCGGCGTGCTTTTACTTCGAAGCAACCACCGGCCGATGTGAAGCAGATCTCATGAGGCCGGAGTGCCGGACACTCGACTCGAATATCAATTAGCGCCGCAGCCTCCCGACTGACAGCAGGTGTCAGCCGCACCCGTCATATACAATCATTTATGTGATTTTTAACAAGATTTTATCAAAATATACTTACAAATGATTATTATTACGACCGAGCGATAAAGTGCTCTGCAGGGCGCTTTTATTTTAATTTTGCACATTTGTATAATATTTTAACGAGGAGTCCTGCTGTCCGGGTCAATCGAGAATGGGAATTGAATGATTTAGATAAGTACATAGTGATCACCCCGAGCGTGTGACGTGTTCACGTGTCGGCTCCCAGGCTGCTTGGTTGGTATGTTCCTGTGTATTCGTCACTCACTCTGTATACTACCTGTGTACCACTGCTATGTGCTGTCGCCTCACTTCCGCGACATAGACGCATGTCGCGGAGTGGTCCCGCCAACATGTTCTTGTCGCTCGCGTAGTGCCGTGTATCTCTGCCTCGATATCAAGACATTACCATGCGGCCAGTGATGTGATCACTATCGATGTTATCGCCCATCGTAAAACATGCTGTAAACTGCGCCGGCGCAACCTTACTATATCCTGGAAGTGACAGCCGCGCGCATCTTGCCGTCAAACAGGGATGCGTCTGCAAGCGATAGTACAACGTATGAAGCTAAGTAATGGAAAACATTTTGATGTGTTTTATGTCCAACTGCATACGTAATTGAAATATAAAGCTCACTCACTCTACTAGTTTCAAGACACACTGGGACTCATAATCACGTGCGGTGTGCACGCAATGCCAGTGTTATACGTATGTACAATGTGTCAGTATTTAGCTTTCATAAATAAGTTAACACTTAGTGTGCAGTACTCACAAATGAGTGAATACTGAATACTTAGATCAAGTTATCAGGAGGTCTGCGAGGTTGGCTCCCTGCGCATGCGCTGTGTTTAGGCCCCGTTACGTTAATGCTGTAATACTCTCCCCTGTCTTCTTGTGTAATGCACCTAGTACTGTACCCAGTACATGCCTGCCCGCATGCACTTACAACACAATTCGTATTCAATGAAGATGTAGTCACCGTAGTTAGACATGTTTACTATAGTTAACATTAATGTACAATACGTATATGTATAATAAGATATTATTTATAATATTGTCCTTGGATATGATGATGAACAGTAAAACTATAACCAAAGTTTAGTTGCTCTGAAAAGAGACAATTTTATTTTATTACCTATTTACAAAATCTAGTTTTAAAACTTTCACAAAACATTCTTTAATAATAACTATGCACTAATTTTACCTGAAAAGAGAAACAACATTTAGAGCTATTGTTTCACCAGTTCTTATCAATTATTCTAATTACATTGAAAATCTTACTTGTACATAACAATTAACCATTTTACTTTTCATATTTTTCAGTCATTCAATATGACAGCTTACTCCCACTGATATGATAAGAGTACAATAATATAGAGGTACATAGGGGAACAATCATGTACATCACTATTTTTTAATGAAAAATGTTTTAGACGTGTTTCAACTAAAATTAATGAAAATAAGCACTGCATTAGTTAGAAAAGTATTATATTTAGTCAATTTGCAGCAACCACACTTGAATAGTTTAAAAAACAGAGATATTTTAATGAAAAATAACAGTACTTACCGATGTAATGTTACACCTGCCGGTTTAGTAATATTTTTAGGGCTACATCCAATGACACTGCACCCGGGCATAGTTCTGCTCATTAACCAGTAATTTCTTTGTTTACCACGCAGGCACGCACAAAAACAACAGGAATTCTACAAATTTTCGTAACAAAATATTGTTGACCAATGCTTTGACAGTTGATGTACCACTGACATGCACTGATAACAGGGACTAAGATGGCCAATTCGGCACAACTAGGTATTTTTGATGACGTCAAAAAATTATTGCCATTAATTATTCTGCATAAGCAAAGAGACTTAAGTAAAAAAGAAACAACAGTATGTTTATGAATTTACCGTCGAGATAGATCTTAAATTCTACCCGTAGACAATAGTCAGACATCTATGTTATATTTATAAATCTATGCTTACTCCACAGATTAGCTATTTCACAGATCAAAAAGTTATTAGGCGGCAAATCCAAACTATACAAACTATGAAGTGTCACGCACTTTGTTTCAATCCCCCCCCTTCTAATTTACAAAGGTCTATTGTGTCACTCTATTGCTGGAATAAGTTTTGTTATAATAATATGAAAGAGATTCGACTCTGGCTTTTTGTGACCTGTGTTAACTTTATAGATTGAATTGGATATTTTGTCTTCTATTTGATAGGGTCCTATTTTCAATTCGTCTAGTTTTTATCGGTTTAACCGGTTTCCGTTTTCCACATATACAGAATCTCCAACTTTTAATTCATAATGTTTTCTGTTTTTATCAAATCTTTGTTTATTATAATTGTGGGATTTCATACTATTTTCTAACGCAATTTTTCGGTCTCGCAATAGATGATTATGTGTTATATTTTGCTTCAGTTCGTTTGGTAGAATGTCAACATTTTTTCCCTCCAATAAATATTTTGGAGAGAACCCTGTCACACTATGTTCAGTTTCGTTATATTTTTCAGTGCATTCGTGAGCAATAGTTGTCCAAGTAATTTTGTCCTTTTTTTCATTAATCTTGCAACGAATTTTGTTAACCAACGTTTGGTTTAACCTTTCGTTCAATCCATTTGGAAATGGTGCATTTCCTGCTGTGAACACTATAGGTATATCTTCTTTTTCTAAAAAAAATTTGTAATTCTATGAATTTAGGCCGGGATATTGGTCTGTTAGAATTAAGTTTATTTTATAATCTTGTGTTACTTTTTTGACAAGTTTTATAAAATCACTCGCAGTCTGGGTTTTGGATGTCAAAATAAAGGCGTAGTGGGTAAAGTGATCTACTAGAAGGTGTGAATAATGTTTTAGTTGAACGAGCACCACCAAATCCCCCTATGGTGTCTATGGACACTATTTCGAATGGATAGGTAGCGGGACCTAAGTGCTACATTTGTATTTTCCTCTAGATTTGTTCTTTAAGCAGACATCACAGTTTTCACAATGTTTTTTTATATTATCTAATAAGTTTTTAGCTCGATAAAAGGGCTTAATTTTTTCCTATGTGACAGTGGTGGTGATGTACTCTTTTTATAATAATTTTACTAAATTCCACAGTACAATCTTTTCATATATTCCTATCTTCTTGTAATATATATTTTGTTTGAAAATATTTTCATATTTTGTTTCTTCATATTTTGTTTTATATCCTCATTTTTATTTTGATCATTTTGAATGTCTTCTAATAAAACTTAAACTTCTCAGTGTACCGACACTCCTGATGTTCCAGCTGCCTGTGTTACTGTGCCACGACTATTTATGTTTATATCGGTTCCAAGTGATAATAGAAAATGGTTATTTATAGAATATGTGCGCATAACGCAATGCGCAGGCGCACACGAAACAATCCGAGGCAGCAAGGAGTGACTTATTTATATGTGCTGTTTGATTAGAGGAATGTCGGAGACTCGCTTTATTAATGAAGCTACTCGAGTGTGCGCATGCGCGACACTGACCGATGCTGCTAACAATATAATATGTAAATATTGAATAGTTAATTACAATTGATACTAATCTCTGATTTACAGCGCGCGAGTGAGCGGTGCTTCCCCAACCAAACAAAAGAGGGCGTCATTAATTTTTGTGACAAGTATTCAAATCACGCGCCTGCGCAGTGCACAGATTTATCTCAGGAGATTACCGCTTTCACAAGTGTCGTGAGCAAGACTGTTTTTGATCTCATTCACTTTATATGGGCACGCCACCACGTCATGCGCATGCGTCACCGTACAGACACACGAGCAGAAGACACGTTACTTTACGCACAAAGCGTATACTTTTATTATCTTATTGAACTTTAATTACTGTAAACAAACAGATTTCACAAATCATTTGAATACCATAGCAGTGCAAGCATTTTCGGATGGCGTCTAATGTCCATTACTGAACAAAGGTCGGATTCAAGCGACAGGATTGCCGCAGTCCTGGAGCTAGTGGAGCAGTCAGGTATAATACAGTAAGAGGACACTGCACTGTAGCCAGTTTGTCGGTGGCTAGTCAGATGTAAGGACCCGTGCGAGCAATGCCAACATTTCAGTTGTAATTACCTCTACAGTTGATAATGACTCAACTGTTACTCTCAATTCATGTTTGGTTCAATGTACACCTTCTGGTGTATATCTTGTGGGTGATCCGTCAATTTCGGTTGAGATGTACGTGGGAGTGACAGGGGTGTAGTGCGGCGGAGGGCGGGAGGGATTTGTCGAGGGTTGTCGAGACGCAGATAAGCAGAAAGCGGGCTGCGCGCGCCGAATACTGATCAGCAAGCGACTGAATGACTGGCAACCAGATACCAGCAACGGTACCTCAGTTACTTCGCCAGTAATTGAAGTACTGTGAGCTACAAACTCAGCGCGCCACCTACAACTACAGCAACTGGGATGATACGAATTAGAATGATACTTGCATGGTTTTATTGAACACCATTAGGTATACCATTTGTTATCCAAGCCACGCGTTAAAAAACTTCACACCTACTTCTTTTTACCGTTAGATAATAAAATTGAGTTCATTAAACAAACCCGCTATAAATCTTATTTGTGTTAATTGCAATACACAGATATATCATATTGGCAATGTCTGGTTAATTGCGCGCAGTTATCTACATCCGCGCATCTACCGCGGCCGGTGCGCGGCCGGTGCGCGCCGGCCGTGTGTGCTCTCACTGTGTCCGGCCCGATACTGATAATGTTAATGATGCCACATTTCACGTGTGATCAACTTTACCTGGAAGTTTTCTGTACGTGTATACATATTTCATTTTGAAAATCACTAAAATGACTGAAAAGATCTAAGTTATCTGGAAAGTGCCACAAACGGTCGCAGCTGTAGTAATAATATCTTTTTCAAGTACCATTTAGAATTCCCGGCGAGTTTCATTTTGGCTCTTGTACTTGTAGTCGGTTAGTGATGAGCTAGTCATTACAGTCGGGTGATAAAATGAATGAATCTTGTCTTCGATAGCTTCGTGTGGAGCTTACTTTAACATTAAATTGTCATCATTAACTTATAAGTGGGTAAACGACGTGGTGTTCGAGGAAATTGCCGGACATTTGAAACGTCAACGCTTTTTAAACCTCTGACATTTGGAGACCCTTCCCAAGCTACTGCAAGTTGTTATTAAGTGCAATTTACGCAAGTCCGTGTTCATAGAAGTGGAGGCGCGGCGGCAGTTACACGCTGACAATAACATCGTCGATATAATCAGCGCGTGCGATGTGACCGACCCACTGACCACAGTGCCACAGTGGTCCGCGCTGTCCACACATCGTTATTCTATTTACTTATCGGTTTTATTGGCGTTTCACTCTCAAACGTGCGTCTATTAGCGAGTTACCAAACTTCCATCGAATGTAGTTCAATTACCTGGCCGCGCCAGTTCCATGGGAAGCGGTCGACCTCCCACGTCCATCACGCCGCCGCTAATTACTCCAGCAGTGGCCCTGACTTTTAGACTAGCATGAGAGCACTGTACCTAGACCGCGGGAACAATGCGCCTGCGCAGTGTGCTGGCTGACCTCTAGTATCGTGCGCCCACTCTTGCATAATAACTACGGATACATTTTAGAAGTTTTTCTGAACTTCACAGTAAGGGGTAACAACCAGTTGTTTGTATCATGATATCTGGCTTTGTTCACAAATTACGTGTGTTCCTCGGCGGTAACATGTAGAGCTGACTGTAGCTAATTTCATTTTCTCCAAAGTAGATATGTGCCGAGTATGACGCGGTGCCGACGACGGCGATACAGCTGCGAGCTGCACCGACTCAATTACTACTTCTTTTTAATCTAGAAATAATAAAACTGGCACAGAGCCTCGTACCGTAAGTAGTTAGTAGAGTTTGGTCCAGGAGTCATCAGGTCGTGGTTCCCACAGCGCTCGCTAATGGCTGGCCGCTCTAAACGAGACTAATTCGCGGCCACTCGTTACCATTTTATTATGTTTTTAATTCAGCACACACTGCCGACACCACGCAGGCACACAACAGTATGCCAACTCCTAGCTTGCAATGATAACGCAAATGAAGGAGAACATTATCTGACCACAATAGCGAAATCCTCAAAAAAGCCTGATACAAGCAAGGCTTGTATGAAATTTTCTTATTTTCTTAAGTCTTGTTTCGAGATATAGAAGCTCAGGAAGTCACGTGCAGTGATTCTAACTACCCTTTGTAGTTTCTATCAACCTTACAGTAAAACAGTTGTAAACCGTGTGGGATGTGCAACGAGTGACGGGTGTATGCCGAACGTTATCCTGTGTGTGAACCTTCTGCGTGTACTTACGTGGCATGCGCGCGATGAACATGTCGACGGACACACATACTATTCAATTTGACACATTGAGTCGCGAGTGACCCGAAGTACTTGCCGCGACTACTCATGTCTTGGTCCTAGTGACATTCGATACTTGGACAGTTAAATGTACATATTATTATTAGGAGAACCTTTAAATAAATTTAAGATTACATTAAACAAACTACTAATCAACAGTAGCTTTCACACCTTAGATGAGTTTCTGACAATGAAAGTTTAATGTGTGCAATAATAAATGTGTTGGTTTTTTAGTAAGTCACTGAAATGATAAGTATGTGAAGAAGAAGAAGAGTAGAAAGAAGAGAAGTTATAATGATGTTAGAAAAAATATGTTATCCTAGTTGTAAGCATTTTTGTAATTAGTTTCTATTAATTGTAACATTATAACTTTATTATACCTCTATTGTAAAACTTAACTTTGCATGCCGAAAACAGTAGGCGATGTATGTGGGACTATTTTTTATAATTATTATTACCTGTAATTGCCATACTTCGTGCAAATAAACGTTCTTATTCTATTCTATACTTATTCTTAAGCTAATGTTTGATTTTATACAAAATGTTATTGAAGACACAAAGATCAGTAGGCACTGCCACCTGACGTGTACGGCAATATGCTAATTGCCTGTTAATGTGTTAGTGGATGCCAGGCAATTGTATCCACTGTTTGGGCATACGTCTACGAACTTTCGGAGATTATCTACTAGGAAACGGTTTACAATGTATAGAGGTTACATTATATTGGCGACTGGCGACTGATCAGTCGTCACAGTGTGCTGTGCGTGTGTGCGTGTCTCAGACAGACAATATAATGCCGCTCATATTCATTATTGTTATAGTTACACTATAATTGAGTTAGAAAGTAGGCAGTGAGCAGTGAGATACGATGCCCGATCTAGTTATTAACCGGATTACTGGGCGGGCACCAGACGACCGGACCGGACCGGCACCGGGTTCCGTGCCATGGAAATCCCATTTAAATTCTGCATAGATACATATTTCATTTATTTTGACTTTAGTAAATAATGTACATACATAACCTCACGCTTATCTCCCACGCGGGTAGGCAGAGACTATGGAACGCCAATTGGTAAACAAGCTAATTAAAAAGTGTTATCTGTTGAAATCTTTGTTGTTTATTACTTTATCTGTTTAAATTGAGCCTTCGTTGTAGCGATAACAGGATCTATACCGACATTACGTAATGACTGTCTATGTGATTAGGGAGGACCTATAGAGCAGACACAGCACAGTGGTCAGTGGTATTCCCACGTCACTGGAGGATCTCCAATAAAGCGGCGCAGTTTGGTCCAGCGTGCGCGGGCACGATTAACATAATTACAGTGGGTTCGTGCCCACCCCTTCCCCCCGCTCCGCTAGTAGCTTGCAGATTATTCTTAAATTCGGTCGTCACGTGGTCTGAGGCAACGGTCAGCAATCATATATGGCAATTGTTTACGTCTGCTGTTGTTCCACGTCTTACGTCTCAGTTGTTCAAGAAGAGTACTTCCAGCCGCCATCGGACGCGTGATCCGTTCATTTATTGGCATGACACTGACGATGGTCTATCGAAACGGTGATTTGTTCTACGTTGTTTCTATGCTAAACGAATGCACTAAATACACGTCTATTGTTGAAGCGACACCTGCAGGATAGTGGACGCCATTAAAAATAGTGCAGTGGCGGCTTCCCACACAAATCCCGCGCGACATATCTCGCCGCTAACATTTTCACGAGTGTCGCGGCTAAGGCGCGCATTAAGCGCGGCCGCGCGGCCATCTGTCTCGCGCGGCTAGCGGTCGCGTCGCGCCGCGTCCCCTACTTGGCGCAGTTAGTTACTGCCGCCTATCGATCGCAGTAAATCCTGCTAACGGTCGCCTACGCAATCACTTGTCGTAGCGTGAATTGTCTGCTTTATCGTAACTGCAGTTCACATATTTGCGGTCGAGTGCGATGTCACATCGCGCGAGATACGCAGCGATGTGCCTCCGAGCCCCGCACATATATCTCATCGACTGATGACTGACTGAGTCACGCAAGCAAGTGTCACTGCTCCCATAGATCGCCTGTATTTCTGTAATGGGTGATAGTACAGTATGTACATAATTATCGCGGAGTGCAGATTTGACATATTGCTGCTGCTTCTTTGGATTCTATTTTATTCCTGTGAGGGTTTGGTGGCGGCATTGGCGACCTCTAAATAGTGAGGTACCATCATATTTTACCGTAATATAGATTGTATTAAATTAAAACATGAATCAGTCGCCATCATCTGATTTTCGAAGCGTCAGTTTAGAAGCAATGCAAAGTTCGGTTCATAAGTTATAGTGCGGTAGTTGTGTCGGTCCCCGCGCGGCAGCCGTGGCGCAATGTTAGAGTAACAAGCAATGTTACACTTCCCCAGTTATGGTTAACAAACAAGGGTACCAGCAGAGTTGTCGCCAATAAATCTAAGTAAGCGGTTCACGTCGCAGTTTAGGCGATGTAATGAGACGTCGGCGCCGCGCGCGCGAACAAGCGGCGCCTGTCCCCGCCCGTGATGTATGGCCGGCCGAGCCGCTGCTGCAGCACACGCACACGCACACGCACTGGCCACCTCACTGTGCGTGTGGCATGAGCCTCAACCACCGTAACTCAGGGTCATCGTTCAGCAGTGTGCTACGAAGGTCTCAGGATTGTCATCAGTAAGCTGTAGATCCAGGCCGGTTGGTATTCCACACAGGGCACATTACACTTGCTAACACAGCAGTGCGCCACTCGCCTCGGTCTGAACGATACCAGTGTCGCTGTGTGTCGCTGTGTGTCGCTGTGTGTAGTGAGACACGCGATACCATCGCCGCACCATCGCAGCACATTTGGAAGTGAAAACAGTACGCCATTACTTGTAATGTTATTTACTAGGATCTGATTGGGCGAGCCGTAACGTTGTATCGTGCAGCATGCGTTAGATACACTGATAGGTCGATGCCGTGTCGTGTAATGGTGCGGGTGACTGCGACATGCTCAGCCATTTGTTACGAGCTGTGAGTGATCTGGATCGGTGTCCGCCACTGCCAGGTTTATGTGCTGTGAGAAGTCACACACACATACATGTACCTCGCAACAAACTGTGTGACTGGCAACAAACAGGAGAGTGTTACTTGGTGACCAGTGGCTAATGCACACGGGTCAGTTTCAGGAGGACTTGCGGTGGGTAGTTCTAGTCGTCACGCTAACATATACCACAGTTGTCGAGTACACGACCTGGCGCGGGGATTATTGTTTAAGTTTACTATACAACTAGTAGGACACACGGTTTGCTCAAACTTCGCCACGTCGCCATTGTGCCAGTATTGTTCTCAAGTAATACTCGTCGGATATTTGCATCAGGTTTACGAGATGCGGACGTCGCGTCCCTACAATGTCGGGGCACACAGAGTGCTGCGGAATAACTATTCATAATTATCCAAATACCAGAAAACTTCGCGGTACTAACTCATAACAGAAGGAATCGTCAAACTGTAGTTCCGGGGCTGTGCAGACTGTGCAGTATAACTGTGCAGACTGTGCAGTATAACTGTGCAGACTGTGCACACTGTGCAGACTGTGCAGTATAACTGTGCAGAATTGTAACTCACAAACTTTTCATCGTTTACACATTTCTAAGTACCTTCAGAGTGAACCTTCCTGTTTCCTTTATTATGCTAAACGTGGATCCACTGAACGGCCAGCAGTTCATGCTAATCCGATCCACAACAGAGAGGCTCCGGGCGAGCACTTAGCGGCCCTACTGCCTACTTATAATCCTGATTCATGTCGTGGAAACATACACGTATCTTTATCATACGAATCAACACATTAGATAAGTGCGCGTTACACTCGCATAAATTAACAATAAATTGTAATTAGCCGTCGCCTCCTGGGCCGCGAGCCACTGTGGGAGACTCAGGCGGCGCTGTTGTGATGGTAATACGGGGCCGCTGTATGCAGCCCAGCAGTGTTTACTGGACCAGCTCACTGCACCTCACGAAGTGCATTAGGTACTATGTACTGTAAACATTTCCAGCATCCTCTCTTTGTTCTATCTACCCCTACAAACGTTGTGGCACAATATGAATGGCATGCCAAGAAGATGTTTGCGTTTAAATACGAACAATTCTCAATGTTTTAGTTCATGTATAGACTCATAGAACAACTACAGTGGTCGTGGCGTACGCTGATCCCGTGACACGGAATGTATCTTGTGGAACTATGAAGAACAATCTTCAGATAAATAATGAAAGCTTGATCATCAAGTGTGTACCTCTACTATGAACGAGCGTGTAATACAATGTAATACAGTGTGAGGTTCCATCATTACGTTGAGCGCGGCCGGCGGGCGGCGGACACATCACATTATCCGAGAGCTTCGGATTACGTAAACGATGTAAGTTAACGTAACTGTAAACGATGTGATTATGACGCGGCACCCGGCGCATGCGCAGCACGGTGTGGGCGCCATCACCACTCGGATTCAATTAAGTAGTCGCATCACTCGGGGCCAGTCGGGGCCAGTCGGGGCCAGTCGGGGCCAGTCGGGGCCAGTCGGGGCCAGTCGGGGCCACCAACAACTTGTAAAATGTCTACATGAGCGGCTGTCAAGTGTCACATTGCACAACTGTCGGCGATGTTCATTAACTATGCCTCGGTTGAAGTCAAAACTCCATGTAATGAGTAAGGCTCTATGATGTGGATGTGACTGTCATTTCAACCAATACGTCTAATACATAATGATCGTCCATTGCACACAATCTGTCATAACATGGGTAATATTTTATGTGATACCAGTGCTGATTGCTAATAAATATTCGTGAACAGACGCGTGATGGTCCAGGGCCTGTGTACTCTATACCTTTTTTTTTATTTTTATTTTTTTTTTTTGACGGGGGGAAACCTTCCAAAGGCGCCTAGCTTTTTGGGGAAAAAAGACTAGGGAGTGTGGGATTTTTACCTCACTAAAACCTCCCCGGTGGCCACCATCCGCACTTGAAGGGGGCACCGGGTCCTCTTAGTAGACCAACTCCGGTGCCCTCATAGTGCAACGCCTGTTACGGCACCTCCCTATGGAGACGTATGTATCTCTCCTAGAGCCTCTCTGTGCACTGCACGCCGTGCAGTGCACAGAGAGGCAGCACGTGACCACTGTGCCGCCGTCATCCTTGAGGTCATTAGGTGGACGCCTAGATTCCCCACTCTATGCGCCCATGACCCCAAAGGTTTGCCTACCAATATTGTAGGCAGGAAATCAACATATTAGGCGCCGCGGCGGTTATTTCCTCAACGCCTTCGACGTGTGGGATCGGCCCTCTCACGATCCCGCTCAGCAGCCTCCTTTTGGGACATTACAGTCTCACAAAAGGTGGCAACTTCCCTCCAGTTTTCTGTCTCTGCCAGCATAGCCGTAACTACTGCTGGCAGAGACAGGTCTCGCCCGATCCTGGCAACTAGGACCCGCCGCTCTGAGGCCCCGGCTGGGCACTCTTCAAGCGTGTGCTGTGCGGAATCCAAGTTGCTTTCGCAATGGTGGCAATTTGTTGTAGCCTCTCGCCCAATCTTGTTCAGGTACTCACCGAAGCAACCATGTCCGGTCAGCACCTGAGTGAGCCTGAAAGAAATGCGCTCCTCTCTCTTCAGCCAGGCTTCGAAGTGCGGCAGAATGGCTTCGACAACGCGCTTGCGTGAGTATTCCGGCTGTTCTAACCGCTCACGCCACCGCTTAAGCGCGTGTCGCCTTTCCCGCCGCCTTAGCCTAACGAACACCGTTTCTGGCATCCTTCCGCCGTTTTGGCGGATTGAGCGAATTTGGTCATAGACTTTCGCGTCCATATCCGCCAAGATATCCAACGGCGGAAAACGAGCCAGTAGAGTTGCCGCCTCAAAGGACACCGTTCGGTATCCTCGTGCGATCCGAATGGCCATTTTCCGCTGCAGACGATTTATTTTCGTTCTGCAACGTCGGACGCCTGACAGTCTAGTTGACCAAACAGGCGCCCCGTAAAGGACCATCGACCGCACGACACCCGCGTAGAGGCGACGAACTTCTTCTCGAGGCCCCCCGATATTTGGCAGCAATCTGTGCAGAGCACCCACTGCCTTTTCAACTCGGGGGACCAGGCGTTCAAAATGCTCTTCGAAGCCCCATCGACCATCCAAGGTTAGGCCTAGATACTTCAGGTATCTGCCAACCTGGACTAGCGCATCTCCCACTCGTACCGACGAACTGGGTGGCTCTCTGGTCCTCGGCAGCTTGTGAAACCACAGCGCCTCAGTTTTTTGAGGCGCTATCTTTAAGCCCAGTTCGTGTATTGAGGCAACGACTTTTGCCACACCGAGCTGCCAGATGCCACTGGCCATAACCAGAGTATCGTCAGCATAGCACACAACATGGACGCCAGTGGGAAGATCGACACGCAAGACCGCGTCGTAAGCGAGGTTCCACAATAAAGGACCCAATACCGATCCTTGTGAAACCCCGCACGTAATTTTCCTCCGCTGAACGCTACCGTCCCGGCCCACATAGCGAATGTGCCTGTCGTGTAAGTAAGCCCCGATAATGTTCTGCAAATAAGGAGGGACCCTATGATAAACTAGGGTCTCTCTAATTGCATTCCAGGGCAGGGAGTTAAAGGTGTTGACAATATCAATGCTTATCGCCAAAGCCACCCCACCCCGGGATACTGCCTGTTCCGACAGCGAACGGACGCGCAGTATCGCATCTACTGTGGAACGCCGCTGCCGGAAACCGTACTGGTTTTCTGACAAGTCGGGACCAACTTGCGACAGGTGCCCGACGAGCCTTTTAGCAATCACTCTTTCAAAGAGCTTGGAAACCTCGTCGAGCAGGCAGATAGGACGATATGCAGAGGGAGATTCCGCTGGCCTGCCTTGCTTCTTCAGAAGGACCAAACCGGCCTCTTTCCAAGGGATGGGAAACACACCTGATTGGAAGCAGCTATTAAATAACCGCCTCAAACGTTCCCCGAGAGCATCCAGAGCCAGAACCCAAACCCGACCAGGAACACCATCTGGACCAGGTGCTGTGTTTCGCGCTTTTAATCGGCGTACGGCTCGATCTAGCTCCCCTTCGGTCACGCCTAAGTCATTGGACCATTCCGACGATGACAGAGGTAGTGAGGGACTGTCTCTTACTACAGGAAACAGTGTGTTAATCACCCGTCCCAGTAGATCAGGATCCATGGTTTCTGTAAGTGGAGGAACCCACGGGCGGAGTTTGCCCATAACCAAACGGTACGGTTTCCCCCATGGATCTCTGTCTAGTCCCTCGAGGAGCTCGCTCCAGGACCGAGACCTGGCATCCGCAATGGCGTGTTGGAGCGCCATGGTTGCCTCTCGGTAGGCTCTGTAAGCTCTGGTAATTTCATCTTCAGTGGCACTCCGTTGTCTTCTGCGTCGGGTACGCTGAAACTGACGTCGGAGCCTAAGACAAATAGAACGCAATTGCGCTATGTCTTCTGACCACCAGTAAGCTGCCCCAGGACGCTGGCCAAATCTGATTCGGGGCATAGAGGCGTCACAGATTGACACCATTTTGTCCCGAAACCAGGTCGCCTCCCTTTCCGGATCGGGCGAGATCCCTTGTGAAATATTTTCTGGCCAGGCAACGATGTTGGCAGCTGCGATGAGCATTTCTCGATCGAGCTTTTTGAGGGCCCAACGTCGTGCCGGTGGATTAGAAGTTGCAACACTTCGACCATCAGTGGGACTGGGTGCTATGTCAAAAAGTATATGCCGATGGTCGGAAAGTGTGACAATTTCCTCGGTCACTCTCCAAGTCTCCATTGCAATACCCTGGAGGCAAGAGAAGGAGTCGCCCATGTGAGGTCCACAATTGACTCCCCTTGCCACCTGACGCAGGTGGCAACAGATCCTTGATTTAAGAGTCGCAGATCAAGTGAAGCTGCCCAGTCTTGTACTTCGTGTCCCCTTGGTCTGTCCCGTGTGTTTCCCCACGCTCTAGAATGAGCATTAAAATCACCCAGGACTAATACCGGGCGGGGTGAGCATTTGCACCGGATGCAGTTTGCAACTCCATCAAGGTATGCCTCGTATTCCTGTAGGGAAATGTTAGGGGACACGTAGCAGCCCACTACAGCTATTGGTCCCCACTCTACAGCAACAAAACCGTGTCCCCTGGCTTAAAGACAACATTGAGGCCCACCGTTTCCACTAGCCCAGTAAATCGCGACTGAATCTACGGTATCCCGGAACCAACGAGGATGATCCTGGAGACCATACGGCTCAGCCACCACCGCCAATGCAACAGACCACTCCGCAATGGTTTGCAAAAATAAATTTTGAGCACTACGGCAGTGGTTCAGATTGCACTGGAGAACTCTCAAGGCTGGGAATGTGGCGTATCCATTTCCTCCACGGGGCTTGCACCTAGCGGTGCAGGCGACGTCACTTGGGGCTTACCAGACTGGTTGGATGCCCGTTTCTTTTGCGGGTTGTATTTCTTGCTTCCCAGACGATGGTTGGCTTGGCGACCCTGATCTGAGCAAACTGGGCATCTTACATTCGGTGATGTACACTCACTAGCTTTGTGAGCCCCACCGCAGGCGTAGCACTGATTGCTCCGGTCCGTCGTACTAGTG
Source organism: Spodoptera picta (assembly GCA_038387885.1). NCBI lineage: Eukaryota > Metazoa > Arthropoda > Insecta > Lepidoptera > Noctuidae > Spodoptera > Spodoptera picta. Next base: position 115,233 of record JAZHFQ010000640.1, on the reverse strand, counting down.
TACTTACTCCGAACGTGACCTGGCTCGAAGCAACGGTAACACATCATGCGACGTGGCTCTAGTACCTCAACTCTTACTGACATCCAACCTAGTGGCATGCGCTTGTCAGACGCCAGCTTCTTCATAGCCGTCAGAGGACCACGCACCCATACGTGTCCCAAAGAAGTTGGGGGTCGTCGGATTTCACCAATCTTGACGTCCCCAACGGAGCATCCACCCGCCCTCGCTATAGCTGTAACAACCTCTTCTGGAGTTATGGCATCGTTCAGATCCATGACCCTTGATTCTGCCATTTTGGTTGGCCGTCTTATCACCACTGCAAAGTCAGCAAGTACCTCTCTCATACGATTAGCAAGGCGATCGGCTTTAGAAGCTGAGTCCTCGCCAGAAATCATCAGAACGATTCCACCATCAGCGGCACGTTTCTCCCGCAATAAGTCAGGAGTTATACCCAGTTCGACAATATTGATTTGTCTCCTTGCCACAGACATAACTTCTCCAAGACCGACTGTCGCTCCCTCTTTCACGCATATCGCTGCGGAGGTAGGAACTTTCGGCAATTTAACCCGCTGTTTTTTCTGCGTCAAATGGATCTGTGTCTGAGGAGATAAATTAACTGGTTGTGGTGCTTTCGCTCTTTTAGCCTTTCGACCTACAACTAGCGACCAAGTTTCCTGGGAAGACATATTCCCAGTGTGTTTATTCGGTACCGATACAGTGGGTGTAGATACCGCTGGCGACACTGTTACAACTGGTGTAGCTACTTGGCTTTTCTTCATTTTCTTTTTCTTTTTCTTTTTCTTCTTATCGGCTTTCGCCCCCGTCTGAACTGGAGGAGAAACCACAAGTGTCCTAGCATCTGAGGCGAGAGCCGGGCGTAGCCTCCTCTCTGGCAACAACCTATCTTCTAGAGCAGCTAATTTCGCGTCCATCATACCACCGATTTCTATGGCAATGGAACGTCGGAGCTGAGCCACGTCATCCGATGCAAAACCATCTAGACCTAATAAAGCTGACGCTTGCATCTCTGATTTTCCTCCCTGCTGAGAGAGCGTGTTAAGCTGGTTTTTTAGCTCTACAACCGCTTCTTTCAGGCTAGCTATTTGTGCTCGCAGATCTGCGTTCTCCTTGGTTAGCTTCTCCAAGGAGTCTTTATCCGAGCCAGGCAAATTCACTATTGAAGCCTGGTCAGATGTAATTGTCGTCCGAGTACGCTTACGTGCGCGTGTCGTTATTGATACCGACTTCTGGGAGACAACGGACATTTGCGAGCAGTCTGACTCACCACTGTCACTTGTTGCACCGCCCATTGGTGTAGCTGGTCGTTTAAAATATGACCGAGTCCTCATCCCTTTTGAACTAGGACTTGAACTGTCCTTGCTCGAGATTTCCTTTTCCACCTTCTTATCATCATTTTGAAGTTTTGATTTATTTAATTCCATATAAGTCCCACGAGTATGGGGGAAGACAAGGTCCGCCTAGGGGGTGCCCCCTGTCCCTAGGTAAGTGTACATTTATATACCCAACTAGAGGGTCCACAGGTACCCTAGCTGGGGGTGCGCTCACGACTGATACAACTCCTCAGCCATACATACCCTCGCCGCGCACCAGAACTTAGTATTGGAGGAATTTTTTATAGAGGTTATCTTCCTCGCGGTCCGGGCGGTTAAGCCAAGACCCTCATCCCGTTCCAAGTCATGAAACATGACCATGATCTCTTCCCGGATTACGATCTCGACGGTTGCATCAGGAATAGTTGTTCCGATGCTACTCGTTGGCAGGGTCAGTGCACAACATGTACCGTCCTCCCTCATCCAACATGTCCTCTGCTTCAGCAGAGAAACAGGCGGATGACCGACTACCACCCAGTATAGGGTTTCTTCCAAAGGTAGGGCATCTGCTTGCAGAATACCTTCCCTTAAGTAGAGTTTAAGTCAAAACCCTACAAACATTCCCGAACCCGACTCGGTTCTCTCTCATCCCGTCCAGAAGTTAGCTCCAGGAAGCAGTGTCACCATCTGCCTCCTGTATCCCGGACGCACCACGGGGAGGTCTTCTGGCACCGCGCCCCGTGTACTCTATACCTACTGATGCAAATACCGTAGCGACATCATCACCATATTTGATCAACCACAACACGTTCACTGCCGAAGATGAAGGTATCATATATCAATTATGCATCCTAACTCCATAGTAGTGTGTGGGGCACGGTGGCGCGGTATATAATACTTTAGTCTCGCAAGCTGCGCCTGCGCCGCGCCGTTTGGTGTAACTGTGCGATGCGTGTGCTTGGTGCTGTCCGAGCCCCGCTGCGCATGCGCTTCATTGGAGAGTTACGTGCTAAAGTGCGCACGCAAGTGCACCGCGGGTGTCATCGGGAGGCGAGCGCTAGCCTTGATATGTAAGCGACGATCGAGTCTATTAATTATAATGATGTTAACTGACTTCACTGGTACATACATGCGAAACTTAAGCGTACTTACTATATTGTTGTACAAAATAACTACGTCGCACTAATTACATAATTATTATTGCTTCATAATTATCATTCCTTCACTTGTTCTGTTTCATATTATGTTGTATCGTATCATTACTTGGTCATTCCGCTACAAGTCGATAATTCCCCTACACCGTTGGACTACCAATACATTAATGTCTTGTTAAGTTGTAATAAAGTAACGGCTACTTTGAACAAAACTACAGACTAATCTGTCACTGTTGTTAATTTATTGATTAATTTCTTATTATTTAAGGATTAGAGAGAATTGAGATTAAGAGGACTGTTTCCAATAATTAAATATATTGTATTGAATGCAATACTAATTACTGCAGCTGCTGGAACGGCCAGTATGCTGCGCGGGCGCAGTGTGTCGCGCAGTGATTGATGCACGGGTGCGCGCGCGCATGTTGCTGTCAATTACCTGCGCGCGCATCCATCACCGCGCGCGACCACCCTCCTCGATAACTGTGGCCAGAACTACTGTGTGATCTCCATTGCACAGTCAGCGTAATTCTGGTAAGTACAGCTCATTCTTCTGGTTACAGATCAGATAGCTAGATATCTCCTATCTGCTGGATTATTGTTGCTGAATAACAGCGGTAAAATATGTTCCAGAACAAGGCAGCCCGCAGCCCGCAGCCCGCAGCCCGCAGCTGAGTCAGTCGTATTTTCATTATAAAGTTGTTATAAGTACAATACATGACAACTAATTGATACCGTTACAGACATTATGTTTGTTGTAGTATGTGATGACATATTAATTAAGTTGCTCTGTCGAGCTCACCACCAGTAGAGGGCGCCACCTGACTACGGTGCGCAACGTGCGACACAGATTGCAGATTCAAATATATTCAGGTAACGGAATGTATCTCGTCACTAGTCTGTGAGGGTCGGGCTGTTTTCTTTATTTCACAACACTAACTGCTTGTCATGCACTTTAGCAGCGCTAGTGAGACGGGCTGCGCAGGCGCACGTTTGCGTTCATTTGTGAAAAGCAAAAACGTGTCACGTGGCTCAGAAAGTTGCAAGTGTCGGAACATAAGATATTCCACGCTGTGTGCGCGTAACGAGCTGCCAATGAGCATAGCTTGCAGCGCCCGCGCCGCGTCGCGCCGCCATTCATTACCAGAGAGATGTGTCCTGCCGGGTGGGTACAGAGGAGCTCCACTCACAGATACGCTTCAATTAGCTTTATAACGGAAGAAGAATACATACAAACAGTGTCTAACTGCTATTATTATCTTTCTGCACAGCTTATTGTAGCAAATTAAACCTCGCTGTCATCTCTGGCTACCTTCGCAAAGTCAAAGTCACAATCATTTATTTCCATTAGTCCAGAAAGGCACTTTTGAATGTCAGCAAAAAATTAAAAGTGAAGTTACTTATTTGCTCATTCCAAGGTGTAGATTCCTATGGAGAAGAACGAGCAAGAAACTCCATAGGTTACTCTTTTTCAATCAGGTTCACAATACAATTCTCTAGTTACATAGTTTTGTTGTTTGGATTGTGCGAGAACAATGTAACACTAAAATTCAAAAGCATTTATTTCAAATAAATCATAATTTGGTACTTTTGAAATGTCAACAAATATGAAATAAATAATAGTCTGTCAGTCAGTCCGTCAGTGAAATTAGGTGAAGCTAGGTGCTCATTCCAAAATGTAGATTCGAATGGAGAAGAACGAGCAAGAAACTCCATTCGTTACTCTTTTTTAAAACAGTATGTTCTACAATGTTTCTGATACATATTTCAATACTGTACGCATATGTAAGAACAATGCAAAGACACGCACAACAATGGGGTAGTGACTTTGACTTTGACTTTGATATTAAATAGTGGTTCTATACAAGAATAATAATAATAATAATAACGTTAAAGGACAGTAAATCATAAAAGTAGGTGGAGTGACGACATCCGCAAGGTGGCCTGGCAGTGGTTGGATGAGAAGAGCTGAAGACCGAGCTCAGTGGCGTGCCATTGGAGAGGCCTATGTCCAGCAGTGGACGAATACAGGCTAATGATGATGATGACACTAAATAATACAGTCTGGACCTGACCAGTCCCAGCTGACGGCGCCGGTTCACGAACATGGCACGTAGTCCAGCACCGCCCAACTCGACCATGTTGTAGGGAATCGAGCGATCCACTGCATGTGCCACCGCCAATGAGACCTTTGAATGACCATGATAACTCCAAGCTGACACAAATGTATCCTACTAATCTAATTTAATGTTTAATTAAACAATATACAACTTAGTATTATTTACGTGTTTGGATTTCATTGAAACATCAATGTTTTTCATTATCCCGTGGAGCCGGACCAGCCTTCATCGAAGCATTTTTATCCTCTATATAATCATTAATTTTGCAATATGCTTGTCTACGTAATGTTTTTTTTATACATAATTAAAATTTTGATTCATTTAGTTGTTGTATGTCGCCTGGTATCTTGTTTTAACATTCAACACAGAATCCCATGAACGACTTGCCCACTTTCGCCAATCTCAAAGGTGGTTGACTTAATCTATCCTTATGTCTAGTTTGATAGTGGTGTCTGTCCGACATTTTACCAAATAACTGTAGGTTTTTTCTTACATACATCATGTTTTCATAGACAAATTGACATGAGACGGTCATAATGTTGATCTCCTTAAACTTTCTTCTGTTCTCAACGTCGCTCTCTAGCGCATAATTATCAGTATTTGCTATCAGTAATGTACATCCACTTTGTGTCATTGACATTACACAAGGTGGACTATGTAGTGGCATCGGTATCACTGTCATATCCACACGAAGCTTTCTCCTAACACACGAGGGTCCACCCACGCCACGCTAGATTTTGATGATAAATAAATCTCTGTACGTCAATATTAAATTTTAAAAAAACTAAGCTTATTAATTAGTATCCTTTTAACTCGGTTACTGAGCTACATTCCACCGCGAAGTCAAATATCAGGCAACTAATTACAATCTAGATCTTTAATTAATAATATTATGACTTACGATGTAATAAAACGTCCACGTATTTAATAGGATTGTGCGCATACGTAATGACAAACTGTCTCGTGCATGTGTGTGTGTGTGTGTCGAGCCGGTCAGTGCTGTGTAGTGGTGTGTAACAGTAACCAGTCCATTTGTCCAAATGTTATGTTCACAACTCAATCAAATTCTTTCAATACTTCTATTATATTAACGAGGACTTTCAAGTTGATTCAAGCTGTCGGCACTGGGATAGCTTTAATAATGAGATGCAAACAACAAACATTGCCAAATATTACAAGTGGCCGGTAGTTGATGAGCCAATTACTCAGTGACCGGAGTGTTGTGTGTGACACGCGGTCGATAGTTCCGTGTGACAAGCTGTGAGCTGTGAGATGTAGATGCCGGCGCGATGAGGTCACATCTCGCGTCTCATCACAATTAACCAATTAACATCAATTAAACAGTGCGGTCCATTGCCCGTGCGGCTGCTGACCCAACCACTGCGCAGTAACCGCGTGGCGCGCGGCGCGCACTAATCCGACGCCACGCTGTAACCTCTATGTTATATGATATAAGGCTGCTTCTAATCATAATAATACTGTCTGCGGCTCACATGTACCATATGTCAATGAGTTTGAGTTCATTATTTCTTGGCAAGTCATGAAAATGATGTTGTTCTATGAAGCACGTAATGGAGGAATTAAATCGGAATAGAAGCGTTAAATGAGATGAGTTTTGGAGGCGGCGCAGGCGCAGCTTTTATCCCCCGAGGCAGCGCAGCTAGTGACGAGGTGCGACCACACTACTAACTGACTCTAGAACTAGTAATAGATGTTATACCTTCGTTTGCAGACAGAATTGATACAATTGTGAATGTTTGGATGATGACATTTCACTCGGAGGGAATGAACTAATGATGACATAAAGAATTTTACTGGGAAGGTTGGAATGTTGGAATCGCTTTTGTATTTTTGTAAAACTTGGTTCATACTTCTTCTTCTTGTTATCGACATTATGTACACAATGTACCTACATTGTTTCAATTACGTAGCTATAGTAGAGGTACATACAAGTTTTGTAACACTGCCTGCTGGCAGACTATAGAACCTAGTCGTGGCACATCCCTAGCCCGGTAGCAGCAAGTCATGCGCGGTAATGGCGGTCCCAAATTAATCGCTGGCAACCTGCGCGCGCGCACACCTCTCTTCACCGGACAACACCACGCGTGCACACGTAGAAGGTTCACAAGAACTGACTTGGAGCTTGCAGGCACAACCAGGTGGACACATCGGATTCAATTACATTATTTAATGAAAGAATATTATTATCAAAGTAAGGGACACTTTGTTATTAAGTCGGTAATGGTACCATAATGTACAGTAAGAGTGTCGTTTTAAAGTAATATTTTATTGGTAATGTTCCCGCACTATTGCACAGCGAGTGCACCTTCTGCGTTGTGTGTGTGACGGCGGGCCGCGCTCGGTACCTGCGGCTACCGTGATTACGAAGATTACGGGCAATTATACCAAACTGCTGCGCTGTGAAGTTTTTTATCAAACATTGTTGAATAAATTAATTTTACGAAGCATTCATTGATTATATTATTATGAAAGTCACGGTTCTCATGTGCCTGTCCAACTGAATAAAGGATTGCAGTAATTCAATTACGGACGATACCTGCAGGTAATTTCGGGGGCTTCGTGCTAAGTAATGAATGGTGTCATCGTGACGTGGAACTCGCCGCGACACTTCATAGCTTCGGTTCTGTTCAACATTGCGACAAGAGACATTTGTTTGGAGTTGTACTGGCAGGGTATTATTTGCAAACATCCATCGCGGCGAGTGACAAGTACCGTGTGATCTCGTAATGCTATTGATGTTGGACCTCGCTCCACGCAAAGAGAATGTCTCCGACACCGTGGTCCGTCTCATAGACACAGGGCTACATGTAAGACGCGAGGGTTGCGCAAGCGCATGCGGGCCGCGGCTGGACAATGATTTGTGCAAATTACATGCTGGCAACACCGGCCGGGGTTGTTTATGTCGTAGGTAGTGCGCGCAGCCTGGGCCGGCGCATTCTTGACAAATTACTCGCGAGACCTATTTGTGCTTGTGGCCACGTGAACCTACACACACGCACTACACAAAACGCATTTTATTATTAACAGAGTTCGAAAAACCGACTTTCATACTTCTTTGTTTTAAATCAGTGATGTTTTCTGGATGGCTAGTGCCGATACGGAGCCGCGGAGAATGTAAAAGGTTGCTGGAGCTCCGGCTCAAAGTGCAGGAGTAGGAACGGGGTGGTTTTTAGTCAATAAGAGTCTGACAGAGTCCCTCCCGCCTCACCCAGGCGCGAGAAGTCATTCGATGATTATCCCCTTAAAAAACCAACTATTGTTCTCTTCTAAGACCGCTGCAATGCAAACTGTCAATGGATTCGTAAATAACATTGTCATAAGCCAAGACGCTATTGTGCGGACAACAGCCCACTCAGCCCAGCTTGTATCTATGTACGAAGGTAATCTTTTGAAATATTTCAGATTAGTGACACTATACAGTGGAGAGATTAGTTAGCAGCGAACAGTTCAAAGCCCTCCTAATAGAGACACTAGCGTGTGTCGCGTCACGCGTGCGATAATCCCGTCACATGTCGCTCCGAGCTGTGAGCGGCGGGCCGCGGGTCAGCGCGGGTCGACACTCACTCGGCTCAATGATCTTATTAATTCTTTGACAAATGAACGCGTCACGTGCGACAACTGACGGCACTGCATATATGACTACACTACTGAAAGGAAGAAACGAGCGCTAGTGTTCTACACGGTAACAGAATAAGGTGACAATGCCAATGGAAACTACTGGAAATCGTGAAAAGTATGAGTAAAGGTGGCCGGCAGTGGTTGGATGAGAACAACTGAAGACCGAGCTCCATGGCGTGCTGTTGGAAAGGACTATGTCCCGCAATGGACGAACGCGGGTGACGATGATGATGAGTAAAATTCAATAGAGCGTGTTACTACGTTCGTGAGAACTTCAAACCGAGTCATTTCAATTACACAACTGTCAGGAGTAATTCATTGCTTTGAGTAAGGTCGCACTAATTGTTTGTCTCCATGTGTCACCCGGCAGGATTATCCTGCTCAGTCGTCTGTACCGTGGACACCCGCGTGTGCGTGGGCGCAGCGTTGTGAACAACTTAGCGAGTGTCGTTATATTTTACGAGCGATTATGATCATGTTGACTAATTGGAGCGCCGCACTCCTCTCACACTACTTGTGTAACGCTGTAAGAGAACGCAATGAGAGACTGTACTTGGTACTTTCAGACTACCTACACTTACAGGCGCACCACGCGCGTCTCCGAGTGTATCTGTAAGAGAACGCAATGAGAGACTGTACTTGGTACTTTCAGACTACCTACACGTACAGGCGCACCACGCGCGTCTCCGAGTGTATCTGTAAGAGAACGCAATGAGAGACTGTACTTGGTACTTTCAGACTACCTACACTTACAGGCGCACCACGCGCGTCTCCGAGTGTATCTGCCAGTCCAGTAATGTGACGCGACGCAACGTGCGCTCGACACAAGAATGTTAATATTTCGTTTTACGACCACAACTACACATGATTCGTTTCTAATTTAAAATGGCTCCCGACTCATTAAAGTGAAGTGTAACGTCCACATAAAATGTAGCTGAGTACTCCGAGTGACGCGTGAGTCGGAGTGAGCCTCGCGGGCGGTCGCGAGCGAAGGCTCTACACGTTTTTTCATAACATTGTAATATGAAAAAGGAACAAGCCGCAGTGCGAACACTCCCTACAATTTTATTATCTCATTAGCGTGAAGAATGTCTTCATAAAGTGTCGCCTGCCTCGGGACATCGTTCATTACGCACGCTAATGGCTTTAATAAAATCCTATATTTTCCCTCGCACCGCTGTGTACCACCTGCGACTTTATCTCACAAGTGGCACCCGATACATTGCAGTACGCAAGTGACTCGGTCCAGTATCGTATCTAACATTCCGCTCAATGTACGTGGCGCCGCGCGCGCGGAGTGGCAGTGCGCGTGTCGTGGTGCGCGCGCCTTCACAGGGTGCCTGCAGGCGTCACGCGCGCGCCCGCCTGCATCCCCGGGGTGTGCTACCGCGCATGCGCACACACCGCCGGATAACATCTACTACTCCACTGAGGTACAGTGTGCCCCGCCCTGTCCCGCCTCGAGCCGCGACAACTGTTTGTTTACCTCCCACTGATCATTACCATCGATTTGAATTAATGGCAGATTAAGCTCATATCGATTATCGATAAGAAATTATCGACATAGATGTAGTTTTTATTCACCCATAAAATAGGAATTTAAACTATAAGCGCGCTGGGAATTGATTAATTCTAAAAAACCCGCTATTTAGTTCATTAATCGGAGCTGTAAAATGTAAGGGCCTCATTGTAATTTTAATTAAATTCCTCGACAGATAATTCACATCGCTCGATCGGAGCGGAATAATAAAAGTTGTGTGTTGCGCATGCGCCGCTGTGATCCAAGAACTGGGATGTGAGATGTAATCTAATCAAATATTTGCGCGTTGCATAACTGCGCCTGCGCACACCGCTCAGCGGACGAGATCATGATTCAAATAAATTGCTGAACCAAAAACAGTATAATTTGAGTGTTCCAAATAGCTGCGTGGTGAGGTTCACACGCTAGTGTTGTGCCTCGGGCCGCGGTCGGGACATCGATCATATCGACACGCCTCGCAAATCGTTCCGCTCACAGCACTATTGTGCAAGTGTCGCCGCGGCGCTAATGTAGTTATATTGTAACAAATGCAAGCAGTTGGTCACTGACTCGTATTGAAGCAAGATGGTATCACCGCTTCGACTTATATTATAATTATTATCGAATACTGAGAATATTCATCTGTAGCCGTAGCTTGTCATAATATTGGTAAGCTGTATGTGTGTGTGTGTGTGTCGGCGCAGGCGCAGTGTAAGGCAGCGGGTTTGATTACAGTACCGGTTTGCCAATTTAGTGGAATACTCTGCGGGCAGACATAGGTCCTGCTCACTGATGTTTCATTACTTGCTGTGTTCACAAATATTATGTACATAACACGGTAATGACTGACTCGGGAATGAACCTCCCACACTATGCATAAGCCGCAGTAGCCAGTGACTTGTTTATCGCGACTCTACTCTCATTGTGCTCTACCTCGCCGTAAAACATATTTCACACTTAATTCCCGCTCGTTGAGTAAAACCGTCTCGCTTTGGTTATTTATAGAGCTGCTAGAGACGGTAGAGCCGACATCAATGCCTTTTATGGAATTTAAATAGTTTTATCAACAAATATTTCGTAGCGACTCTACTGTAGTGTTACTACTTGTCGATGTATTCCCCACACGAGTAGGCACACGAGTAGCTATACCAACAGTTGCTTGTCGCGGGCCAGTGGCTGTTACATTTGTATGTGTACCTCTGCTTACTCCTTCGGGAAATAGGTGACGTTATGTTTGTAATGCACAATATTATGTACAGTCTCTTACAGAAGCGGCGCGTCTCTCCTCACAACTCGCAGTATGTCTCTATTACTCCTGTATCTGAACTTGCTACAGTGAATCAGCTCTCAAAGTCCACAGATTACAAAGCGACGTCCACGCATGCACGTCCACGCCTCTACCTTTCCTAGCCTCCCAACACGATTCGCAATTTGTTCCCATTTTACCATAAAATCGTATAACCTACATACAGGACTCTACAAATGACTCCATTTCCACGGTGTTCGGTGTCGGCTTCTAGGAAGGCTTCTGTTCCTCGCTGCGGACTCTTGTCGTATACATTGTATATACAATACAAGGTGTCGGCGTGTAATCACCGACCACTCGGCTCCGGCACGCTCTACGTAAAGTCGCCGGTTCATTAAACGCCACGTTAAGGACCACCGGCTGTCGACACGAAACGATTCGCTTTTTATAACCATTTCCACTTTAAATCGAATTACTAGAGTTCGGGAACGAAATAGAGCACAATAGAGCTGTTAAATTAAATCAAATTTAATTTGATACGACTCCATTGTACGGTAGAGAGCACTTCAAGCCACTGCTACAACCGGAAATATTTGAACCACCACCATTTTGAAGGCAGCAACTTTATCCTGTAGGGTAGTGCTCGGTACTCTACCTATAACTTACATACTCGCAAACATTCTGCAAATCATCGTTTTACTTACAACTTGCTAACAAACAAAATTATACAGAGCGCGCAAACAAACAGCGCGTTGATGTCTTTTGTACGGAAATCAATACAGTGATCTACATTTTTTAACATCCTGTCGAGGTCTCCAAATAGAGACGGCCCGGGGTTCGAGGCTGTGCGAGGCAGTGCGGGGAGGTCACGGTCTCTCCGGACTGAGGTACTGCCGGACACACAAGTGTCTGCTGGCAGCCGAGACTAGACTATACCTATAATAATATGATTCTGTCTATATCTCGCTGTGTATTATAGTATGTTGGTTAACATGGCTGTGTTGTCGCGCTCGTCTCTTGTTTTATTCGCTTTGTTTGCCCCGGGCGGAGTCAGGCGGCGCGAAGTGTTAACATATGTTCGGGTTTAGTGTTGCGTGTCCTACTACTACGTGGTGAGACTTCGGCTCGCGTCCGTAACTGAGTAAGTCTACGTTTTGTGAACCAATTTTCGTTATTAAACATTGTTTGATGTCTAGTCCACTAGTCCGCCAGTGAGTCCCAACACACATGTCTGTGGCAGTACCGCGCCGCCCGGTATATGTAACTAGCGCTATCTATAATTGAGATCAGCGCATGCGCACCGAGCTCTGCGTCTGCGCATACCACCACACAACACAGCACAGAAGCATCATCTATGAATGTTTCGATTCTACTATCCGTTGTAACAGTTGTGTTTGTGGTGCCAGTACATGTACTTCAGCTGAGTGTTCCCACTCTGCAGCTAGACCTACGTCAGTAGAATATTGTGCAGATCTACCAACTGACAACAGTTGTACAACTTGGTCAAGTGATGCTTCTGCGCTGTCTGCGTGATGGCGCTGGCGGAGTGCGCTCTTTGTCCGAGACTCTTTAAATAAATAGCTTTTAATGTGGTAGAGCTCCGCGGGACCCACGACCCACTACACGAGAGAGAGTGGTTGGCAAGGCCTCACCGCAGCTACCATGGCTTGTTGGTTACTCTACAATTTGGACAATTTGGACACACACACACACCGTCACAAAGTGGTGTGAGACACAGACGTCCCCGGCATAGAACCAGTTACTGCACGCTAAGTAACCGAGCAGGCAGGAACCAAACTATTGCCACAAAAACTTAATCCCAACTCAAGCTCTCGCGTGTACTTTGACAAATATAATTAAAGTTCCCGGTATTCAGGCTAATCGGAGGCTAACGTTGCATGTAACGAGACTAGCCTGAGTCTGTCTGTATGTCTGATACTTTCTGTGTGTCTGTTTGTCAAGAACTGATAGATTAGGTTGAGGTAGAAAGGCGACAACTGGAATAGCCGTTGGAACCACTCGTAGTACTGTAGCAGTGGTGTCTCCTGCAGCGCTGTACTGGTGTGCTGTATGCTGGCGCATTGTATTAGGAAACATTATTTCTAGTGAGTCAATCATACTCGCGCGATACAACTAGCAGCAGTTGATATTGGTATGCGCGGGCGCAGGTTGCGATCGCTTTGTGGTGCCGCCACATTAATCCGATTACCGTGAACACACACAGATGTAAACACAAGTAATTGCTCGATACACCATCACTAATTGCAGATCGACACACACACATGCACAAAAACACACAGACATCCACACTGACACACACATTGACACACACACATATATTATAGACTGCCTCTACGCCGAATTAACAATTAGAGCGCAGTTTAAAGTGTAACGCAGTTGATTTCTTTATAAAGTTACGGTTAGTGGCGATACTGCCGCAACGATGTTGATACTAATAATTATTGTTTAAAGTTATTTCGTGCCAATACATGAGACTCGCCACCACAACCTTTTGGTTTGTTCTGGCTTTGTTTCATAATATGAAAAGGTCATCAATTGACTGATCTAGACACAAACAAACCACGTCCATCAGTGGGGGGCGAGGGGGGAGTGTTGTGTACTGGAGTGATCTCATGCAGATAAGTGCATTTAATTACAATAGTAGTGAGCGGCTGTCACGTCGCCGTCAGCTTACCGCAGCTTGTAAGTACCTACAGATTAAATTATGCCGCGATTCCGAGCGGACATTACACTACGATGCTATCTGCTAGCTCTCAATTGGCTAAACGGATCTGTGGCGACGCGGCGGGGAACTGAAGGTATTAACTGCGATACCATCAGTAATATACTGTGTGTGTGTCATGCTTGTTCTCAGAAACTATTAATTGTCAGTCGCAGTCGCCGGGCCACCGGAAATACAAACAACATGAGTCGTGGCACCCGTGGCGTGAAGTCGAGGACGCATACGTACAGACCGTCGTACAGGCGCACTGTAAAGACCGTCGTACTGGCGCACCGTACAGACCGTCGTACTGGCGCACCGTACAGACCGTCGTTGCCACTCTGCAACTAGTTACATCCGTCGTCGTCCAGGTCGTCCCCTGTAACATTGAGTCAGTCAACATTGTTACTGTGACAAATTGCTAGATCATTGTGAAACTAATTTTTATTAGTCTTATCTTCTGATTCACTTCGTTGCGGGATCCAAGACATTTATTCATGTCCCTGGTACGCGCCGGACGTCAGTGTTCCGGTATTTTCATGGCTATATCTACTGTGCATCCTGGCTTACAGGAGTTGCAGCTGATTTAGGAGGATGTGGCGAGCTTGTCCCATTAAAAAAAGTCTGTTTCTGTATTGATGGATCCGCGAGTCGCTCTGTGGCGCGGAGTGCGATGTGGTCGCCTGTGACGGCAGGCGGCTGTCGGCCTCGCATTACGTTTTATATTGCTGCGGTTTATTACATACAAGAGGTTTTTGCTCGCTTCGCTTCGCTCCGCGGCCGCTGCCTCTGTCATAAAACTGAGTGTAATTTCACGCGACTACGAAGAAAAGAAATAAACTTTAAGATTTTATGATTGTCTTTAAAATACAGGTTATTGATTCAATTTAAATGATTTGGGTCTAGTTCTAGAGCGTTTTATTTTATAGTCTATTAATTCGGGTCGCCGCGCGCCGCTCGGTGTTGTAAAATAAATCGTCCGCCATGTATTTGTATGTGTGGGTACAACATTTTGCGACCGTTGGACCATTTCATTCACTTTCTGTGGTTCCTAAATATATATTTTATATTTGGTGACCGTCTTACGATGGAAAGTAAATTATATAAAGTTAATAAAAAGCAGACAGAGTGATGTGAAGCAGCACAGTAAGGTTCAGTACTACAAGTCACAGTTCTCGAGAGACTGCACGATGCGTCCAGTTATCCTCAATGAACAAAACATCGTAAAATATGACAGAACATGTCTGACGTACCTCGTCTGTCGGCAACAGCCGGATGTCCAAGTTATGGATCCTCCAGCAATCGATCACAGAGCACGTTATAAATATATCGCGCGAGCGTATCTTCGGCAGAGATCGGGCGGAGCTCGGCGGCGCTCGGCTCGTGACCCTCGTCCGTCCGGCCGGGCGGAGTAATTGATTCCGACTTGTACGCTAAAACAATCGGGAGATATGCCGGAGCCTCGGAGCACGCCACCGCCATACATCATGATACCGATCTGCTGCGCCCGCCGCGGCCAGGTACCGGCCTGCGCCTGCGCTGCTACTGATCGATATAGCTTTATCTGCATCGTTATGACGACTTTTGTCATTCTCATTTAATTGAACAATAAGACATGATTGAATATTAGCTTTATCACACGATCTAATAGTTACAAAACTGTTGGCCAGTTAGCTGTCACCGCGGCCGTATTGTGCCGCGGCGGGCCGGCCGACACCGCCAGCGCCATTTATGTACCAACTTTACGTAGCGGTGACACTTATACTGCCCGTTTAGATCCACTAAAGATTACGAGTAATAGGCTTCTGAACTGTTTGTGAAGGTAGCAGCTTTGATGCCCGGTTGATGCCCTTTGCGGTCTCATTATGAACTAATGTATTTCGTAAGTACGTACGTACGTAATGGTGTTTTCATCAGACGCCGTTTATGGTCTGCTCGTATTAGTGTGTAGTTCTAGTACGAGTGTAAAGTCGCTCACTTCAACCTCTGAGATGACATCGCCAGCACCGCGTCCTACACAGAGAAATGTAAAATATTAAGGCGGTACCATTACTTGTCATATTGGGAAAACTGAAGGTTGCGATCAGCACCGCGCGGCGCCGGACAAACGTTACGGGAACCCACTGAACGGGCCGATGGTGATAATGTAATATACGTGCATACACACACTAGTACATCACATGTAGGTGAAGTTCCTACATTAATGTGGCTGGCTGGCTGTGGAATGTTGTGGCTTCAACTATTTTCTTAAAAGAAGTTGTTCAGTAAATAAATCCCTTCTACTACTTTACGTTGTCTACAAAACGTGGTTCCCTTCAATCGTCGACTGTTGCTTCGTTTTTAAAATGTCGTAAAGTTCGTATAATCCGACGCGCGTTAGTTAATTGAAAGCAAAGTATAAGCTGATAACTATAATTTGTATTCTTAATATTGTGACCTAATGTCGGCAACGTGTAGTCGCACAAAGCAGTACCTGGCGGGGCCAGTGCTGGGAGGATACATTGGAACCACGCGGCGTTACTCGCAAGGTGTTCCCTTATCGCGGGACACTCAGCCCGGCCGGTGCAGTCCGCGCCCTGCGCCCTCCCGTTGCCCTCCCGGTGACCTCTCGATAGCTCCTCTCGTAAAGCTCTCAAATAATACGACCACATTCCGGTGACAGCGAGTAACGTATTGGTGTATGACCCGCGTCGGGTCACGCGCAGTATATTCAATAACTGACTGAAATAATTGGGCAACACGACGCCGCGACATGTGAACGCATTCAACACATCGCCTAGTGTACATCGTTGTATAATAACATCGCGGGCCGCGCTGCGCATGCGCACTGCGCCGCCACGTAACTACCATACAAGCACTACCGCTGTGTCAGTTACAGGAGTCTTGTGTCAACATCGAGGACCAGCGACACATTGTCAAGCCGCCGGTCGGTCTGCCTGTCACTCTGCAATATTGTAGAGTAATGTCTGACTAGTGCCGCGTGCCGCCTGTACGCTCTGTAGTATACTTACATCCAGTACGCTATTGTTATGTAGCTCTACAGTTGACGGTCGCTCGGGTTGTTTGTTAAATTAATTTTTCATATGAAACTTAATGTTTGACATTAAGTTTCATTAAAGGTCTGCCCTTCGTATAGCTGCAGTGCGGCGACGACGACGTATATGATAATACGAGATACGCGCCTGCGCATATGTGCTCAACTAAACGCGAACCTTTCTGTGACCGTTCTGTGTTGTTTCCGTATTATAAGTGCGTACACGCAGCTTTAGTGGCTAGAGTTTGTCCAATAGTACAACTTTGCCTTATTTTCAACTTGTGCATACACAACGTTACTGCGGTGGCGTGTGGTCACGTGTAATATAATAATATTTGCTTTTATTTCCAAACTCTGCTCCTAAGGTTTTCAATATTTTTCGTGAATCTTCTTCTAAGTCGCACGCTCTCGACAGAGCGGCCGTGGTCGTGATGCCGGTCGTCCATCGCAGGTGAGTGTTGCTCTTGCGATACATTGTACATAGAATAAAGTAAGTGAGCTGTGTATAGTGACAGCAGTAGTTGTTGCGAGGTGTGAGCAGTGCAGCAGTACAGACAGACAGACAGTGAGTACAGCGCCGTACATCAGCAGCGCGTGAGGCAGCCTCCATTCATCACACGCGCACAGCCGCGCACTCGCACCCAGCCGCATTACCCTTCATTACTATTGCCTGTGATATATTTTACCAAGCAAACGTCTTCCAATAACTTCCACTCTATGCCCTATAGCTTAAAGTTTACTTTCCAATACATTATGTTGCAGCATAAGTTATGGTGTTGCATGGTATTCACGCGTCTCTGATTTACGTGTGCCGTGTCCGCGGCCGCGAGAAATGGCGCACTCTCGGTCGCAGCTGTTCAGACGTCGAGCGGATGGATTTACACCGCGGAGGAGCGGATACTGTTTCGGATATGTAACAGATGGGCGCGGATAATATTATTATGCGCTAGTTCTTCGGTTCCATTTATTTATTTATTCGGTTGAGAGTTGCCCCGGGAATGTGTACGCAGCCAGAGTTATTATATCATTGCGATACGACGTCCTCGATGTAAAGTGGCCGGGTGTTGGCACCGGCAGCAGATACAAACCTGTTCATTGAGTGACTGTTTATTTCCAAACATTACTGTCCAGTCGGTGACAGCTGCCAACCTCGGTCGTATCCCACAGCCAGAGCATGGTGTGAGGTGTCTGCAGCAGTAATGGCGGAGTGTGTCCGACCGTTCAGTGGAACATCCCCCACAACTCCGCAGGACCGCAACACGGCTGGCGCGGCATGTCCAGCGATTACCGCGCCGTACAGCTCCGCGCAACTAACACTACCTTCTACTCAACGGATTCGAACCTTGCGGTTACTGTCGACCACATAATGCGTTTGCGCATGTTTCTTAAAAAAACTCACGACAACTGTAAACTCTAAATTAATAATCTGTGAGCTACCAATTTCAGTTTACACACAATATATCCCATTATAGTTCACGATTACCGAACAATATTTCAGCAGACACACTCATACACCTAGTATTCCGTGGAGGATACTGACAATAAACAATTATCTGCCTGCACGGCGCCGGCGCTCGATACTGGTGCAATAACGTTGCGTTACAGGTAGGTGACACTAAATTACATTCATTATGATTGTGCTAAACGATTGCAACGCATCGTCTAACATTACATTTTACACAATACTTATTCAGCCAAGCAAAGCTTTATAATTAGCATCTCTCGCATAGTATCACCAGTCGGTGGCCGACGCTTCACGTCGTCGTCGTGACAATGAAACATGTTCTGGTAGGCTGGTGGCACGGCCACTGGCTGCGCTCGCTGGTCGATGGTTGCGCCACTCACTCGTCAACGTGCAACCGTGCGAAGTATTTATACCTTCCGGGGGTGCAGCGCTGCGCAAGCGCACAGTTCTGTGCGTACACAAACTGTCTCGATGTAAATAATGTGGTGATTCATTGAAAATAGACTGAGCTTTATATTGACAGCGACGGAAGCTAACTATACATCACACGGACCGCTAGCAGATACACGCCAGACATGCTAATGGGAACCTGCTGAAATTGAAAACATAGATGAAGTTTAAAGAATTCGTAACGTAACTGCCTGCGAGGCACTGAACATGTCCCGCAGGCGACGGCGGGACAGTGACAGCTTGTGTACCGTGCGTAGTGTTGCCTACCAGCGAGTTCTATTCCACTTCGGATGCATGTCGTATGTGTGAACTAACTGGTGTATATCAGTAGCAGTTAATTGCTGCGGTAGTGTGGTATCGCGAATATAAATCTCTAGTAAATGTGGCCATTATAACACGTTCTCAAGATCGTCAGTATAGATACGTGTGTGTGTTGGTCAGGCGTGACGTCATCGCTCGGGAATGTGTCACTGGAACGATCAGTAATTAAATGAAGTTGGCGTGGTCTTGTTGTGACACTCAACTGACGGAGTAATCACTGCGCATGCGCACTCCAACCGAGGAACAAGTAGCTTGCTTGTACCCAGTTCTCTGTGCATAACTGCATGTAATATATAAAGATTACATCCACAGGTCTACAAGGCTAGTGCTAGTTATCGATGTACTTGCAATTAATGCATCGTGAGTAGCTAATTATATTATCAGTCATTAGATAGTTCATCACACAACGCGTATGTTTGTACCACAGCGGCACAGCGGGCAGGCTGCAGCGCTCTCTGTGGGGACAACAACAAGACAAAATAAAATAATGTTTGTGGTCACGTAACATCAGCGGTGGCGTGACGTCACTGGGCTGGGGCTGCGTGCCGCGGTAATTCGGACCTGTCGAATACTTATTGATACGGTAATCGGATTATTCCACGAATTACTAGTGGGTTCTCACGCGGCTGCGCGCGCGCAAGTCATGCGCGGTAATGATGTGCCGCTCGAGCAGTCGAGCTCCACTGGACAATGTGGGACATCCAACAGACAGTTTCCTTCGAAGGAGCTGAGCGAATGAGCAGTAGGAGCAGGCAGGCGCAGGCGCAGACGGCGCGGGCAGTTCACACATTATTATTATTTTAATTTGTAAGTAAGTATAGCTGTGTCTCGGAATTCGGCTACAAAACGAACAAGCGCTACGGTTTAATCTGCGCGGCCGAGTCCTTTTTAATCTTTCGTTCGGATCAGGAATTTGTATTAATTAAGAACTTGAAATATAGAAGTATGTGCCGCGCGGGACGCACCTCGTACATCTCTCGCTGGCTGCGGAGGCACGGGGTGCACTGTATTGTTATATTTCATCTTTAGTTAAAGCCAATGTGGGAATGTGTAAATTTGCCAGCTTTATTCAATTTACAAATGACAGAATAAAATTATTATAATGTAACTGCCAATGATCACAATGTTTGATTTCTTTCAATGATTTTATTGTTATATTTTGTTTATTTTAGTTTTTTTCTTTATGTTCTAGCTATGATTTGTCTGACCAAATTTTGTTTGACTTGTGTGAAGTTGTTTTGTCGATTTCTGTTGTTGTAATTTTGTAATTTCGCTTCGCATCAGCCTTCCAGCTTCCTTGTGCATACTACTAAGGAGTGGAATGCTTTGCCAGAGTCTGTATTTCCTGAAGGAAAATAAAAGGGTGTCTTCAAGGCCCGAGTGAATAGGTTGCATATGGGACGACGTGCTCCGTCGTAGACCGCATCATCATCGCTTACCACCAGGCGAGATGGTGGCCAAACGCCGCCCCATCAAATGAAAAAAAATGTCTGTTTGTATTCGCACGATGTTATTCCCTTTAATTGAAGGATCACAAGACTATGTATGAGTATGTGCATGTAAGTGTTTCTTTGTTGGGAGTCCAAATAAATAAATAAATTGTGTACAACACAGTACACTGCGAGTGTAGGAGGCGGCCGACGGCTGCGTGTAATATATTGTATAGTAAGCGAACACACGACGTAAATATTAGTAAATAACTTCCCGGATCAAGCAATATCCATAATGAAGTGTCAACAGAACATTATTCAATAATATACGAGCCGCACACACGTTCACAGGTAGAGTTCACAGGTTCACAGGTTCACGGGCGCAGGTAGAGCTGCTCCACCACAGCTCGCCATCCATAAAAAGAGTGGTAGTTGTATGGTGACACACTATACCTCAGTTCCGTGTCCGCTACCGTGGTGTATAGTACCTACGTATTATGTTATAATTATAATGAACCGTCTGATGTTGGACTTTGACTAACGAATGAAATTAAAAACCAATTTCAGTCCAAAATCTTTGTATTGATCAAAGATTTTAACCCAAACTCCATCTCAATCCAATTTACATAATTAGATGTAAGTCATGCTTCAGCACGACCGAACCATACCATGGCCGAGCAGAAAATCATAGTGAAACAACGCTTGCATTGTATTTACATCGTGTGCGTGAAGTTATCGGAGACCCAATTACCCTGATCCCCCAATCTCCCCAATCCCCGAATCCTCAAAAATTTTTAAATTCCTAATCCTCAAAAAGCCAGTAACGCACTTGTAACGCCCCTGGTGTTCCGGGTGTCCATGGACGACGACGATTGCTTACCATCAGGTGATTAGTTTGATGGTTTACTGGCTTATGGCATAGAAAAAAAAATAATTAGGCAAGTAATATTAAAAATCGCGTTTTGGATTGAGATTGGTATCAGGTAATTTCCAATATTACCTAAGACAGTCAACACTTAAATGAGTCAAAATTTAAATTATATATTAAAAAAACGTTATGTGGAAAGGCATACTACAAACTTAATGATTACATAGAGGATAAAACTGCTTGGAGGCAGGCTGGTCCGGCTCCACAGGATAGCGAAAAACATTGATGTTCCAATTAGTTCCAATTATGTAAAATACAGCCATTTTGTTCAAATGTACCTCTACATAATTATACTGTAAGATATATAATTATTGTAACTGTCAGAGCCCTGTAACTAACTAAATTAAATTAGACTAGTAGAATGCATGTGTGTCAGCTTGGAGTTGTCATGCTCACTCAAAAGTCTCATTGGCAGTGGCACGGGCAGTGGATCGCTCGATTCCCTACAACATGGTCGAGTTGGGCGGTGCTGGTGTACGTGTCATGTTCGTGAACGGGCGCTGTCAAGTGGGACTGGTCACCTCCTTGACCAAATATTGGTATTACATTGTTCTCACATAATTGAACTCAACGAAAGAATGTAGTTAACCAAAAATTGTATTGTGAACCTGATTGAAAAAGAGTAACCTATGGAGTTTCTTGCTCGTTCTTCTCCATAGGAATCTACACTTTGGAACGAGCAAATAGCTTCACTAGAGGACTGACCTACAGACTTACATTATTTCTTATTATTTAATATTTAAATATTTTGTTTTGACGTTCAAAAGTGCCTTCCTGGTCTAATTGAAATAAATGATTTTGACTTGACTTTGACTTTGAGTCCTCGGTACCAATGGTATTATACCTCTACATGAACGTTTAGCGTGTGTGCATGTGTTGTAGCTGTCTCCGTGTAACACAACACTCGCACAATCAAATATTCATAGTGGGTACCTATCTGATGTAATAGTTACACGAATCGAATTATTTCGTCGTTTCTTATTTATTGCGCTGTTTATCATTTTATTGTAGTGGCATGTGCTTACCTAATGAGAAAACAAGGCCAGATTGTACCTGTTTAAAAATTGACACTAATTTTGATTACAACTATGTGGGCGCTACTCTTATCAGATGTAGATAATCTTAATTAGATAAAACCATTTAATATTAAATACCTTACATCACTGTATCGCTAAATATGTTCACAAGTCCTTGTACTGATGTATCGGGTTACTGTACGTCTACGTCGCATGTCTGCCGCGCGACTGACGCAACATACCTACACTGATATTATTCCAATCTTACAAGAGACAATAAGCATGTCGACTCCCCGGCGCAGGCGCAGTGGACCCTGCGTTTGATTTGATTACAGCCTGGGAGGCAGTAGGCGGCAGGACTGCATACACGAGTGCTGCTTGCGGCTGCGCCTGCGTCGGTGCTCAGCAATTATGTTATTACGCGCATGCGCACTTCGGCACCGGCGCCGGCGCAGTAGCATGACCATATCATGCATCTCACTACAGGTGAGTAACAACCAATCCGAGCGACACACGCACAGCATTGTGAAGCTCTCCAGTCACCACCTTGGATAGGATGTACACATTTACAGCCGACCCTGAACTGATGCCGAGGAAATCGACGAGGTCGCAATTTTTACGATTGTGCCAAAAAGATAGCCATCTAATCTCTTCACAAGATCTAAGAATTTAATGATATTATAATAGTATCTCCATAAACAACGCCATTTACAACAAATTATAATATTGCTCTCACGTCATACTGAGCGTGGCACAAACTCCGCGAGACATCATTACGTGACACAGTAACGCTTTGGAGATCAGCTGCGCCTGCGCCGGGACAGTATGAGACATATCCATTTTGTAATGTACACAAACAAATCTCTCGGCTAAGCATGAGTGGCAGGACACTGAGTGGCACCGCGCGCTGTATACTTTCCATCGTGACCTTTTGCTACTCCTGTCTGTACGACAACTAGTGACGCAGGACAGATCGGACGCGGCCGGTCACGCGCTCGTTACATGTACGAGGTGGGAGTCAAACTCCCGACGTGTAGCGCTCCAGTAATATTAATAGTTTACCTCACTAAGTAGTGGTGTATCAACCGCTCCGCGCTGTACAGAGCAGGCGGGCGCAGGCGCGGGCGCAGGCGCGGGCGCAGGCGCGGGCGCAGGCGCGGGCGCAGGCGCAGGCGCGGGCGCGGGCCGCTCTCGTGTCTCGCGCAATTACCTACCAATTAATAGCCGCTTTCACTTTATACCTTTATCTGTGTTATTGTCTCGTCCGACGCGACCGCCTCATACTTTACAAACACGATTGTACTCAGCATTGTGTCTGTGCCCGCGGAGCGTTCCATTAGGAAATCCCTTCTATTGTTCGTAAGCTCTGCTGCTGGAGTCACTGCAGTGTAGCGGGCTCTGTGGTTATATGGTATGGTATAGGTCGACTAGCGCTTTCGCTACACACATTGCCTGAAATACTGCTATAGGATCCCTGTGAATCCAATATACGTCTATAGGTTCACCACTATACCAACATACGATTTGATGTACAGCTATAAGTTCACACATTTATATCGGAATATGGCGATAGATGTTCACCGTACATCGGGGTACGTGTGATCCTACCGGTATCCTTACTAATATTATAAATCGGAAAGTGAGTTTGTTTGTTTGTTCCGCTTTCACGCCGTAACTACTAAACCGATTGCTTTGAATTTGCAGACGTAAAGTAAGAAGTCCGGATAAAATAATAACTTTTTATCTCGGAAAAAATTGATATTCCCGAGGGAAACAAAAGTATTGGTATAGATGGCGCTATGTGTATTGGTATATGTCACATAGGCTACTTTTTATTCTTTTGTGTCGCGAGCGAAGCCGCGGGTAAAAGCTAGTACGTTCATAAATTGTACCATTATAGGATCACATATCACACGTTAATACCGATATTCGGTAATAGATTTATATTTTTCCGATATCCGGCTTTAGTTTCTTGAAAGGCGGATTTTGGAAAATACGGAATCACATCGTTCTTAATATTTAACCAAGTAATCAAACAAGATGTCTTCTCTATTTTACTTCAAAACGACGGAGTTTCATACAAACTTACTCTTTTACTCACTTCAGGGCTTATAACATAAAATACATTCTCGGTGCTCTCACACACTAAAAAATGTGGTGCGATTTCCCAATAGTATAGGTTGTGCTGTGCTGAACTGACTGAATATGACTGACATTACGCTTTTAATGTCAGTCAGTCAGTGATTCAGTTTTCTCCTTCTATACATATACATACATAGGTAAAGATAATAGTATCGATGGAGAAATAAATCTAAACTAATTATTAAGTTAGTTAAGATTTATGAGTCCGATCCAGGGAACCTTTGACCAGCGTCGCAAGTTGTGATCTTGTCACGGGCCAGCGCTCATACTCCGCTGGCAGGGGCGGGGCGCGGGGCGCGGGGCGCTGGCAGAGTACGGGAGCGCTCGGTACATGAATGTGCAGCAACAGCACACAGCTGCGGCTATTAATGCCTCAATTAACCGACGTCGCGGACGAGAGTTATGCGTTCTCTCCTGATTTATTATTATTTATTCGTGCCTGCAAATGTTCTGGCGCAGCTGTATCTACATCGAGGAAATTATGCAGTCAGATTGTTAGTGGCACAGTTACTCGCGAACTGATTTTTGCAACATTAATGAAGTCGGTTCAGGTATGTCTGCGAATGTAAAAACCTTCGCCGTCGACAGACATTTGAATATCCTTTAGATGTTACAGAAGATGGCGGCAGGCTCGCTTCCTGGTGTAGTGACATGTGACGACACGCATCGTCGTGTGCTCTGTGCAAGGTAGTCTGTGCCGACGACGAAACAATAATTAGCGCTAAAAGTAGTGAGTGTTCTCTGTTATTTGTGGCCGTCACGACAGCTCCCAGCACAACCTGGCCGTAGCAGCTGTGCAATGGAAGCATTGCTCCCAGCCTCCCAGCGTCCCAGTATCTACATGTATTGTATATATGCAGTATATTAACAGCCACAGATTGCATTGCCTCCTAGTGATTAAGCGTTCATATAATAAATATTGCGGTGCATTAGTTGTGGTGCGCGGGCGCACGACTGCGGTACTTTATTGCTGATAGTTAATACACCGCTTCAATTAATACGTCTGCCGAGCGCTTCCTGCTGACCGCTTGGCCCGCGCCGTCCCATACAATATAGGATGTGAATATCCATTGTAGAGGCGTGTGGGACTTATAACTGGCTGACAGTGAGTGTCACATGATTTGCGGACCTCGGAAGGTGTTACTCGGGAATCAAAGGTGTGATTGATCTATATGTGTTCACCGGCTGACCAAGCGACAGCCGAGTGAGGCCTGTACATGTGTGTGTGTGTGTGTGTGTGTGCGTGCTCAAGTAGTACTCGTGCTGGCACATGACAGTGCTTCATCCAATCAAGTCTCCACAAACAGTCGGTAAACAAAGCAGCGCTGCCTACATGTTGCTCTTGATTCACGTTTGTCAGCACAATAACAATTTATCAGAGAGTGAGTAGTGTGAGTACATTGTTTGGACGGCACTCACGCGACGCCCTGTTAGAATAAACTCGTTGCCACACTAGTGCCACTCGTGGAGGAGTGCTGCCCACTGGTGCACTCTGGCGGACACTCGGCACATACTCGTACATATACTTCAATAACATTTCGTTTGTTTGATTGCGTTACACCAGTATCAGATTATTGTGTTCATTATTTACTTCGGCCGACATGTGAGTACTTGTGCTGCGTACACTGCAGACTCGTGGCAGGTGTGACAGCGACTTGACCCCGGAACACTTCGCATACAATTCCCGCTAACACTTGATTGAAAACTATTAAAACGTTTGATTTAGAACGTATTCGTGTTCTCGGCAAGTGCGGCATAAAGGCGGACAATACCGCGCAGGCGTGCGAGCGATCGTTACTATCGTTAGCGTTGCATGTCATGAATAAGAACCAAATCTAAGCAGCGCAGCGAGCGTTTACGACGCACTTCTAAATACATGCGATGCTATTCAATTATACAGCGCCGCATCGCGCCGCATACAATATTTATATCCGCGCGGAGCCCGCATTGTGGCACTACCACGAAACTGCACTACACCATGCACCAGCATTAGTACGCAATATTACTAACACCGGCGCCTGCGCACGCATGCAGACAGCCTCGTACACTACAACATCAAGTCCACTCTGGACTCAACACATACTTCTTCCAAAGGATGGTAGTTCTTGCGAGGGGGACCCGTGGCAGGTCAGTGCCACAACCTGTCTCTCTGCTGTGTATAACTTAACATCATGCGTTTTGTTGTCTGAACGGTGAAGCAGACGTACAAATATTAATATATTATACATCCCACTTCTGACCGGTTATGTTACGAATCTCATGTTATAGGAAGTGAGCGATTACAATGGCCATAATACTCTAGCCTCCATGGAGTCTGTGCCAGACTCTACGATACAAATTGTCGAATAACTGGAAATCGCACCGGCAGCTCCGTGACTCCTCGCAGCTCGGCAGTTGTGCTGGTGGCCATACAACCAACGAGGCAGCCTGCTGTACTACTGTAAGATACCTGGCTCTGTCTGTGGCGACGTGTACTTTGTGATTCAATGGTTTTTGCACAATATTGTATTACTTCGAGTGTTTAATGTGTATCAGTGTCGATCTGTGATCGGTGCTGCGATCGTGCGCGAGCGCAGGTTATGTATAATGTATTGCCTGGATGTGTCCATAGGTTTCACACGCCGCGGCGCCCGGTGCTGCCTGCGTAGATATTGCGCTGTATGTACGTGTATGTGTATGACATGTGCAGATATGTAATAATATTATTTTTTATTGCGGACAATTTAATCCATTTGGTTAGTATACATCAATTTATATAACTAGTGTTAGTACTTATATAAATTACCAGTTACAATTAAAAACCACTATTTTACGCCACGCTGGTACGCCACGCTGGTACGCCACGCTGGTACGCCACGCTGGTACGCCACGCTGGTACGCAGGCGTGTTCAATGGCCCAGTATGAGGCTGTCCTATTTGTCTGCCATTTGTCTTCAGGATGCTGTTGACGCGGACCCTGTGCATAATTAAGGCACAACGTTTTAGTATGATGGCATGAAAACCAAAAACATGTCAGAAGCACAGCGGTACCGCGGCAACCCCACCAACACCCTGAATGCGTTATTGTATTGAATGCGCAGAGCGTGGCATACGCTCCGCGTGTAGTCGACCCCAGACTGCATGTACCTCTATAGAACGACTGACATTACGCTTTAAACAAACTTAACTTAACGTCAATCGAGCATTTTGCAAACCTGCGGAGCAACATATTGCAGCAGACAGCCGACGCCCTGCACGCACGCTCTATGTTTAAGCCGTCTCTTAGGACTTCGGAAGCCCAGTGGCCGCAAGCAGTACTTGAAAGATGTGACTTGATTTAGAGGACTTCCACAATGGCACCAATTCATTGCAATGAAAATAATAACCTCTGCAATAGCATTCACGGTGGCTGTTATTGGGGCAATAACAATACATGGATACGTTGGTATAACTTACGTCAGCAGGGAAGGGCTGCAAGCTCGGTGCTGTCGGCGACACGGCGCAGGCGCGCGGCGCGGCGCGGGTCTCACGCTGTATGTGCGTCCCTGAGTGTGTGTATGTGTGTGTGCGTGTGTGTATGTGTGTGTGTGTGTGTGTGTGTGTGTGTGTGTTTTTTTTTCTATACAAAGGGGGGAAATACTTTTACGTATTCTACAAGCTTAGTTCTTTTGCTTGGATATGTCGGACTCAAACATTGACTGATGACATGACAATGCTAATACCGACTAAAACCTTCCCTTTTTTTCCTCTAGTCTCTGATCCCTCACGGAAACCGCCGCTAGGCATTACTTCGTAAGGGGAGAATTTAGCTACTGCTCTTCCTTCTGATGGCTAGGTATTATTTTTCCTTGTTTTCTAATTACTAGCATTCGCTCTTCTTCTTTCGATGGATCGCAAGTCTGTGAGTACTACTGTGGCAAACGTGTTGACAGCGTTCCAGGCAGCTCCTGATGACAACATTGCCTCTACTATTGATTCAGGTTCCAATTTCTTGTTCATGATCATCTCTAGTTTATCTCGCTGAGGGTGGAATCGGGAACACACAAAGAATACGTGCTCGACGTTCTCAGCAACTCCTGGGCAAGATGGGCACTCCGAAGAATTATCATGCCTAAAGCGATGAAGATACGCCCGAAAACAGCCGTGTCCAGATAACATCTGTGTAAGATAGTAGTTGACCTCACCATGACTACGTTTCAGCCAGGAATCAATTCTTGGAATAAGACGGTGCGTCCATCTACCCTTCTCTGCGGTATCCCACTGTAGCTGCCACCGGCTTATGCTGTTCTGCCGTTCTTCTACTCGGAACTCCGAGTAGAAGAACGGAACTCAGGGCTCAGGGTTGTTGACTTTCTTCGTTGGTGAAGGGCCCGTCTTTCCTCAGCTAAGACTCCAAGGGGCAGCATTCCTGAAATAACGCACACTGCTTCCTCTGATATAGTGCGGAAGGCGCTGGCTACTCTTAGGGCGCTTAGTCGATATACTGGTCCCGCCTTTCTCCATGACTCCTGGAGCTGCAATGCGTCGGCCCAAATAGATATGCCGTAAGTGAGCACTGATGTGACTACAGATGATAGTAGTAGCCTTCTGCTCTGCTTCGGGCCTCCGACATTTGGCATCAGCCGTGCTAGGCTAGCTCTTAACACTGACGCTTTAGCGGTCACGTGTTTCACCTGCTGCTTGAAGTTGAGTCGAGCATCAAGCATCACTCCCAAATATCGGATATAAGGTTGTGATATGATTTCTTGTTCTCCGACTCTTAACTTGATGGTTTCTACCGTCTTTCTACTTGTGATGAGCACTGCCTCGGTTTTATGCTTGGCTAATTGCAGCTTCATCGTATCCATCCACAAATTGTGTGTGTGTGTGTGTGTGTGTGTGTGTGTGTGTGTGTCGCCTCGCTGTGTAACGGAGCGCGCGGCTCACGGGACGTCCTCGCGAGTTTTTGTCTCAATATCGTTGCATTTATTATGAAATGCAATGGTCGCAGTTCCTCGATACATTTATATGGGATATATTTCATGTAGTTTGTAGTTCACAAGAACTGGCTGCCGAGCACTGTTATGGGGCTCCATAGTTTTTGTGCCACTATATTGCACCGGATACGAGTAACGCTGGCGTCGGCCGCGGTACATGAGAATTGCCTATAACTCATGATACTCGTCTATGGCGGCCTACACGCCTCGTGCGGTGGGTGCGTTTCTGGGTACACACCAAAACCTTCATCAGCTGTGGCACAATGGTTGCTATAATGCTATCGCTCGCTATCGGCGGCGGACGAGCGCGCTGCGCATGCGCAGGTGCAGCCTGCGCCGCGCATGCATTATGGATGCACAATAATGTTGACATTGTATTCAAATTCAAGTTGTTTTATGAAAATGCTGCAAAATGCCAGATATTAACTGTTCGCTATTTGCTTTACAGCCTCGTGGCACATGCACCGCCGGCCCGACATATCGCCGCCACTTCACCATTATTCGCAGTTTGTTCTCACACATTACGCACATACTGGGGCTGCTCACGGTTCATTAACTTTTTATAATTATTTGCAAAAATAACTCGGGTAAACGACGAAGGATCAGTTAATTTGAAGTATCACTTCGTCAACGCAAACAGACGTGCGCTTAGATGCAATAATTTTAAAATAAATTGACAATTTTTATTCAGTGACCCACTTGTCTTCCGCTACGTGTTTTATAACACTAAGCAAACTCAAATGTTTTACTATCTATAAATTATAAAGAAATGTATAAGTAAACGCTTGAACTTTAAAAACTATGGAAAGCAGCCCCTTCAATAGAAGCGGACTAACGCGCCGCTCACCACCGCCGACACCAACCCAAACTCCGAGCCACAGCCAAGACGAGAGGATGGAAGTGATCTCAACATCAGACCTACAGCACTGGATGGGATGCATTGAGACCCAACTAAACGAGACATGTCATATAACTGGCGAAGGCAAGCTAAACTCGGATCAAAAGTTAAAGGTGAGCTCCCTATGTCGCAAAATTGGGCATAATGTTGGCCAACTAGCCTGCAAATATCAATCGCTCAAACAAAAAGCCACTCAGACGCACTATTCCCTCCAAGTCCTTAAAGAACATCAAGCCCAAGAAGAAAGTCTGACTGCAGAAATTAAGCGGACCATACAAAAATCTTGTGGGAAAACCACCATGGAAACCACTACTTTTGCAGACATGGTGAAAAAAGGAGCCAATGATTTTGTGCGCCCAATAAATGTCAATTCCGTAGCGATTTATCCCAAGGATAACTCGAAATCAAGTGATGACACCAAAAGCTTGGTTCAAAAAATCGTGTGCCCGAGGAAATGAAAATAAAAGTTCGTGGAGTACGAAGGGTTCGGAATGGAGGTGTTATCATCAGCACGAATTCAAAGGACGACATCGAAAAACTGATGAAAACTGTGCAGTCATCAAACTCAGACCTAACAATCAACGAACCGCAAAAAAGAAAACCCCGCATAATCATTATAGGAGTACCGACATCTATACCAGAATCCGAAGTCTACAACTGCATATTTGAGCAGAACGTGGCCGACAAAATTCCATCCATGACCAGGGAGTCATTTATGTCTTCAATAAAAACAAGCCATAAATCCGGCAGAAAAGATACTGATCATCATAACCTGATTATCGAAGTCTCAGCTGCTATACGGAAAGCACTCATCACCCAAGACCGAGTTTTCATAAACTGGACCTCCTGGCCGGTAAGAGACTTCACACTGGGGACTAGATGTTTCAATTGTCATCAATACGGCCACGCAGCTAAATTCTGCAGAAATCCAGTTGTAACCTGTGGACATTGCGCTACTGAGGGCCATTCAATCAAGGATTGCCCGAAAAAATTAGACCCACCGAAATGTGCCTCGTGCCTGCGATTCAACAAACCATCTAATCACAAGACAGGAGAACAAGATCGCCCAGCAAAGAAGGCGGCCGAATTCAGGTATATAAATTCGATCGATTTTGAAGGCGCCTAAGAGCGCCATTGCAACATTATTATTAGCACTAAATTAAAATTTTAAAATCGATACTAGATGAATCAAAATCTAATTAATGAAGTAGAACATAGTTTTGCAACAATCACGAAAGCATGCGATGTGGAGGACTGCGAACAGTATCTTTCGGATTTTAAAAACTCTTTTAAAATAGTCACTCAAAACATTCGCAGCATCTACAAAAATATTGATAGTTTTCACACTTTTTTGCACAGAGCTAACCTAAATTTTGACGCTATAGTTTTAACAGAGTGTTGGTTGTCAAATAGAAACGAAAATATACCTCAAATACCGGGATATCAGACTTTCTGTAGTAAATCAACATATAATCAAAATGATGGCGTCGTAGTATATATCAAAGAAACACTCGAAGCCACAGTTGAAGAAACAACCGTACACGACTGCAACTGTGTCACGGTAAAAATAGGAAAGAATGTTGCACTATTAGCTATGTATAGATCCCCTTCCTTTAGAAACACTGATAGGTTTATGCTTTCCCTAAATCAGACCCTTACAGCCCTAACACCCTTCCCGAACATAATATTAACTGGTGACATAAATCTAAACATTGGTTCTGACATTCTTGAGACAGGGACCAACAACTATTTAGATCTCTGCTCCTTTCATGGGCTCCAGCCTGCACATACCCTGCCCACACATCAAAGTGGTTCTTGTCTGGATCATGTGATGATTAAGTCTAAATTAGCACTAACTCACCACTAACTAACCTTTGTCACTAACTCAACAATTACCGATCATCATGCTGTAATACTAACAATAAATTTAACGTCTCATAAGCAAAAAAGAATTCAGACAAAGTCCAAATTGAACCGTCTTGAAAATGATTTACGCAACACAGATTTTAACCCAGTTTATAGTACCGCTGATGCAACTCTGTCTTTATCCTACTTAATAAATATTGTACAGCAAGCTATTTTACGAAATACCACCACATCGAGAATTAGCAAAAATAATCACAATTTAAAACCGTGGATTACACCCGGCCTCCTTCGCTGTATAAGACATAGAGACAAACTTCATAAAAAAACTAGACAATTTCCAGATAACGCCATACTCCAACTAACATATAAAAGATACAGAAACTTCTGCAATAATCTCTTAAAAAAGATTAAAACCGAATACGATAGAAGCGAGTTGCAAAAAGCCGGAAACAATACCAAATCACTGTGGAATCACATAAAGTCTGTAACTTACTTAGCCATACAGCGTGAATCAAATTCAGCAGTGCTATTCTCTAAGGATACAGCGTTGCCTGCAGCGTTGCTACAGCGACGAAATTATCGTTTGGTATTCACTAAGCTGACATACGCTACACTAGCGCTCAACGCTGTGACGGCCGTGAGTTGAAACTATTCAACGGCGAGCAAATAGACAGCTTTTCATACATTTTGGTATTCTCGAACAACAAACAGCGTCGACGCACCTTACAGCCTAGCCTACAGCCTAGATTTTATCTGTCAAATATAAAAGCTACGATATTAGCGCGAATTCAATTTATTTATTTATGAAATACTTTAAACTCTTCATAAATTTATTAAAAATGGTAGCGCGATTATTGCTTAAACTGTATTTATTAGAAGAAGCCAAGAAAAGTGACGATGTAGTGAAAGCTCGACAGGCGAAACAAATTAGAAATTTAAAAACAATTACCCGTGATATGGAGCTCATTCACATTTACAGGCTCTCCGAAGATTTAATTAATATATTAGAGAATGATTTGACTCCATATATTCATACTCCAGTTCGTTCAGGTGGTTTAACTATGAGATTGAAGGTATGTTTCTAATTAAGTAGATATCCAGTTACGGTGATATTGTTATAGCTAACTTCACACATTAATATTCTAATTAATTCATTATGTTTTAGATATTGTGCACTCTATCATTTTTGGCTAATGGAAGTTACCAAAAAATCTTAGGCAAGAATGCAGACACATCGATATCACAGCCTTCTGCCTCTAGGAGCATCCATGATATAATAAATGCTCTTAACAATAGAAACATAGTCCAAAAATATATTAAGTTTCCCCAAAGTCACAATGATCGACAAGTCATCAAGTCTAAGTAAGTATCAAAAGTATCTCACATTTCCAAGTTATTATCTCTAGTTTTGATTTTTTTAACCTAATCCATTATTACAGGTTTTATGAAAAATTCGGAATTCCAGGGGTGTTAGGATGTATTGATGGTACCCTAGTGTCCATGATACGTCCTAAACAGCACGAGGAAAGATTTTACTGTCGAAAAGGTTACCATGCTAGAAATGTTTTAATTGTAAGCATTTGATCTGTAAGGTAACATTATTTTTACAAGGTGGATTACTTAATATATCAATAATTAGGTACTTACTTTTACTTATTCCAGGTTAATGATGCTGATTTAAATATTATTTATTTGGACGTGACTTTTGGTGGTGCAACCCATGATAGTTTTGTTTTTTCTAACTCAAAATTGAAATTGCACCTCGTAAATCTCCATAATAATGGAGAAATAGTGCATTTACTTGGTTGGTTATGATTTACAATAATAAACACTTAATTACAATTCTGGATGATAAGTACCAAATTTTGACTTAATTACAGGCGACTCAGGGTATTCTCAACGGCCTTATTTGATGACGCCCTTTAACAACCCCGAAACTGGGACTCCAGAGAGTCATTACAATGAACTTCACAGCAGTGCACGTAACAGTGTGGAGCGGACTATCGGCATACTAAAAGGGCGATTCAGATGCTTATTAGTTCATAGGGTTTTGCACTATGACCCTATTACAGTGGGGAAAATAGTAATAGCTTGCTGTGTTTTACACAACATGTGTAATAGAGCGGGGCTACCAGCTCCTAACCTGGGTCAACAGGATTTACAGGAAGAGTCCATGTTGCTCAGGTTTCTGACACAGCAGGCTACAATACAAGACAATGTAATGAGTGGACGAATAAATAGGCAAGATTTGGCTAACCAATTGTGGAGAGCAAGTCATATTTAAAAGATGCAATTCTCTTTTTTTAACTAGTCTGTTAATTGGATATTGAGTTTGATGTTTATAAAAGAATTACCTATTATTTATTGTATTTTTTATATCTCCTATCTACGACAAATATGTAATTGTACAATAAAAATAAAATTAAATTAAAATAATTATGTTTATTGTATGAATTCTTTATTTTTACACCTAATCTAAACTTTATCATATACTAGCTACTTCTGCGAGTTTCACCAGCTTTGCTCAGCTCTTATTGATCGCAGAGTAATGTTTTATAGCCTACTAGCAGTTAGTACTAGCATCATATCTTATAAATTCAACTTCCTTGTCTGAAGAAGGCACATAAATCCTGCAGTGCCTCGGTCTGCCTTGACCATGCGTCCGTTATGTTTTTAAACATCTCTAACATAGCACGCTGGTTTTCTATGACCAGCGTTTCATTTTCCAAACGCCTCTCCTCTATGGCAATAAACCGTTCTGTAAGATTGGCCATTTGTGACCTCCTTTGCGAAGGTGGTGACCGTTGGATCAGACGGCGTCGTGCTGTAACCAGTCGCCTTCTACGAGGTGCTGTAAACAAAATATGCAATATATGTAATAATATCATTAATTCTTTAGAGTTTAGTAAATATACATAGTCCCGGTCATTTGGAAGGCGTACGAGGGGCCGAAGCCAACTGCGCAGAACCGGCGACTATCACTGTATACACTTATTATTTTTTGGGTTTCAGCGGCGTAGACTATCGTAGCGTTAGATACTTATCTTATCAAAAAGTGTACCATGCATCAATCGCCATCACCACCCATCAACGCAATTATTCTCTCTTCTGTGGTAGTGAGAGCCCCTTCCTCTAGTGCACCGCCACCTGTTCTTTGCATAGCCATTCGTATGTGACTAGCTTTTTTTCTTGTGGCTGATTTCTTGTCCTTCCAATACTATACAATATGATAATATATGTTAGAATTATTATAAAATGCGGTAGTATATTATTATATCCTCACCAGCTAAATTAAATTAGTAGGTATCACGGATCACGATTACTTGGTAACGACATAGTATTATTAGTCGAAAGTTTTAATACTCACATTTCTGTATATGTATCGTTTTTATCATAGAATGATGCAAATTAGAAGCGTTTTTGGTAAATTTTAAAATGAACTGGATTTATTTATTTTCACCTTTTCACATTATTTTGACATCGCGTCACCGCGTTTTTCTTTTACAAAATGGGCAAGGACATCGTGATTCAACCTCAAAATGTGTTTGTAAAAATATAATATACTCTTATATTTATTAAATTCATCTATAGTTTGATACTTAATATTAAATTACGTAAAGATAGACTTACCATTTATTTTTTAAACCGATAATACTCGCAGTCGAGATTGATCGATTATGATTTAAAGAAAAATGTTGAAAGCCTTAATTCGTCGACGAAACAGCGGCGACAGCTTACAGCCGTCAGTTCGTCGACGAGCTATACTGTGTTAGAGAATACAGTTTGAAACAGCGCTGAAAGCTCAGTCGATTTCTAGGCTGTCTCGTCAACGAATTCGACGCAGCGTACAGCCTAGAAACGATTCTTAGAGAATAGCATGGCTGGCCTTTTGTGCAGTGATAACACACCACTGATATCAGCTAACAATGTAAACAACTACTTTGTTAACGTAGGTAAAAATCTTGCAGACCAGATCGTGAGTAATTCGCCAATCACACAGTCGCCTGTGCAATTTACAATTACAAACCAGAAAAAATCCTTTGTGTTGCTTGATACAGATGAAAATGAAGTAGCTAGAATAATCTCTGGACTAAAAGATGACTGTGCGGTCGGCTGTGATAATATAAGTAATAGAATAATAAAACGTTGTAAGAGTATACTAGTGCCCCTTCTAACCTACATATTCCGCTTATGTCTATCCAAAGGAACCTTTCCTACATCCCTAAAAAAAGCTTTAGTAATACCTATCTTTAAATCAGGAAACAAAAAACTTGTAAGCAACTACAGACCAATATCCATTCTGCCCTCGTTATCCAAAATATTAGAAAAAATTATAAATACCCGTTTAGTAAATTATCTGGAGAAAAATGGCCTGATTTCACCCAGGCAATTCGGCTTCAGATCAAAACTGTCTACAGCGGACGCTGTTCATAGCCTAACTAATTTCGTATCTGAAGAACTTGGTAAAGGCAATCACTGCTTAGCAATTTTTATAGACCTAGCCAAAGCATTTGATACTGTTTCTATTTCTCTTCTTTTACATAAGTAAATTGGAAGAAATAGGCATAAGGGGTACACAACTAACAAACTATCTAAAATTCTAAATGATCGCTCTCAATGTGTTCGAATTGATACGACCACAAGTGAAGACTGAGGGAACCATGGTTTTGGATTACCACAAGGTAGTATTCTCGCCCCGACCCTTTTCCTTATCTATATTAATGATCTCTGTAATATAAACATACAAAACGGAAAAATAATATCATATGCAGACGACACAGCGCTTATTTTTACCGCAAAAACAATCACAGAACTCTATGAGAACGCTCAGAGGAAATTTAATTCTGTAAATAACTGGCTAAACTACAATTTACTAACACTAAATGTTGACAAAACAAAGTACTTGCTCTTTTCCATGCGTAAAAATCAAACTAACACTACTAACACTGAACTTACAGTGCATAAATGTAATGCCCTCTCGACATACTCCTGGGAATGTCCTAAAATCCTCAAAACTCGTCACATAAAATATCTAGGCATCATTATTGATGACACACTTTCTTTCCGGCCACACATTGAGAGTCTGGTATCCAGAGTACGCAAACTTATGTTTGTATTTAAAATATTGCGAAAAATTGCCGATACTAAATTAATAACTCAAGTGTACATGGCACTATGTCACTTATTGTATTACCTCATGGGGTGGTGTACCGAAAACCTCTATGCTGTCTTTGGAACGAGCACAGAGAGCAATATTAAAAGTAGCACACTCCTATCCTTTCCTTTTCCCCACAGAACAACTATACAAATCCTGTAAGGTACTAACTGTAAGGCAACTATACATAACGCAAGTAATATTGAAGCAACACACGCAGATCCCTTATGATATGTAAGGCAACTATACATAACGCCAGTAATATTGAAGCAACACACGCAGATCCCTTATGATATGTAAGGCAACTATACATAACGCAAGTAATATTGAAGCAACACACGCAGATCCCTTATGATATGTAAGGCAACTATACATAACGCAAGTAATATTGAAGCAACACACGCAGATCCCTTATGATATGTAAGGCAACTATACATAACGCCAGTAATATTGAAGCAACACACGCAGATCCCTTATGATATGTAAGGCAACTATACATAACGCCAGTAATATTGAAGCAACACACGCAGATCCCTTATGATATGTAAGGCAACTATACATAACGCCAGTAATATTGAAGCAACACACGCAGATCCCTTATGATATGTAAGGCAACTATACATAACGCCAGTAATATTGAAGCAACACACGCAGATCCCTTATGATATGTAAGGCAACTATACATAACGCCAGTAATATTGAAGCAACACACGCAGATCCCTTATGATATGTAAGGCAACTATACATAACGCCAGTAATATTGAAGCAACACACGCAGATCCCTTATGATATGTAAGGCAACTATACATAACGCAAGTAATATTGAAGCAACACACGCAGATCCCTTATGATATGTAAGGCAACTATACATAACGCCAGTAATATTGAAGCAACACACGCAGATCCCTTATGATATGTAAGGCAACTATACATAACGCCAGTAATATTGAAGCAACACACGCAGATCCCTTATGATATGTAAGGCAACTATACATAACGCCAGTAATATTGAAGCAAAACACGCAGATCCCTTATGATATGTAAGGCAACTATACATAACGCCAGTAATATTGAAGCAACACACGCAGATCCCTTATGATATGTAAGGCAACTATACATAACGCCAGTAATATTGAAGCAACACACGCAGATCCCTTATGATATGTAAGGCAACTATACATAACGCAAGTAATATTGAAGCAACACACGCAGATCCCTTATGATATGTAAGGCAACTATACATAACGCAAGTAATATTGAAGCAACACACGCAGTTCCCTTATGATACCAACACTGTAAAGAAGAGACGAAATGATATAGTTTGCAGTTCACACTCGACCTCAAAATTTATATACAGTAATAAATTCTATAGTTTTCTAGGACCCTACTTATATAATAGGCTAAATAAGCAACTTTGTATTTACAACTTGAATTGCTATCAATGCAAAAAACGTGTCAGCACATATTTGCAACAACTGACTTATGACCAGACCGAATTTTTGCTGACTGTATGTAAATAAAATTAGAAACAAGTTAATTTATTAAGTGATTAGGTATACATTTCTATATATAGGTAAAATTTGAGTAATCAAATAATTTAATATAAGAATGATTATATGAGGTATAGAGGTAATTATTGTTAATTAGACCTTAAGTTCTCTATGCTAAGCGGTTTTTATTGCCTGAGGTACAGGTTTCAAACCTAGTTCAGGCACATGGAATAACATAGCAATAAGAATATAGAATTAAGACATACGAAATTTCTGTTATATTTTTTTTTGAATAAATTATTTATTATTAAAAAAAAATTAATAATCGCGGTGATTAGCAATAGCGACCAAAAATACGTAGGTACTAATGAATTTTCTTGCAATAACCACTACACAACGAGCTCGTACAGCAGGCATTATTGAACTCCTTTATATCGAGACAGTCGCCGGGGCCCGCGGCCCGCTGGATTTACATAACTAGCAACGAGTGCAGCTTATCTCCACCGCCGCTGCTTACTGCCTATTGTAAACTAATAACCAGCAAACGGCAGGTCAGTGTAATACTACACCAAGCAATCCTTTACACAACCTACGATAGGGAATGTAGTGACGGATGCGCTGCGCCGGCTCAAGTAATGAATTATTTAATTATTACAGATTTATCATTCAATTACAGACAGCGCTATAAAGTAATTTACCAGTTCACTAAGCACACAACTACATCACCGCCAGAACAGAGGCCTTAGTATGAGTTTGATTTACGTTTAAAGTATTTGAAACGAGTATGCGTTCGGCACTCTGATTGGCCGGCGCCAATGAAGCAACCAATCACAGCGCCGAACGCGTACTCGTTACGATTACTTTAAACGTAAAACAAACTCATACTAAGGCCTCAGGTCCGCTCAAACTGTTGGGATCTTTCCTCAAAGAACACTACAGAACCAACTCGCACTGTTCTCGCACATTATCTATTGTCTGGATAATTATAATCTGTCTGGACTTAATAAGAGACAATTACCTCTTAGTTTGTTTCGGCGTTTCTTCTTAGAGTTGTCAGTTAGGAATTGCCCCTCATTTAGCTATTTAAAGATTGACGCGTAAAAGTGTTCCTTGGTAACATGTTTGCAGAAATAAACAATAATATAATTTCATACATAGCTGACAAAACGCATCACTCAGTAGGTACAGCTGCAGCCTGCGGAGCACAATGGACGGTCTGTACAACTGAATGGAAGGCATTGTCACTACATTACAAGAGACAGCCATTAACTAAATGAAGAGCTCATCTTAATCCATTGCCTGAGAATGACAACAGTGTAGTGTGTCGTTGTGACAGCGCCTACATTGAGCGCGCGCGGAGACAAATGCGCGTCACTTGTCATGCGTGTTGTCTGTCACGCCCTCGCCCGCCCTGCGCATGCGCAGCGCCACCACTTCTCGCCAGCTCATTACTTAGTCAAACATAGTGTATGTGTGGGGCGTGACGTCACGATATTGATTGATATCACACGCTAATGAATGGACGGCTGCGTGTAATAGTTCGTTTGTAACAAATAAAAGAATGCATTGAGTGGCCGCGCTCTTCAGATAATGCAGGTGCGTTGTGTTTGATCGACACATCCATTTGAGATAACAATCGGTACAGCATTAGAGGCCACCTCTTGTACCGCTGTCGACTTGTTTGTGAAGCTTCCTTCTTCAGACAGAGCGTGTAATCTGTTCCCAGCAGCATATTGCCGGTACAACTGTTAGTACCGCGGACCCGTCATTGCAATCATGTTCACTGGTACTTGCAAAATTAATCACAGACGTCATCGCCAGCTTCACTACATCTCGCAATAGGACAGCAGTACAGTACAGCTAGTACACTGCGCATGCGCTCTGCCAGTACGCGCCGAGTGTCGGCTAATGCACGGAGCACTCACTGCGCCTGCGCGATGCCTATCTTAAAAGCATCACATCAGACGTGTACATTTCTTGTTTCGCTCGCAGCACTGGCAGTGGTCCTACAGCAGCCACTCTTGGCATACTGGGTCTAGAGTCGGCCTTAGTGGGATTCAATTGAGCAGTCTCTTTGTGAATTCACAGCTTAAATCATTCCACCTCCTGCATTACACTCAGCGAGGGAAGTGGAGACCATTTCGTTTTGCTTCTCCTATAGTAATATCTTCTAATTTATTTCCCTGCGGGATCCAAGACCCGGATATTCATGTCCCTGGAACGCGCCGGACTTCAGTGTTCTGGTGTTCTCAAAGTTGTATCTACTGTAGAGCCTGGTTTACAGAAGTTGCAGCGGTTTTGGGAGGCTGTGGTGCGCTTATAAAAAAATAGTATCAGAGAATATCCATTCTGTAGTGAGAGAGATAAATAAAACCTGTTTGTAGAGGAGAGAAGTATGTAAATGTTAATCAATCAATGAATAACCATTTTATAATTTTCATTCGAACAACAACGAGCGTGCAGTGACCCGCGCACTCACAGCGTGCGCCACATTAACTTGCGCACTG
Organism: Spodoptera picta; assembly: GCA_038387885.1. Lineage (NCBI taxonomy): Eukaryota > Metazoa > Arthropoda > Insecta > Lepidoptera > Noctuidae > Spodoptera > Spodoptera picta. The sequence continues at coordinate 73,848 of JAZHFQ010000640.1, read as the reverse complement.
ACCTCACACTTGCAACACGCGCAGGCGCATGTAGTAACTGCGCTAGCGCATGGGAACTACAGGTTCAGGGAATTTATTGTAATATTCTACCTCGAGGGGAGTGACTGAGTCCCTCAGAGGCCATCCCTACCTCCAGATAAGGAAAGAATTCACGGCAGGAAGTGCTGCGCAGTGATCGCTTGAACAAAATGTGTTCGTAGCGAACCTGCGAACGAACGCTAGCCGAGCGCTTCGTGTGCTGGTCACTTAGTGCTGGCTGCTGGCTGCCAGTCTTTGCACTGTTATGCAGTCGGCGACGTCACATACATACACCCATACACTCGCCACATTCAGGGAAATATATCGTAACGCGGTAAGTAACAGCATTATTTAGTCAACACATATTTATATTAGCGTGTATCGCCCCAGCGCCGTGCACTGCGACACAACACTGTTGTCATTCAATGTAAACGTCATCGTCCGTCACAACTTGTCAATTGTTTATCTCACATGTACGTAGATCTGTATCTCTCTTTGCTCCTACTGCCGCGTACGCCCACCCTGCCCGGCCACTGTTCACATTGTGTGCACCCTGTGTGCAGGTTTAGTGCCCAGTGTCTGAGGCGGTACCGCTATATACTGTCAATCAAGCAGTATGTGCGCCCGCGCACTTATTCAACATAAGATTGTCCATTAACCTGCCGGTGATCCGTTGTAATTAAATCTTTGTTGGGCAATGAGCACGCGCACGTCTTTTCGGTGCTCTGACTGTTTTAATTAAACTCTATTATTGTCGAATACAGCGGCGACGACGCATGCGCACCACACTCTCAGTAACGAACCCAGGTCACCACACCGTGTGAAACGCGATTAGTCGATTGGCTGCTCAAGTAAACACGCTCTGCGTCATCATCAGTGCGGCAGTGCGCGTGCGCATGCACTGATGTAGTTATGCAGGGATTGGCTTGTCAGAATACAGTTTTTGAGTACTGTCGTCAGGAAGCCAACCAAACATCTCATGCTCACAACTTGTTCACAACGCTGGCCTTACGATCTCTTTAGAAAACCAAACGCGTCTCCCGTATATTTGACCGCAGAAGTAGTTCGCGCTACAAATTAGTTGAACTTGCTCACAGTGTATCGTAATCTAGGCTGAGACCTGCTGTCCATTGTTCTCGGGTGAACTGAACTGCTGCAGTGTGCAGGCGCAACTCAATTAAGTAGCGACGTCGTAATTGCACTGATAGTCGCTATCGTCGATCGCGAAACAAATTGACCGCGAAATCGATTACAATCGGTTGCCGGACAATGGCGACCAATCGGCGGGCGGGAGCGGCGCGCGACCACGTTGCTCGCTCATGATTGGTGGTTGCGCGCACGCACCGCTTCACACAATGCTACTGAAATCTGAAACTTGAAAAGCTCCACCATCTTGAATACCGCATTCGATTCACATCGCATGTGACGTCAGCAGTCAGTGCAGCTGCAGTGCAGTGTGAGTGGGTGCCGACACGCGGTACTGGAGCACCTCCGGTAAACATTTGTTCCCACTGAAGAGTGTCTCTGCCGTGTGTTGCTCAGGTTGCTCTACTGCGCACTGAGTCGGTCGCGGCGGCGATCGATGTCTCTTTCTGCAGGTAACAGAGTGCTCACTCGGCCGGCTGGTCATCTCGACAGCTTCGCTTGTTCCCACGTCGTCGCCCGCATTAGTTTAGCTTTGTTCTCTCAGAAGACGTCATCAAGTCGCGGCGATGTCGTCGTGTTCCACTGATGACGTCATCTATCCGCGTCACCCACGTCTGTAGTTTGCTGTACAAAGCTACGCTGCGCGTTGCTCCTTTTGGTACGATGCGTAATACTAAATCAATTTGTTTCATACTTTAACTTCCATATAAAGTACCTAGTTCTTCAGAAATGAATAGAATGAAAAAGAATTATTCATCATTCGATTATTCAACCATAATTGTTAAACTCTCGGGTTCGATTCCCGGGTCGGGCAAAGTATTACTGGGTTTTTAAAAATCTCAGTAGTAGCACGGAGTCTGGAAATGTGCCCGGTATATGGCAATAGGCTCACCCCCTATTACATGGGACTCTTAATATAAATAGTGAAAAGTGGGTTTTACATTGTACAGTGGCATTAAGTCACCTCTGCACATTACGGCACTTAATGCCACTTTATCCCTTCGGGGATAAAAGGCGTGATGTTATGTTATGTAATTGTTAAAGTTTAGCGTCTTGAATCATTACAATTTGAGCGCGCGACTGCTTGTCCTCTAACAATATAAATGTCCTCTAACAATAAATGTGTATTATTGTAACTTCCTCAACTGTAGATCTTCCATTGTCACCTTCATGCTGTATTGCTGTCTGAGGAACTGAGGCGGCGAGCGGGCGGAGGCCAAGGCTTTACCTAGTATGTGCTCATTTGTAAGTGAGATGATGGCACTCCATCACGCGCTCCACTCAACCGACAATTTGTCGACAACGCCTCGATATTTCTATTTAATTATCGACGCGATCAAACCGATCGGCCATCGGTCTCTCGGTAATTGGTGCAATCATTTATTTCGTGTAAGATATTACGCCTATTAAGTGACACGCCAGTTGCGCGCACTCGACAGAATTGCTTCCCCCCCCGCCCCCCCATCCCTACCTCAGTGAAGCCACGACTTCATAAGTTTGTCTGCAGTTGCTGTACAGCTGTGTGCGGCGGCGCGGCGGTGCGGCGGTAATGCACAAACAATGAACAACTTAATGAGGGCCGACAACTAATCCTCACTGATCTGCAACACTCACACACTCACACAGTGACTAATTAGTGCAACACTCCCCCTGTCCGAGCACAGCTGCGGGCCTTCGTGTGTGTTAGGGCGCGGGCACACCGAGACACATTACGTTCATTTGAGCATCCTCACAAACTTTACACACTTAACACGTAAGCTCGTGGCAGAAGTACTTACTTTTAATTCAAGATTGAACCATTCCATTATAATGGAGCACTATTCAGGATTCATTGTAATTTAGAAAGTATATGACAAATAATTAATTAATTATAATGTTTCTGATAACTGTTGGAATCTTGCCGAATACTTGGTGCCATTTAATCATCGACTTCAGGGACACCCTGTATATTATCTAATGCTATTGATTGCTGTCTTATTGTGGTCTTATACAGCTATGTGAACGTATACTTGTAGCTTATTTGTAAATACAGCCTCCCCGGCGCAGGCGCAGTACCCTGCGCGCTGCGCTGACCCGCACCGGCCCTGCCGGCGATGTTAATTAGAGATAGATGCGCCCGCGCCCGATCATAATTTAGAGATTATCTTAGTGTGAGCTCGAACAAGTCTTTCAAATTTGTTGGCTGACAATTTGAGATATTTATATGGAGATAACGCGCGCTGCCACACCACTGCGCGCCCCCTAGCGACAGTTAGTGGAGACCTGGAGATGACGTATCTGACTTCAAGTTACAGAGGTAGCAGACTGCAGCCGAGCGACACGCGGCTCCGACACCGAGCGGAGAGCGCTACACGTTTGATTTGTGTATAATTACATCGCTGTCATTATAAATTATTGCTCGCAAAAACGATGAGCCAGGGAATGTGTGTGCTTCGGTCCGGTCCGGTCCTGTCTGCGGGCGGCGCGCGGTTGCCGACCGCGGCCGCGGCGCAATCATGTAATTATATCATTCCACTCCGGAGAAATCAAGCACAATTCGCAATAAGATTTATTACGGTTTTTTTCCTAGATCGGTACAATTTATCTTAGTGAGCGGACAGAGCGTCGTGCGGCGTCGTGCTGCGTCGTGCGGCGCGGAGCGGGCGGCGTGCGGCCTGCATTAACTTAATTAACTAATGAATTAGACGCGCACTATTGTCGCACTCCATCTATAACGCGCCGCTCTCTCGGCCTGACCGCTCTCATAATATCTCTACCACAGATCTAATTTCTAAACGAGCAATACTGTATATAAGTAGACAACACAGTGCAGGACAACTGGAAGCCTCGGCGTAGTGCAGTGGGTGATACACGTGCGCGATAATAAGCACAATTAGTGGCAAGTCAGCGAGTGCTTGCAGTGTAACCAAAGCCTGCAGGCCTGGCGGCGGTGTATACTAGTGAGCCTGGCAACGCTGTGCCTAGTGCCGCACTCACGTCGACATCTAATCACTACGATTGTTAATCAAGCGTCACCCCTTGCTCTACACAAATAGGCATTTGTGTATCACACGGGTATACGCGAGTGCAACGCAACAGGTGGTCCTCTTGTAAAAACTAATAAGCGACGCGAAGTGAGGGGAACGGGTGCGGGGTGCGGGGTATGCGGTGTGGGGATTGGGACGAGCGAGGCGAGGAAGAGGGGGGGGGGCAGCGCACTCATTAGCCGCTCCCGGAGGAATCTGTCGGAGGCATCCGCGCGCATCCTTCAGAATGTTCCGGCCATCAGTTCAGTGCTTGCTACCAGCTCCCACTAGTGTGTCACTATAAGTAAAAAAACAGTTCTATAAAATAAAAACATAGAAAAATATTAATATAGAAATCTATTTAAGCATTGGCAGACTCAAAACAATTGAGGAAACTATTTTGACAAAGTTTCCATTAACGTATTGTAATATTTATGTAGTAGGTATAAGTATTAGTTTAGCAGTATAGAGGTATATTATATAGTATGTATGTCTATTTAGATTTATAATATATCATATGGTTATATTTATTGTATAGGTTTTTATGTGTGTAGTATGCATATTAATTATTTAAACTGTCAAATACCAAGCGGTCACCGGTGACCGCAACCTATTGTTCTATAATTGTGTCTACAAAACCGGTACTCGACGAGTTAATATTAATTATTTCTTTTTATTGTGTTCTGGCTTCGCATCAACCGCTTCATTTCTCTGCACTTCCCTATGGTTGACTGTCAGAGAATGCCTTGAGGCATTAAGTCCGCCATTCACTGTCATCTTTGGTGAAGAAGTAATAAATAAAGTTCCAAGTCAATGTGCAGTTAGCATGCATGGTGCTGCAACATAACATTGTACTGGAAAATCAGCTGATGTCACTGGGTGTACTGTGGCTGTTGTGTCACCAACACTCTTACATGTTTGTCTAAATATATTTAACAGGAGGGCAACACTTCAAGCTCGCGCTAACTTATTAAAATAAATATGTCATAATGGCCGCTGTGGGGAAACATGAAATACTAAAACAACGACTGAATGACCCATCAATGCGTCGCAAAGATTTACTGGACTCTAGAAATGCGATGATATCGTCGGCTGCGGACAACACTGGGAACGCGCCGGGACCGCGCCGCGACCGCGCGATATCATCTCCAGCGATCGCTTTATTGTCATTAGCATAGTACTGTTGGGAATTTGTTGAACAGCAGCCATAGCTGGTGACGTCACGCCCTGGTCGGCCTTAGTACGACTTTGTTTTACGTTTAAGATCGTAATGAGTACGCGTTCTGCGCTGTGATTGGTTGCTTCATTGGTGCCGGCGAATCACGAGTGCCAAACGCATACTCGTTTCAAATACTTTAAACGTAAATCAAACGCCCCTGCACACAGTCACCACACGTTACGTTACATGATCTATATTCAGTCGTCTGATTGACTGACATCAGTGCGCGGAGCTATGTCCCAAAGATAAGTTCACAATAAGCCCGGATGAGCTCTCACTGCCTGGTGCATATATTTTCATTATCTATTTTATTAATCAGGTTTAATCGTTTTTATTAACCGACTTCCCAAAGAGGAGGAAGTTCTCAATTGCGCGTGTCTTTGTAACTTAGTTTGTTTCTGTGTATGCACATATATATGTAAAGAAAATCACTATATTATATTTTCTTAATTATTAAATACTCTGTGCTTAATTCTCATTGTTGAATTGGCCGCTTTATCATAAGAAATATAGAATAATTAATATAAAGAGATGTCACTGCCATTGTGACGTCTGTGTTTTTTTAGAAGAATGAATGTCATATGGTTATATTTTCTATTTTAGTTTATAAAGTTAATTTTTCCCATAAAAGGAATAATGCCTAATACAAAGAAATAAAGGCTTAAAATGTTGTTTTTTTGTTGTTTTTACAGGTGAGTTATTTTGTTTATTAGTGTTTATGGTAATTATCTAAGTTAAAAAGTTAAAGTACATTGTACGCAATTATAATAAATTAAAATTTTTGTTGTTTTTACAGAAAAACGCAATTTTGTTTTTATTTCGTTTAATGCGCAATATTATTATATATATACAGTACACTGTGTACGTCGAGGTTTATGAATCGATTTGAGTGATTTTTTTGTTCGACGTGGAGTAGCTGAAATTAGGTCTCATAAAAATAGTTTCTCATTGGTTCAGTAGTTTTTATTTAATGAGCATTATAAGTACGTGAACGATGTCATTTTCACGATACGTCGTAGATTCGTACATCGATTACTTAAACATTTCTGATCCGAATTGCATGATTCTTTTTTGTTCGTTAGGGTATACTTTCAAGTTGGTATTGTTGCTACCTGGTGATCACCTGATGATGAGATTCCAGAGAAATCGGAGGCAACCCTCAAATTATCACTTATTATGTTGGTTCGGACAATTTCATAAAACCTATTATTTGTTCGGACAATTTCATAAAAGCTATTTATGTCTGATGATCATCATTTCATGTCCATGAGCTGATGAAGGAAGGTACGACTCCTTCATGGTTAGGAATTCAAAGAAAGAAGAGTTTTTCAAAAGTATATTGACATGTCGGTCGAGAATAATATTCTGTGAGGCCATTAGGTGGACCTGATTGTAGAAGACAAATCTGGTGGCGTGGTCGTTTTCACTTGTATGTATTATATCTTCACTTATTAAACTAAAAAGCAAGGAATAAAAATTAAACCAAAAAATAACTAATTCTTTATTCTGCCTACCCACTAATAGTTTAGAATTCGGTGCCACAAGCCCGTAATAGAATATATTTTACCAATACTATACCTACATAATCGTAAATAACTTAATGCATATACACATATGTATGTACATAGCTTTTAATGTAATTTTTAATACTATTCTGTAAATGTAAACGCGTTGATGTCTTTTATTCTAAAGTTTTTTAAATTATTTACTTCGATTGCTTCGAGCAATATCTATGTATCTTTAAGTAAGTACAAGTGAAGTATCACTTGCACGCAAACTACTGTCTGCAACGATCATGGTCGGATGCTGCTTGAGGTTTACAATGGTCCAGGCCGGCACGTCGTGGGACACACATATGCAAGTTTACGAGCCGCGCCTGCGCCGATCGCTCACGGAATAAAACTGCGCTTAATGAAAATATGATACTTTCGGCGAGCGCGGCCGTGTGAACCGCCTCGCTGCCAATCATCCGGGGACTCGAACAAGTTCAACGGGATTTCTCACGCGAAGTATTGCAGATGCCACGCGCATGTGCAGGACTCAGCATTCTGTGTACTTAGTGTTTGTACCTTGTTTTACTAAATAAGTATTCAAGATTGTTATCAAATTGTTTGTATATGAATGGAGTTAAAACATAAAATGTACTTAAGACTAGGTAGTGGTGCGGACACAGATTAAATATAACTAGAGGTAGGTTCCTTGTGGCTCTAAGGATAGAACTGATATTCACAAATTGAAAACTAATAAGCCACTCTAAAGACTGCCTTCTTGGCTGAGTGGTGGCAAGTCGCAAGGTCGATTCCCAGGTCGGGTAAAGTGTTACTGGGTATTTGAAAAATTCTCAGTGGTAGCACGGACTCTGGAATTGTACCCGGTATATGGCAATACGCTCACCCCCACAAGGGACTTACAACATAAAAAAGTGAAAAGAGGGTGTTACTTCGTACAGTGGCATTAAGTGCCGTAATGTGCACCTCTGCCTACCCCTTCGGGGATAAAAGGCGCGATGTTGTGTGTGAAAACTAATAAGTTCACACGTTTTCCCGGGAATCTAGTCGTCTCAGTTACATTTGGGAGCACTTGTCCATTGAGAGAATCCGCGGGACGAGCCATTAAATACAATCTATTAATTATGTTATAAAAAAAATGTATGCGCAGGTGACATCACACCTCGTTACGTAGCCACGTGGCGAGTCACACAGTGGGAGCCGGTCCAGAGACGGCAACGGGTCCTTTTTGCCGAATCTGCGCCGAGACGTTCATAAATCCTGCAGCCGTCCTTTATGCGGGGAGGGAGGAGGGTAAGGGGAGAGAGAGGCAGTCGGCAACCGGCTCATTAAAATACCTAAAACAAAATCGCGGGCGCAGTTTATTAAAGGACGATGTTAGCGCTCGTGAGAAACCCGTACTAATTAACTCACGGGAAAAACTCAGAGGGAGCTGCGACCGCGCTGCCTGGCCGCCGCGCGCTGGAACCGGCCGCCGCGCGCCGGGCTTAGTCAGCCAATATGAATGAACTCACTCACTGACGCAGGCGTCACGTACGACGAAGCAGGTTGCTGTGGCAAGCTCGCTCACAGCCAGGAGATTTTACAGCGGCTGCGGATTTCATAAGTTGATCTATTGAACCATTCAAGGAGGTAGATGTGCACATTAAATATTAGGTGCGGCAGAGGCATGCGTCTGACCGGAGTGGTCCCACGTGCCAGTCCGGCCACGCAGACAGCCGGCATGAAACAACGCGCGAACCCCAAACGCTGACACCACACTTGTAACTCCACACTGGTGTTGCGTGCGTCCGTGGGCGGCGCCGATTGTTTGCCGTCAGGTGAAATGTAGCGCTTACTTTTCAAACATGGATCTCCTTTCAGTCGGTTATATGTAATGTATCAAGTTTTATGATAACTGCTCAGTATTGCCAGGTAGTAGTAGTAGACAGGATCGACCACTGAACCTTCTGTGACTCTTTGTGCAGTGGCTGACAAGTCCGGTATCGACCCGGTTGACTGCGCTCGCGCATCGTCCCGTCCACACGTTTTTTAGTTGTTTTTGTCGGTATTAATTACCGCGGCGCACGCGCGATTATATGCCCGATTTGCGTCGTGCGCACGCGCATACTTAAGACCGGCTCATCGCACCGCAAATAGATCTGCATTCCTGATCACACACGATGCAGGCACTAGCGCGCGCACTGTGACTGTGCCCATACAGTACAGGTTCCCCACACCGCGCCGCGCGCTGGTACTGCCGCAGTTAGGATTAGTGGACAATGCGAGTCCACGGCCTGCATCTGTTAATTAGTGCCGCGCTACTAGATGCCAGGCGGTACTAGACACTATCGCCAGTATCGCCGCACTAATAGACGCGGCATCCTGCGCGCACGCACGCGGAAGCTGCCTCTCATTTACATTTTAATACGGGGGTGGCCGCCTGATTAGATGTTATCACCACTCGTCGACAGCGCTGTCACTGAAGTTACGCAGTGTCACCTGTATGTATGGGAGCACGCTGCACTCGGGCTGGACGAAGCTTCATGTTATAGTTGATGTGGCTTAATCATACGAGACAGATCAGTTACACAAGATAAACACGATCTCATTCTTTGCCAGAGTCTTGCCTCGATTTGCTATGCGCTAATATTTCAAGACAAGAGATGTATTCTGGAATATGGTGGAGCAGAATAAAAACACATGGAAATATCCCTCAAACTGCAATATCAATACACCGATAAGTCAACGTATTGGTAATATTACTTCACCGTCGGCAGATGGTACTATCTGGTACGGTCGCAACATCACCTTAAGAAAAAAGACAATCACCTTAAATGACACCACACGACCTGAGTGTGTGGGCGACACGTTTACACAGAAGTGCAGGTTCCGCTACCACCGACAAACTGGGTACAACAACACGACACTATTTAAGCGAGATAATAGTACTACGTTTAGAAGAGAATAATAAATGTTTAATATCAGAAATTAAAAACACAATACAAATAGAAATAAATAACGCAAGAACTAAACTGAGAGAAGATATTGAAACAAATATAAATTCACTACAAATACAAATCACAACGACTCAAATACTTTGGAAATGAAAATGATAAACAATACAATTGAAACTCTGAATAATGGAACCGTAAACCTAAACAATGAAATAGACCACATTAAGGAACTACAAACACTCCGACCTTACAATACAACAAAAATACAACAAATACAAAAAAAACGTAACATTTTTTTAAACCTTGCCTCTCCCTAGGATTTTCTCCTGTGTCGTTGGTGCGTTTACAAACATACAATTTCACAAACAAATCATACCCAGACCCGAAACAACAATTAGTGGATCACATAAAGTTTTGTTCCGTGCGGGAATCGAAACCGGAACACGTTGCACGGCAGCCGGTTGCCCAGCCACCGCACCAACCGTGAAGTCAGACATTATAGATTTCCTGAAATTCTACAGGTTGATCTGACCGGATATATATCGAAGAAATGTAGAGGTATAGAATTGGAAGAAACACTAGTTTCAACAAACCGACCCCTAGTTATTGATATCATCAGTAAACAAATGACTAAATACATATTACGTACAGAATAACAACTTCTTTCAAAGAACTGGAATTATCATGGCGGAGTATTTAAATGAGATCGAGCGAAAACACCGAAAGCTACAGCTTGAAGAAATGCTGAAAGCACGGAACAACGGGAATACCAGCTTTAAAATTGGTACCAATCGGACAACACGCGTAAACGAAGACCCAGTTGTCCAGCCACCGCACCAGCCGTGCAGCTAACAGTCCCTAAAAGCCTCGATATCCATCTCAGGAGGCTGGCGTTAGGTGGATGGATCAAGGGCCTGATACAGAAGGCAGTTCTCCTAGAAACGGCATGTATCGTCAGGAGATTTCTGTCTGTGGAGCCCTAACCACCTCCTTAGCTTGGACCATGCTCCCGCTACTGGTAGGCTCCTATATTTATATTTTTAAATATTACTTTTCTGTTTACGAACATACAATAATTAAACATTTTAGAGAATCCTTACCATAATATTAATATCATAAATTGGAAAGTGAGTTTGTTTGTTCCGCTTTGATTTTTTGCAGACGTAAAGTTAGAAATCTGGATTATAGGGTACTTTTTATCCCGGAAAAAATTTATATTCTCGAGGAATAACGAAATCATTGGTATAGATGGCGCTGTGTGTATGTGTCACATAGGCTTCTTTTTATCTTTTTGTGACGCGAGCGAAGCCGCGGGGTAAAAGCTAGTCTTAAATAAATGTAGGACATATAAATAATATTGATGACAAACTTTGCTCTCTCCTTTCTCAAGTAAATGACTGAATGTATAACTGAACCTAGAAAAAAAATATCCAAAGCTAATAATAACTCTCCATGCCCATCCAAGACACCACCTAAATATTAATATAAAGGAACAAACCTTGAACAAGGAAACGACTTTACGATTCTCAGATTAACTGTAGACACACATATAAACTAGAAGTCCCATGCATGCATGTGCAGAAATGTGAGCAAAGTTCTCAAAGTTTTCGTATGCCTTACGCGAACTCAACAAGACAAACATACAAACTGCTCTAATAACTTATCACGCGGACGTAAACCTGGCTCAACTACGATATTATTTTATGGAGAAATAGCACGGATTCACACACACACAGTCTTGCAGAAAAAACTAATCCGAATAATACCCAATATCGAACAAACAGACAGATACAAATCATATATTTCCCTCATCAGCCTCTATAGAGACATGTAGGTTTGTCCGAAAATACCCAGAGTTACACTTCTCGCGAATAGACACAAACCAAATACTCATTACGCCACAAAATTAGATTGAACGCACCCACACACGTCTAGACTTACAATGTTCCATTTTGGCCCTCGGGACCTACCTAGGGAAATTGTAGAAATACAAATATACAGATATATGTGCATACGTAAGTTTATAAAGATATTTAATTGAAAGCCATTAAATACCTTTTCATTCTCAATACAACGTATATAAGCAGAAACCTCCGAACCGTATTTAATAATAATTATTAATTTATTTTTTTCCCCCGAAGGATTGGGTGTCTTCAAGGCCCAGACGGCGACCCACTCCTTAGATAACAAAACAAGGCACAGAGTGAAATTAATACAACTTACTACTTTCGCTTAACAGTTAGCAATTGGAATATAGTCAGTACCGTAATGTGTCGCGTCGAGGGTTCGATTTCCCATTTCGATTTATGTGATTCACAAATAAACAGTCCCATTTATTTTAGTAAACAAATTATATTAAAAATATATAAAGAGTAAGAAGAGAGTGTAACGTGATTTATATTGTTAGACGGCACGGTCTGGCTGCTGAGAGCGAGCCAGATTGCACGGTATACTGGAAGACGCCGAATCTGATGCGCGCTGTCAGCAGTCCCGAGTTGTGGGTAGCACACGTTCGTGGACAGGGACGCTGCAGTTATAGGTTCAGGATCGACTGTTGTGTGGTTGCTGACATTAAAGTGAACCGTGCCATATATTCGACCAGACTTAAGTACACGAGGGCATGACTTATTGAGTTCCAGGCAGCGGCCGGCCGCGGTAGTACAACATTTGAACAAACCCCGCGAGTCCCGCGACTGATGGTTCGTTACGATCGCGGTCATTTACTCTGCGCCTGCGCCACCGCTCCGTGTAAATTGTTGCTCCCCGCCCCCTCCCGCCCCCCTCCGGCCCGCCGCCGGCCGTGCCCCGGGGTCACGCTTCGCTCGCAGCCTTCTATTTTTGTTCAGGTCCGGGGTAAATTGCAAGCCGGTGTGATGACCGCCCGCTGAGACCCATTTATTATTATAAGTAATCTTAATGAGAAATTCTCTTATCGAGAGCTCGCAACATTTGAACAACTTAAAATATGTTTGAAAATAATTCTACAGAGTACCGTTAGAGTAAACTCGAGGTCAGATCTGTGTGCCAGTGCGCCTGAGTATGAGCAGCTATACAGGCAGATGAGCTGCAGCAGTGCGGGGCTGCCGACGCTGCCGGGGCTGCAGTGGACACGCTCGTACTGCACTAATCGATTGGTCCACAGCCCGCGGCCTGGCGGCGGCACGTTTTGTCGCGCTCGCCGCTTGATACGGGAACAAATCAAATCCCCACGTTTTATAGGCGAATCATCGACTTGTTTCATTTTATAACAAGTCATGCTCCGCCATTTCCAATTTAATTTATATATTATAGTACAAAAAATATATTTAATTAGAGGTTCCATTGTGGCCGTCATGAATCCAATCTGCCGGCGTGTTGGACCGCGGTCCATTGTTCCCGGCGCTGACTGGCACTCTGCGCGTGACGCTCCCGCGTGCCGCCGCCCACAGCTCCACTAGCAGCCGGTGGCTCGTGGGACTGGCAGTGGCTGTGCGGGTACCAGCAGGATGCTCGCAGATTCCGGCCGCCACATACAGGATGTTTGACTAAGTGACAGCACGGAGAGCGAGCGCCCTGCATGCCCCGGGGCGCGGGGGCGCGGGGGCGCGGGGTGTGCAGCGCAGGTCGACGGCCGCGCGGCGCGCAGGTGCCTGCGCACTAGTCGCATGCGGCCGCGGTAGGATCACTGCTGCTTACTAAGATTTAAGGTTAAATCACGATTAGTATAATGGGAAAATCATATAAATTACATTTAAAATCGCTGGAACAAGATCTATATTCGTTCTTCGTGTGTTATAAGTGTGCCGTAAATATATGTTGCACCGTTTCTGCAAGTCGGGTGCAGCGAGCCTTCTGTGGAGTGTTGCAGCACGGCTCGGCCCCGCGCCCCTCTGACATAACACCTGACTAGTTCTGTCTGACATAACCTGCTCCCAGTGCAAGCCCGCGCAAGTCTGCTGCACCGCGGGTTTTTATAAAAACACCTCGATTTGCATCACATCGCATCGCCTCGTATCGCCTCGGCCTCACTTCGCCATTCAAAAAGATGAGCATACATATGTGTGAATCAATACAAGCTCCTCGAGCGAGTGATAATATTGTTTGGCCACGAGACGTTATTCTTATTTCCTTGTCTCACTTGTTTTTAACACATGAATATGTTGTCAAGCAGTCTAGTCGTCCTGGTGGACCCGGTGCGTCTCCGCTGCGTCCCCGCTGCGTCGCAGAAGCTGGCGACGATTAGCTGTCGTTAGTCGCCGGAACCGGGTATCTGCATCCGCGCGTGTTGCCCAATGCGCTGATAAGCCGCGCGTGCGCACCGCCCGCGCTGTTATCACCGCAGTTTAGGCACCGAGCGCGTGCCGTGCCTACTGTACGTACTGCTCACTAGTGTTATCACGCCACCGCCACTCTCTAGCTGCTGTCAGTGGCTGCGCCCACGTACTTGGCTTGGATTGAAATACCCATGTACGTACATTCTGCTTCATACATTCATAATAACATTCTGTAAAAAACCAACCAAGTCTCAACGCACCTGTTTGTGGTGGAAGTGTGGAACCAAGTCCAAGGTTCTTTACTTATTTCTTTATTACTAGCTACTATTTTCATTGCGTTCTAATCCTATGTAGAGGGTTTCAGATGTCGGCCTGGAAATACAGCGAAACGAAATGGTTCCAGTAAAGGATGATACGCCAGTATTTGCTTTGCTTCACTGTCGATCGCGAGGGGAGTGGGGCTCGTCTATACTTTGTATAAACGTTTAGAGTAACAGGGAGAGATAAATGACATCGTGTACAGAGACGCCTCGGATTTATCAATTAGTAAGTACTTACTTGTTGCAGTACGAGACGCGAGTACCACTGTACTCGTGTCAGTACATGTATGCAGAGAGCGGTGACAGCGCGCGCGCCGGCTGATTGCGTGCACAATGGCCGGAACGCAAGTAAATGGCCTATCATCATCTAATAATATTTGGCGACGGCCGTGCGCCCGCGCCGGCCCGGGGACCGCCGGGCACGCAGAGGATAGCGGGGGGAGGGGAGGGGAACGTTTGTTTCTCTAACAGCGACCTGTTTTGTCTAACAACATCGTTTGGGAACTGGGATGCGTTAATTTGAACCGCGCTTGTAGCAAACACTAGCACACCTGCGCCGTGCGGGCCACGGGCGCGTGCGCAGGCTCGCTCACCTCTTGGATTTAATGTTGGGGTAGAAAATTGTCCTTTCTGGGGCGTTACTAGGATGAAATGCGACCTTCCGGTCGACCTTCAAGTTATATATCACACAAACATAGGTATAATAATGTTCGCCGCGCCCTTGTTTACAATCCAGTTGACTACCTAAAGTGATTAAAAATAATACTAAGTCCCTACCTATTAACGCACCCAGTGCGTATTTATAGTTAATGGTAATCTATTAGTGGAGTCGCTGCTTTCGTATGGACTGGCATGCTATGGTAATACATTTAAATCATATCTGGATAAAATAAAATTATTACAAATTAGATTTATAAAACTATTAGTAGACAAGAACACAAAAAAACGATGTAAAAATAGTGATTATGAAGAATTATTCTTAGAATGTAAGATATTGCCGATCCATCAAAAGGTGGTGTTATTACTGGCCATAGACAATTATTGTAAAGACGAGTTTAAAATCAAAGTGGTAAACAAAAGACCCCAAAGAGAGAAAATAAGTAAACGATTCATAGTACCTACTACTGTTAACTATTATGGGCAAAGATGTAGAAAATGCTTAGTCCCAACAATATTTAATGATATGCCAGACTATTTGGAAAGTGGGTGTACTACAAAACTTTCCTTCAAAAACAAAATGGTGAAGTTCCTTCTCAAGAAAGATTATTAAGGTCTCCTTTCCTGTTTGGAGATATATAGATAAGTTTATGTCCTACTCAAACTACTTACCTGATAGAAAACTATTATGTGTGAATTAGAATGTCAAAGGTTTTTTTATTTTTAGTCATTTTATATAGTCGTATTATTTAAGGGAGCTACATCTGCCAACAAACTGTTTTGCAGTTTGGCAGAAGTAATATTGTATTTTTTCCAACTATGTTTCTTACCTTGAATAAACGCTTCATTCATTCATTCATTCATTATATTACGGGTATGTAAAATGTTTAATAGTACGAAAGATACACAAATGATGTGTATCGACAGTCGTGACGCACGCGCCGCCGTGTGAAACTGTGAACCGCCCCGGGCTGCGGGCCACTCCGCGCATGCGCACCTGTTGCCCACACAGCTCATACCGCGCGCAGCCGCACGGTCACATCTACCAGACACTGGCATTTATGTAGCAGTGAAGTGCGCGCTCAACACTCACACAGAGTTACTTATTAGTTATTCAATGTGAATGCTTTCAGTATCCATCCACTTATTCCACTCCACTCCTGCGCAGTGGCAGTTTGGCAGGAGCTGTGGCTCTGCGACCGGTTCCCGTCCGTGCCCGCCCCGCCGGCCCGCGCCCCGGCCAGAGAGCGGAGTTCGGGATAAAATCTCAGCTGTGACACAACGAGTCCTGTTTATTTTTAACTAACTGGTTCCGTCGCATCTGCCTGCACCTGAGCCCGCGGCCGGGTCCCGTTGCCGACATGTAGCCCTTAGCCACCTACTTACTTGCAATCAGGATAAACTCGCGGCGGCGCGTCGGTTCTCATGCAGTCGAGTGCAAACTATTGGCTGTACCAATAGGGACGCTAATGTAATCGATGCACACTGATTTAGAGGTACTCAATCAGCCTGATGACTGCACGGTTGGCGCAGTGGCTGGGTGACCGGCGCGGTGGCAGCTGCGTAACGGGTCCGCTCTTTGATTCCCACATGGGTACGATATAATTGTTTGTGCTCTTCGCAAGTTGTTGTTCCGGATCTATATATAATTATGTAAATGAATTCGTATGTTTGTTTGATATCAAACACATTCATGACATTGGAAAAATCCTATTGTAAAGACACATTTTCTTAATACGACGAATTAAGTTATTACGAAGATAGATAGTGCACGCATACTACACAGTGACGTGTGGCGTGGCTGCGTGGTCAGTCTCGGTGCGTCTGTACTCTGTTGTGTGTGTGTGTGTGTGTGTGTCGCGTGATCGTGTCCGCGTCCCAGTCGTTATGACAAGTGCGCGTAATTTGCGTGAGAACGGCGCCGGCGCACGTGCACGCCGCGCCGCGCCCACTCGGCGCACTGCACGCACTCTACAACACCTGGGATTCCCAGTTATGTCATTTACCTAACTCTGATAATTGACGAAAATATATGAACTTCCGAGCCAACAACCACTCCCAGGGCTGATTGTTCAGTAACAGATCATTCTTATCTGCAGAATAAAATTGATATTTGACAATTTTACTTTGGATCAATTGTCAAATATTCAAAATATATTAACTACTCCGGTGTTTATTTGGAGTTTGAAAAATAAACCCTAAAATAGGTATATTACAAAAATAATACAGTTCAACATTTCAAGTTCCTTTATTATTACAACTTGAATAAATAACATTCTTCTAAATATTTGTAATATCTTTAATTAAAAGAGGAGAAACACGGCGTACTCCGTCACCTCACAGTCAAAGTCAAAATCATTTATTTCAATTAGACCAGGAAGGCACTTTTGAATGTCAACAACAAAAAGGAGAAGGGAATGGCTCCATACATTCCTGGGCCCAGGTGTTAACTAAATGAAATTAGCCTTATATGTTAGAGGATATAAAACAAGGAAAATACGTGCGCACTCAGAATGAAAGTAAACAAACAAATACATCTGTCAGTTATTGTCAATCAAACGCAAGCCGCCAACAAGGGTTGTCAGAAAAAAAATACACTAAAATCGATTAAATCGATTTCACGAAACCTTATGAATTGATATTCATATACATATTAGCTTCTACCCACAACTTCGTACGCGCAATCAAGCGAGCAAGCGCTCTTGACAATACTAAACATAACAAAAAAGATCAGCCAAATATTCTCAGATTTTAGCGATTTATCAATAACCGATTACTATGGCTTATTTAATCGGATATACATATGTCTTATTATCCTAATTTAATTTTTCTCGCTTCCTAGGTAGAATCTTGGTACCATATTTTGTAATTTTCTTTAGAAAAATGTACCGGTTTTTTGGAGACGTATTTCACGTAGTTAACTGCTGGGCCCAGAAGTCCCCCTCTCCTTTAGAAGTGAAGCTATTTGCTCATTTCCATTGTAAATTCCTATGGAGAAGAATGAGCAAGAAACTCCATAGGTTAGTAATTATATTATTTGTTTGAGACATTCGAGATGATTGTTCAATAAGTCACTCTATGTAGTGTAAACGGACCATTGTCTCGCTCACCACAGTGAGTGGCGAGTTCTTCATCATTCATTACTACATGTTTGTTTTGTTTAGAGAAAATATACTCATAGAAATGTATTTGTTAATGCTACACATTTTGTCCATCGTTCCTTAGTTCATGTCTCAGGGGAAAATATATTAGAGTACCTAGGTATAGTTTGTATTCCTGTATTATTAAAATTGTAACCGAGCAGACCACGTGTTGTTAGTTAAATCAAAGATTTAACACAGACAGACAAACGACAACCAACGAGATTATACAAGGGCCCGGCCCGCGCTTCTATTTAAGTATGGAATCATAAAACAATACAAAGCAAATACATCAACAACATTGAGTTCATTATGATAAAATGCAAAGTGCGCCAAAAACATAATTAGAACAAAAAGTACCGCGGCAGCGGCGCGCGCCGGGACCGGGCAGTGCGGAGTTATCGCGAGCCGACGGATGTACCGCGCATGCGCCAGTACCGCGAGCGACGCACAGCTTCCGTCTATTTATCTGTCAGCTCCCTGACCAGCCCCCTCCCCGCCCCCCTCCATCTCTAATCACATAATTATCTAATCCGTACATTGTAAAATACACAAAGTTAATACAGTCGAGCAGAGTTGACAGACTCAGTGCTCCCAGGGGACGCACTGCCTTGAACACAGCTCTGTGCAGGCTGCAGATGTTGAGACTGTTACTGATACTCGCGCCAACTTCAAATAAAGATACAAACTTTTTTGTTCTATGTCCGTACTATAATATATTAGGATTTTCATAATAACTATCGTGAGACATACTAATTTAACTAAAAATCGCGGGTTACTCATGTGAATGTACTAAGTATAGGTCTAGGTACTAGTTTCGAACCATAGAGAGGTCATTCTTCATGAGCAGGGTGCGCGGTCGCGGCGACGTCGCGCAGCGTACTCTATATTCACGTGAGTACCACCTAACCAATCAATATACTGAAAGTGTGAATAGTTTTTTAATATTTTATTGTATTGAACAGTCGAAATAAGTTATTGTTTACTTAGGAAAATTGTGTGTGTGTGTGTGTGTGTGTGTGCCACACCTCGCCATCTCACAAACTACAATAATACGAAATACTAGACTAGAGTCCGGCCACTTCATCCCTCGATCTCAGAGTAGCAGACACACTCTCACCGCCTGCTACGCTTCGAGAACTTTAAATGCGAAAGATCGAAGTGAACTCGATCGCGGCACGCCGTGTATTATTTTGTCATGTTTAATATTGTGCTTACTTTTTATTTATTTATTCAAGAACAGTCGACTTCAATAAGCGAGGTGTGTCACACACACTTTGTGGTATCCTCCAGACTCTGTTCGACTTGTTATTGACCATTTTTGAAAAACTCGAAAGCGCTACGCTAATTACTTAATTATTATATAACATGTATTTTTTTCGATCGAGAATCGAACTTGCAATCACTAGACCAACGATACAGTCAATATCTGCCTAACAATATCTGTTTCGACTGCACGGTTGGTGCGGTGTCTGGGCAACCGGCTGCTGTGGAACGTGTCGTGGGTTCGATTCCCGCACGGAACAACGCTTTGTGTGATCCATAAATAATTGTTGTGTGTGAACTTGTATGTTTGTAAACGCACCAACAAAAACATTTTAAAACATTTGTTTCTCAGGAGAAAGTCTTAGTTTTTAAAAAACAAATATATAAAAAAGAACAAACGGTAATATTGAGTCTCATCATCTTCCCATCGTCTATCTTCTTAAACCCTGAAAGTTCAGCTGCTTCCGAGGATTGTGATCCTCGACCACGAGTATGTGCCGGCTGGCAACGATATGTAACTATAGTACGTCTGCCATTGCAGCACAGAGTCGCACGGAGCACGGAGCCGGAGGAGAGCGCCCAGCGCTGCACAATAAAAGTAAATCAGTGCTGGCGGGGGCCCGAAGTGGGGCGTGGGGCGCGGGGTCGGGGACGGGGGCGCGGGGCGCGGGGCGCGGGGCTGCCGCCGCCGGCAGTTGAAGCCCGAGCCCCGCGGCGAGCGCACGAGTGTAGTGAGCGCGCAGTCCGAGTGTCCAGTGCAGTGAGTGTGTATAGTGCGTGCCACCCCGGCGCTGCAGTGAGTGTGCCATGCGGGACGCGGCGCCCCGGCGGCGCGCGGCGCGGCGCTGACCCGATGCGCGGCGCGCGGACTCCGCGGCGCACGCCGCTGCTGCTCGCCCTCGCCCTCGCCTGCCTGCTGCGCGTACGTCTTGTCCTCAACACTAATCTCTCCCACCGTCTAACCACTTGCTCTAACTTACTGCAGGGGTTACTTGCCTAGAGTCGGTGTATGTGTCTCAACTTGTAGTATTCGTATCGAGTGTTCCGAGTCCGACAGTGACGGGCAACAAATATATCGATGTTGAACCAGAGTCACTGTGAGCGGATCGGTATGTGTGCGAGCGTGCGTGCGCCGCCACTCGCCAGCAGCGAGCTGTGCGTGCTTCACATACAGATCACTCGCCTGCAGCCGCCAGCTCGCACTCTGTGACGTCCTGTACATACCTCCACACTGTCAGACTGTCACACAGCACGCTGCAGGCGATGTAGTGTCTCGGTGCTCGCACACAGACTGACACGTGCCGCGACACATTGTGTTACAGTTCTGAGAAAGGAGCAAGTTGAGTCGAAACACGGACCAACCTCGATAGATTGTATTGTGTTGTTTTATCAACCGATAACTGCGTGACAAGCGACAGATTCTTGCAGGGTCCTTGTACGGTGCAGACGAGCACTATACGAGGACGACGACGACGAAGACGACTGCTTCAAAATTCACAAGGAAACGGGAAAACATTTAACAACTTTAATAGACTTTGAACTCACAGGGAATTGTCAATAAATATAAACATATACACCGTCTCTACCCGGTACACATAACATGTAACTCTTGTGTAATAATTTGCTTCCACTCATATTTATCTCTTTCTCTACCATCTCTATCTCCTTGTCTATATTGGTTGTTTGCTCGCGATACTTGTTTCGTTCCAAAGTCGGTACTATGAAATGTAATGAACCCACACTGGCCGCCAGCAAGTTGCACGAGGATATACTTGTCGAACTTTGTCTCTTATTGTAGCACAGTACTTATTATTGGGCTCATAATTATGATTAAATCAACAAAAATACATAATTAATTAACTCTATGTGAATATATGAAACAGTAACGTAACAGTGTAACGGATGTATCACTCGTCACACGATACCCTACATTACTGTAGCACTTACTTATTTCTACATAAATTAATATATAGGGGGAATGTACACATAAACTCATTCAACTATGATATTGATGCGCCAGAACCGTGTCCCTTGGCGTTCCATATTCTCTGCCTGCACTATGTGAGACCGGCGCGACATGATACACTAATGTCAGTTCCGGCAACATTGTTAGCACTACGACGCATGCGTACGTACGCATACGTACACGTAAATGTAGCGCGTAGCGCGTAGCAACTGATCGTTGATGTCTTTTGTATGGCGATGACAACATTACCTGTTGTAGGCAGTTTGAGCGACCTCATGTCGTTAATTGCATGCATTGAGTAAATATATGACAAAAAATAATTTTATTTAAAATCACTTTAGTTTACATATATGTAGTTATTAAAATAAAGGATCATCCTACGATCCGATACGGTACAGCTACGCGCTACGCAACGCTTGGCGCGCTACGCTGAGCTACAAATGTACTCACGATATTTTAGTAATATAAAACGGTGATAATATGAATGTTTGTTACTTTTTCATACGAAACGATTCGACGTAAGGTACAGTTTGAAATAACACGCGCCGTACTTCCACCTGTATCACTTGTACAAGCTCACTTATATAGTATATTTGTATTTTTATACTGTGGTATAGACTGCCTCACTGGCCGAGTGTTCGCAACTGCGACTGCCGGGCAAGGAGTCTCGGGTTCGATTCCCGGGTAGGGCAAAGAATTACTGGATTTTTAAATCTTAGTACTAGCATGGTGTCTTGAAACTCACCCCTTATTACATGGGGCTCATAACATAAATAGAGAAAGCATTATAAAGTGGCATTTAAGTGTCTTAATGTGCACTGCTGCCTACCCCTCCGGGCATAAAAGGCGTGATGATACTATATTTTTGTATGGGAAAAGAATTATGTCTAAGAAATTGGGATTGATTTATAAGCTACAAAGAATATAGCATTTCATATAATTATAAATCGGCTGAAAATAAAACTAGTTCTTTACATGTAGGGATTTTTGTACTCACACAGAGGGCCAGTTGCACTCCATGTGAGTCCTCTCTGTCCTCTCTGTCCTCTGTGACTGAGGGACTGTACTGTATATTGTTCGTGTATTACTTTAACTGCCTTCTTTTGTACAATTATTTTGTACTTAGGTATCAAAAGAGTTTCGAGTCAGAATCCAACGCTACGCTTATCTCTGGTAGTGTCGAGGACATTCAGTTGAAAACATTTGAATCGAAGTATTTATTCACAATATGGCTCAGGTCAGTCCCGAGTTCCCGACGCGTGTTGTGTCAACACACCATTACCATAATATTACAGAGCAACAACATGAGAATGACTTTTACATAAAAATAAATACTATCATTGGCCCCGCCGCTGCTCCGCCGCCGCACGTGCCTGCTGTCGCCCGCGACTTCGTCCGCGGAATATGATTCCTGTTTTATCCCACGGGAACATTTAGTCGGGATAAAAGTATTCTGGCACCTAATTCAGCCCATACATACCCTGCCTGTATACCAAATTTCATCAAAACCCGTTCAGTAGTTTCAGAGTGATAGACGGACAAACATCCAAACAAAGAAACTTTCACGTTTATAATATTATATCAGAGAGTATTATATTAGAGAGTATTATATTAGAGAGTATTAAATCAGAGAGTATTATATCAGAGAGTATTATATCAGAGAGTATTATATCAGAGAGTATTATATCAGAGAGTATTATATCAGAGAGTATTATATTAGAGAGTATTATATTAGAGAGTATTATATCAGAGAGTATTATATTAGAGAGTATTATATCAGAGAGTATTATATTAGAGTGTGTGTTTAAAAGAGAAGTCAGGAATTCAGAATTATATTTGTTAGTCTTATGTTGATTATAATATCGATTCTTGTCGATTTTGTTATATTTCCCACCAAAAAGTTTCTCATCAAATTAAGCTAACAACACCATCGATGAAGTCATCAATATTTCTTTCGGTGCACTTTCGTTTGAGACTCCACTCGAGTACATTTACAGAAATTACAGATTACTTTCACGCACATAACTTTAATAAAAAAAACTGAGTTGTTATCGCTTCATCCGTTTGGCGATGAGTACATTTACATAATAATACATTTACAAGCTTTATATACATAATAATACATTTACAAGCTTTATATACATAATAATACATTTACAAGCTTTATATACATAATAATACATTTACAAGCTTTATATACAAATTATTGTAGAATTTAAAATTATAGAAGTGAAAACTCTGTACATTGAAATAATTTAAAAAAATTGTAGGGTTTGTATTGTACTACATAGACACCGAAACCAAAAGTGACGAAAAAAAGTTCTGTTTATCTGACAGTCTGTATGTTTATTTATTTATTTATAAGAATAGAACGGTACAAAATACTAATAACACTACTCAATACATATTCAATTGTAAAAAACAATACATTGAAAATAAAAATTATTAGATACTATTGTTCATTAATCTTTTTCGCAAAACTTCTATCATTCCGACAAAAATAATCTTCTTCCACTCGAGAACACGTCACACTCTGGCGCTGAACCCAGGAATCGATTCAAAAGTTTCATCGTGCGTGGTAACGGAGATCTAGTTGTACTGACTGTTCTGCTGTATTACACGGGACTCATAACAACTAGTGAAAACTGGGTGTTACATTGTACTGTGGTAGAATGTGCACCTCTGCCTACCCCTTCGGGGATAAAAGGCGTGATGTTATGTATGTTATGTATGACTGTTCTGCAAGATGGTACAGCAAATAACTGGTGCTTTCTGTTGCGACAGTAATTGTCAGGAACAAAAATACGAAAGAACTCATCATGTTCACACATCACGCAAAACTACCGGTCCGATCACGATGGAACCTGGTGTGATCATACTTTAATATCCCGGGTATAACACTCTGGGTACTTCTTATCCCGAAAACGTATATACACGAAATAACAAACTTAATTGTGCGGCTCAATATCTAGACACAGATACTGTACCAAACGCAAATATAAGTTGTCAAATGTCAGGTTACACGCAGAGGACTTTACGCTGTAACTGTACAACCGATGGTTGAAAATATCTTTAAACGATATTACAAATGTGAACATATGTGAAGGAGATCATGTTTTTGGCCAACGGAAAGACATGGTACGTATCGCTAGACCTACGATTGAGAGGAGTCTGTTGAAGATATTCTCACAAAAAAACAAAAACGATTGCGAAAACTTTTCGCATTATCATCACAAATTCTAACAATATCAATGATTTTTCGCGTTTCCTAGCACCTTTAGAAAGCAATAATTGTATGAAAATGATGAATCTTTGAACTGGTATAACTTCTTCATCTTAGATCCTACAACTTTTACGCCATAATAACTATTGCTCCAAATGGTTACTTCTAACCATTTCTTTAGTTGGCACTTTCAATTAAGGCCCAATAATGTGTGTATGAGTATGTGTGGAGGCGAAATGATCTCCTTTGTGTGTCTGTTTGTCACTCAGTCACATCACAACGACTGGAGTGTCCGGGATGAAGTTGAGAACAGAGGTAGATTATGGTCTGGAGTAATACATAAGTACTCTACTATTTAGCCCCGGGGACACGGGCGAAGCCGCTGGCAGAAGCTAGTCGCAACTAATTATTTCCATTTACTACGTTTAAAAAAAGCCGACTTCAACCTCCTTTTGTTTAATCGGTTAATAATATACCGCTCAAGTGTAACCAACGCTATTCTGAAAAACATCTCAAAATCGGTTTAGCCAATTTTGCGAGTTAATCACGTATACATACATATACACACATATGCATAGGCGTATGTATATATGTATGTATATACATTATAAGTGGAGCAAACTTATAAAAAATTACAGAACAAACTCAGAACCTCAGTTTGTGAAGTCGGTGCCTGATATGTATCAGGCAATCGTCTTCCAGTACCTGTAGCAGTGTGGCATGTTGCTCGCCAAATACGATAGTGTAGGTATATAACAATATTTTAATAACTTATTTAAAAATTGTTTACTACCTACCTACTCCTGGGCGCTTACTCTTGAAACCAATCTCAATGTCAGTGTAATTTCAATCCAATAAAGTCTCAATAATTATTCAATGTCAAAACTATACAATTGTTAAAATATCATTCAGAGTAGGTACGGAATATTAAGCCAAACTCAATACCATTTAGTTCATTCAATATCCACGCAATTCGGATAAAATGGGCGCTAGTGTTGCATTTCGAAAGTACAAAATTTCACAATACGAATGTCGATCGATCGGAATTGGATTCAAGAGTAAGCCCCCTGCTCCGAGCTAGAGCCGCGGTAGCCCGTCAGGTCGTCCACAGCATGCTCGCCGTCCGCAGACCTGTATACCTATATGTATGTACCTATATAGTTTGACATACGTGAAGGTTTAGTATATTTTCGAAGTAAATAAACTAGTAATAATAAATGGAACTGTTATTAGAATAAAATTATTAAATTATTTAAAAAATAAAATGGAAGTAAAAACATATCACATTATTTGCTTATTTAATGTAATACAAGCAATAACTAAATATTACTCATCCAACTTGCGTCCAAATACGTCTGCCGCGCACTCCAACACTGTGGAGTGGTCTGTCGTCGGCGCGCGCCGTATTTCCGAAGCGACGTTGAAACCTTCAAGAAAAGCGCGTATTTCTTTTTAAAAGGCCGGCAACGTACCAGTGTCTACTTTGGTGTGGCGGGTGTCCATGGGCCGCCTGACGTGTTCTTCAATACTTTGGTGTGGCGGGTGTCCATGGGCCGCCTGACGTGTTCTTCAATACTTTGGTGTGGCGGGTGTCCATGGGCCGCCTGACGTGTTCTTCAATACTTTGGTGTGGCGGGTGTCCATGGGCCGCCTGACATGTTCTTCAATACTTTGGTGTGGCGGGTGTCCATGGGCCGCCTGACGTGTTCTTCAATACTTTGGTGTGGCGGGTGTCCATGGGCCGCCTGACGTGTTCTTCAATACTTTGGTGTGGCGGGTGTCCATGGGCCGCCTGACGTGTTCTTCAATACTTTGGTGTGGCGGGTGTCCATGGGCCGCCTGACGTGTTCTTCAATACTTTGGTGTGGCGGGTGTCCATGGGCCGCCTGACGTGTTCTTCAATACTTTGGTGTGGCGGGTGTCCATGGGCCGCCTGACGTGTTCTTCAATACTTTGGTGTGGCGGGTGTCCATGGGCCGCCTGACATGTTCTTCAATACTTTGGTGTGGCGGGTGTCCATGGGCCGCCTGACATGTTCTTCAATACTTTGGTGTGGCGGGTGTCCATGGGCCGCCTGACATGTTCTTCAATACTTTGGTGTGGCGGGTGTCCATGGGCCGCCTGACGTGTTCTTCAATACTTTGGTGTGGCGGGTGTCCATGGGCCGCCTGACGTGTTCTTCAATACTTTGGTGTGGCGGGTGTCCATGGGCCGCCTGACGTGTTCTTCAATACTTTGGTGTGGCGGGTGTCCATGGGCCGCCTGACATGTTCTTCAATACTTTGGTGTGGCGGGTGTCCATGGGCCGCCTGACATGTTCTTCAATACTTTGGTGTGGCGGGTGTCCATGGGCCGCCTGACATGTTCTTCAATACTTTGGTGTGGCGGGTGTCCATGGGCCGCCTGACATGTTCTTCAATACTTTGGTGTGGCGGGTGTCCATGGGCCGCCTGACGTGTTCTTCAATACTTTGGTGTGGCGGGTGTACATGGGCCGCCTGACGTGTTCTTCAATACTTTGGTGTGGCGGGTGTCCATGGGCCGCCTGACATGTTCTTCAATACTTTGGTGTGGCGGGTGTCCATGGGCCGCCTGACATGTTCTTCAATACTTTGGTGTGGCGGGTGTCCATGGGCCGCCTGACATGTTCTTCAATACTTTGGTGTGGCGGGTGTCCATGGGCCGCCTGACATGTTCTTCAATACTTTGGTGTGGCGGGTGTCCATGGGCCGCCTGACATGTTCTTCAATACTTTGGTGTGGCGGGTGTCCATGGGCCGCCTGACATGTTCTTCAATACTTTGGTGTGGCGGGTGTCCATGGGCCGCCTGACATGTTCTTCAATACTTTGGTGTGGCGGGTGTCCATGGGCCGCCTGACATGTTCTTCAATACTTTGGTGTGGCGGGTGTCCATGGGCCGCCTGACGTGTTCTTCAATACTTTGGTGTGGCGGGTGTCCATGGGCCGCCTGACGTGTTCTTCAATACTTTGGTGTGGCGGGTGTCCATGGGCCGCCTGACATGTTCTTCAATACTTTGGTGTGGCGGGTGTCCATGGGCCGCCTGACATGTTCTTCAATACTTTGGTGTGGCGGGTGTCCATGGGCCGCCTGACATGTTCTTCAATACTTTGGTGTGGCGGGTGTCCATGGGCCGCCTGACGTGTTCTTCAATACTTTGGTGTGGCGGGTGTCCATGGGCCGCCTGACGTGTTCTTCAATACTTTGGTGTGGCGGGTGTCCATGGGCCGCCTGACATGTTCTTCAATACTTTGGTGTGGCGGGTGTCCATGGGCCGCCTGACATGTTCTTCAATACTTTGGTGTGGCGGGTGTCCATGGGCCGCCTGACATGTTCTTCAATACTTTGGTGTGGCGGGTGTCCATGGGCCGCCTGACGTGTTCTTCAATACTTTGGTGTGGCGGGTGTCCATGGGCCGCCTGACGTGTTCTTCAATACTTTGGTGTGGCGGGTGTCCATGGGCCGCCTGACATGTTCTTCAATACTTTGGTGTGGCGGGTGTCCATGGGCCGCCTGACATGTTCTTCAATACTTTGGTGTGGCGGGTGTCCATGGGCCGCCTGACATGTTCTTCAATACTTTGGTGTGGCGGGTGTCCATGGGCCGCCTGACATGTTCTTCAATACTTTGGTGTGGCGGGTGTCCATGGGCCGCCTGACATGTTCTTCAATACTTTGGTGTGGCGGGTGTCCATGGGCCGCCTGACATGTTCTTCAATACTTTGGTGTGGCGGGTGTCCATGGGCCGCCTGACATGTTCTTCAATACTTTGGTGTGGCGGGTGTCCATGGGCCGCCTGACATGTTCTTCAATACTTTGGTGTGGCGGGTGTCCATGGGCCGCCTGACATGTTCTTCAATACTTTGGTGTGGCGGGTGTCCATGGGCCGCCTGACATGTTCTTCAATACTTTGGTGTGGCGGGTGTCCATGGGCCGCCTGACATGTTCTTCAATACTTTGGTGTGGCGGGTGTCCATGGGCCGCCTGACATGTTCTTCAATACTTTGGTGTGGCGGGTGTCCATGGGCCGCCTGACATGTTCTTCAATACTTTGGTGTGGCGGGTGTCCATGGGCCGCCTGACATGTTCTTCAATACTTTGGTGTGGCGGGTGTCCATGGGCCGCCTGACATGTTCTTCAATACTTTGGTGTGGCGGGTGTCCATGGGCCGCCTGACATGTTCTTCAATACTTTGCGGTTGTACTTAAGATTGAGTATTCGGGCGTAACAAGTACAAAGTTACTTTTAACAGTTTTGTGAAGAAATCTAATTAAATAATTATACCTCTATATAACTCAAAGGACCCAAACCACTGGACGGATCGAGTTCAAATTTGTCTTGCAGTTAGATGGTATGACCTTAACATCCGCTAAGAAAGGATTTTGATAAACCTACTCCCCAAGGGGATAATATTTATTTATTTAACAACTTTGGAAGACTAACAGCTAACAAAACAAAAATTAAGAAATTGTGTGAGAGTCTGACAGCCAATGACAAGTCTTTACATATAAAAAGCAAACTAATGAGGGATGAAAGTTAGGAAAGAAAGAAATAAAGAAATTATTTTCTGCCAGAAGTTATTATTGTACGCGGGTGAAGTCGCGGGTAACAAATAATATTAAATAAAGGCGTGACTTGGCGTAGTGAATTGACGAGTTCACAATCCGTTCATCAAGTCGTTGCGATATATTGGGTGGCGCGTTCATAATAAATCATACAGTATATATTATTTTGTACCTGCCCTACCGTCCCAGGATCCTCTCCTACTTTTATTTCACATCTCCTGTAACTCTACAAATATTGTTATTGCTTTTAACTTTGTAAGCGTTACGTATTAGTCTTTGTGTACTCACAAAGACTACTGCAAGCATGAAAGTCATAAACATCGATTAAATCGTATCTGGAACACGTACAGCAGCAACGACCGGCTCCGTCCCAGTACCCTCCCGTCGTCGCGTCGGTTACATACACTGTGAAATCTATTTCGTTTTCGTCCCGAAGTAAAATCTTCTGTCGCGGTGATACAATAGTTTTACAGTACCTTTAGTCTTACGTCTCATGTGCGTATTTGCATGAAATGTTTTTAAACTACAAAATAAATGACATCTTTGTATTCTCTGTTTTTACTTTATACCTACATCGAAGGCACTCCTTACGGCAAGTTGTTTTCTCGCGGGACGGAAACGAAATATGTAGACATCACGATGTATATCGATATACATACACATGTAACACTTCGCTCGGCCAGACCTGGAGCAATAGTGTGTAAATCATCATACAAGGAATTAATAATTGCATGTAGGAGTCGAACCCGACACATTGCAAAGAACGTGCAATCAATTTCGAAGAGGTACTCCATACTGTTTTGTAAGTTGCAAGAACGCTGAGAGGCTTGTATGGGGCACTTCCGAGTGTGGTATCAAAGTATTGGCGGCCTGTGACCGTCTCATTACTCCCTGAGTGGGCGTGACGTGGCCGTGGTGGGCGTCCCTCCCGAGCTGTGCAACACGCGGGGTGGGCGGGGCGCGGCGGGCGTGTCGCGCGCGAGGCGGGGAGTGCGCGGTCCGCCCCTGTCGCTCGAGGCGATACATATAAACAAACAAAGCGGTGGCGGCGTCACGCTCGGCCGCGCCGCCCGCCACCGCCCGCCGCCGCCCGCCGCCCTCCATCCGTGACATGAACCGACTACTTCCTCTCGATCTCGATACTAAGTCTCTATAACATGTCATGATACACGCCAGTCCATCAGTAGTTACTCTCTGCGTCCAAGATATTTATTGACTAGCGTATAGTTAGTGAACTGTTTTAGCCTCACCTATTTATAGTTCACCCTTTGGTCTGAAGTTATGGCTCAGACCATCAGCGAGCGAGCGACTCGTTGTTCGTCGTCGTTTGTCGTTTTGTTCTCTTAACGACGTTACAATAATAAGATGGAAACCTAAAAACGGAAGGAAATTATTGTCCCTAACTCTTGCTACATGAAACTGGAATCGACTCTCTCGTCGAAGCCAGACGAGACTTCGTTAAGTTCGTTAAGTTAAACGATGCGATACAACACGAGCTTCCGCGAATCAGTCTCGTTCTTTCTTTTTCGTCCTGAGGTGTTCCCAGAACGGGTCTGTTTTATTAATATATATTATTGTAGATGTAACTCCATAAACTGAACTAAATCGTCCTGCGTCCATTCGTAAGTGATTATTCCGTTATAAATATCTCGCAACATCAATATCTCGTAACAAACTCCGGCGACGTACGGTCTAATGATTGAATGAACGCAACAGTGTCGACGCCTCGCCTGTCCTCGCAGGTCCTTGGACACTCGACCAGAAACACCGACTGGAGCCAGAGACGAGGCGAGGCGAGGGAGGCGATGAGATGCTCCGACTCCACTGCCGTGACCCTTGCCTTCCCTTGCGTAACCCCAGTTACGTGGTGTTGCAGTGCGCGGCGGGGGCGGGCGTGTTCGAGCTGCAGATCCTGGAGTTCTCCAACTACCGCGCGGCGCTGGCGTCGGGTGCGTGCTGCGGCGGCGGCGCGCGCGCAGCGGCCGAGCAGGCGTGCGCCGCGCCGTGCCGCACTCGGTTCACGCTGTGCCTCAAGGAGTACCAGTCCGCCGCCGCGCCCGGCGCCTGCTCCTTCGGCCGCGCCGCCTCGCCAGTGCTCGGCACCGACTCCTTTACGCTCGCCGAGCCGCTCTACACGCTGGCGCTACCCTTCTCTTTCCGTTGGACTGTGAGTGCTGACTTTACACTATGAACTTATTGAATATACCAAAGGATTAAGAATTTACGTTTTAGATAAAAAAAAACTGTTTGGTAATTGACTTTACTTTTGTTCATCCGCAGAGATCCTTTACGTTAATACTGCAAGCTTACGACGACTTCGAGTACTCAGATCCAGGTGAGGCAGTCTAAGATATGAAGCGGTATACAGTACACAGCGACAGGTACAGTGCAGTAATGTGAGCGTGTTGTGTGGCAGAGGCGGGGCTGGTGGAGGAGGCGTGGTGGTCGGGCATCGTGGAGCCGAGCGCGGAGTGGCACGCGCTGCAGCACGCGGGCGCGGCGGCCGCCGTGGCGTACCGCGTGCGCGTGCTGTGCCAGCCCAACTACTACAACACCACCTGCACCACCTTCTGCCGGCCGCGGGACGACAAGTTCGGCCACTACTCCTGCACCGCCGAGGGCGACAAGCGCTGCCTGCCCGGCTGGCAGGGCGACAACTGCGAGAAGCGTGAGTCACTCTGTGCTTCGCTTAGCGACTGTTCAGCGACAGCAATCATTTAGGTACTAACATTGTTGCGATACTTCCAGCTGTATGCAAGGAAGGCTGCCACCCGACACACGGCCGCTGCGACCGCCCCGGAGACTGCGAGTGAGTACTAGCACTGACTGGTGTACGTCACCAGCACTACATGCAGTGTCGGCTCACCGGCCGCTCGCTTGGTTACAGTTGCCGGCCGGGCTGGCGCGGCGACCTGTGCTCCCAGTGCCAGCCGTACCCGGGCTGCAAGCACGGCTACTGCAACGGCTCCTCCTGGGACTGCACCTGCGACACCAACTGGGGCGGAATCCTGTGTGACCAAGGTAATTGGAACCTGCAGTTACCATACTGCAGCAGCTCAGTTGACACAATGTAAGGACTGGCAAGTGACTCTAGCTTCAGTTTTGCCAACGCTGTAAGTAGATTTTTGTTCAAAGTACAAAATATAATGTAACTGTGGATAATTATAAAATGAAACCATTGCAATGTGGAGCAATGAGGGAGACGTGTTGTTCTTAGAAATAACTTTAATTGAGTGCCTAATAACTAACTTACACTACTTACTTATAGGGCGAGGTGTCACACACACTACACCACTAAGGTCTAAATAAAACCTTAATGGAAATGAACAATTAAATGAAGCTTGTAAGAAAGTTTTTTGGAACCATCTGTATAAAACAAACATGTACTTACATTTAATAGGCTATGAAGTATACAACAAAATTTATTTTGGACTACTGGACCTACAAACCAAAAAGGTTTTTTGAGTTAAACGAAAGATATTGGGTTATTTTTTCATTTCTA
This sequence comes from Spodoptera picta, assembly GCA_038387885.1. NCBI lineage: Eukaryota > Metazoa > Arthropoda > Insecta > Lepidoptera > Noctuidae > Spodoptera > Spodoptera picta. The sequence continues at coordinate 41,107 of JAZHFQ010000640.1, read as the reverse complement.
TAAAAAAATCATGTGACCAACCGTGATATTGGGATGAAGGGTTTATGGATAAAAGGTAGTTAATAACCTCCTAAATCCCTGAAAAAATCGGATCGGTAAATGCGGCAAACATGTCTATAAATCACTTTTAACGTTAATCTCGCAGATCTCAACTACTGCGGCACGCACGAGCCGTGCCAGCACGGCGGCACGTGCGAGAACACGGCGCCCGACCAGTACCTGTGTCGCTGCGCCGAGGGGTTCTCGGGCACGGACTGCGAGCGCGTGGACAACCCTTGCGCGCCGCAGCCCTGCGTGCACGGCGAGTGCTCGCTGGCCGCCTCGCCGCGCGGCTTCGCCTGCGCCTGCCAGCGCGGCTGGGCGGGCGCGCTCTGCGACCAGGACGTGGACGACTGCGCCAGCGCGCCCTGCCGCAACGGTGCCACCTGCCGGGACCGCCTCGACGCCTTTGTCTGCGACTGCGCTCCCGGCTGGACCGGCCCGACCTGCACTGAAGGTAGCCCCGCTTCGATGTCACTATGGAAATACGCGTATCCCCCCTATTACAATGTTCATAGTCATCACTAACTGACTAACTCAATCTGGGACAGCTGCAGCACATTTTTAACCGAACTTAGGAATAGGTTGTTAATACCCACATAAATTATTACTATTCATAACTAAATAAAATATATAATAAAAGTTGTTTCCTCTATAAATCAATAAGATGCCATCTTTGGAAGTGATTGGATACTTGAGTCTGCTATTGTTATGATATTGCAATAACTAATACGTCTTAGAGTCGGACGGCACAGCACGTCAGCTAGGCCCTTCGAGAGTTTAAAGACATGCCGCGTGACGTTATCTAAACATAATTATTTAAGGTGTATTGCTGTAAAAACTCAATTATTATTGTTTAATATACATACAGATGTGAACGAGTGTGAACAAAGGGGGGCGGAGGCAGCGGGCGGTGGGCCCGAGGGTGCGCTGGGCCCTTGCGTCAATGCGGCCGCGTGTAACAACACGGCGGGCGGCTACTCGTGCGCCTGCCTGGCCGGCTGGACCGGCCGCGACTGCGAGGCCAACGTGGACGACTGCACCGGCCAGTGCCTCAACGGCGCCACCTGCATCGACCTCGTGGACGATTTTCACTGCGCGTGCGCGGCCGGGTACTCGGGCCGCACGTGCGCGCTCGACGTCGACGACTGCGCACCGCGTCCCTGTCGCAACGGCGGCGAGTGCGTCGACCTGCTCAACGCGTACCGCTGCATCTGCCCCGTCGGCTTCTCCGGCACCAACTGCGAGGTACCCGCGGCACGCCGCAACCTTTCTGCTATCTCTCTGTCTGTCCTTACTAATGTAATATTAACTGCAATGTATCCGTCGCCCGCTCGCCCTTGCACTAACAACTACTAACTCGTCTTCTGCTTTTTTAGCTGACCTCCTGTTACGGACGTTATTGCGTGGTAAGTTTCTTGCAATACTGTTGGCTGTCTGCACAAAATGTTCCTACACCAGAATGTTGTGAACGTATTTATTCGTTGTGTGACAGGACGACCGCGACCACTGCGCGGGCGCTCCGTGCGGGAACGGCGCAGCCTGCTACACGGCCCAGAGCGACTACTACTGCCACTGCGCCCCCGGCTGGACCGGCAAGAACTGTACGCAGCGCGCAGCTAAAGAACGTGAGCATCAATCCCCGTACGACTACTGCAACGTTCGGCGACTGATCTTAAATCACAGGAGGTTTAATTAGATGCTAGGAGTCCGTTCCTTAGCTGTTTCTCCCTCACACCTCTTGTCATTACTAATCTCGACCACGATTGACACGCGGTGCGCCTTCTAAACTTACTCATAAAATTATTTTTGACACTTGTTTGATTCTTAAAAAATCAAAGCCCATGTCATGACACAAAGGAACAGAGACCGACGATACATTGCGAAGAGACCGTGTCTTTGTAAACATTGAGAGGGTTCCCTTCCTACTTGGCTAGTTTGGTCGATGCGAAGTGTAGAGTGGCGCAGAGCAGCGCGTGATATGTGTGTGTTGCGCGCGCAGAGAGCGACGTGTGCACGGCGGGCGGCGCGTGCGTGCGCGGGCGCTGCGTGCGCGCGCCCCCCGCGGCCCCGCGCTGCGTGTGCCAGCCCGGACACTCCGGCGCGCTCTGCGACCAGCGTGCGTACCACCAGGCCGCGCAGTACTCCGCCCGCGCCCGCCATTACACCGCTCTCTTGTGTTGCAGAGGTCAACGAGTGCGCGAGCGGCCCCTGTCGCAACAACGGCAGCTGCGTGGATGGCACCGCAGACTTCACGTGCATCTGTCGCGACGGCTGGACTGGTATGCCATTCTAGTGACTCTTTTCCTCGTTTGTGGACTGATTAAGACGCACGTACAACGTTAATCGATTTCTGTTTATGTTAATGTTTGTCTTCAAAGTAAACACCATTTGTTGAAAAACACTAATTTATTATTAGAAACGAAATTAACGAATAATTACATAATTAACGAATAATTACATAATTAACGTAAAAAATGAACTGCGCTCGGCCTTTGTTGTCGATATACGTTGTCATTGCTGCCGCACGCATGCAGCGCGCTCGCGTCGTGGCCCCGCTTCCCCTGTTGTCGACGAATGTCATTGCTGCCGCACGCATGCAGCGCGCTCGCGTCGTGGCCCCGCTTCCCCGGTCCCCGCGGTGACGTCGTCGCTGGGTCGCGTCGCGGCATTAACAATTTCCTTCGTTCGTTTCTCAGGTAAAACTTGCTCAATACGTGTAGACGGAATCGAGCACTGTCCCGAAGGAACTTGTGCAAACGGAGGTACGTGCGTGCGCGAGGGAGGAGCCTGGCGCTGCGTTTGTGCGGGCGGCTGGACGGGCGCCGCCTGCGACACGGCGCCGGCTCCTGCGGCGCCTGCCTGCCCGTGCGCGGCGGGCGGCACCTGCGTGCCCACCGCGGCGCCGCCCGGCTGGGCCTGCGCGTGCCGCGAGGGCCGCACGGGCGCGCGCTGCGAGCTGGCGGCCGAGCCGTGTGCGTCGGCGCCGTGCCGCAACGGCGGGCGCTGCGTGGGCGGCGCGGGCTGGTGGGCGTGCGAGTGCGCGGCGGGCTGGTCGGGCGACACGTGCTCGGTGCGCGCGTGCGCGGCGGCGTGCCCGCCGGCGGCGGCGTGCGTGGCGGACGCGCTGCGGCCGGAGCGCGGCGCGCGCTGCGTGTGTCCGCCGCCCCCGCACCGCTCCGCTCGCCGCTGCCTCGAGAGTAAGTACCTCACTGCCCGTTCATAGCGTATAGCGAATATTGTATTCGTAATTTCTTTCAAATAATTTCATTGTGGACCGAACTATCCGAGCATCCTTATGATAGCTCTACAGCCTTCATTCAGGGTATGTGGTGCATGAACCGACCAATAAAGGAACTCGTTATAAGAAAACTGAGTTTAAAATGGCTTTTAGTTTTATTTTTATAATTAATTATTAAAAATTTAATAGTTTCTGACGCGTGTATAAAAAGGAAGCTGAAGACAGATTTTTGGAACCATCTGTATCATACAAAGATGTATTTAGATTTAATTCCACTTTGGGGTATACAAGAAAATCTATTCTCGGATCCACAAACAAAATCATATTTCGTTATCAATATCTTATTTTTTTACATAAGACACGCCATCTGTTAGATCACGTTCAAATAGAGAAATATTTTTTTTTCATATTATATTAAAATAAAATAATTTGATGGGGCGACGTTTGACCACTATCTCGTCTGGTGGTGCACGATGATGTGGTCTACGATGGAGCACGTCGTCTCATAAGCAACCTATTCACTCGGGCCTTGAAGTCACCCAGGTTATACTCTTCAGGAAATACACTCTGGCAAAGAATTCCACTCCTTGGCAGTACGCAAGCAGTTATAATCATATATGACATTTTGACGAAGGGCTTTCGGCAAAGAATATAATAAGTATAGGGGTAGGGGTAGTATATAAATATATGATACGGATAAAAGTTAGTTAATGACCTTTCAAATCCCTGAAAAATTGTGTCGGTCCATGCGCCGATTATTCTATATAATTGAAATGAAACTTTCATTCTAATTTCTAACCAATTGTAGATGTTGACAAGTTGATGTTTTTCTTTATAAATCCGACACAACACATGTGTACAATGTTACTTATTTAGAATGGAAGTAATAGTAAGTTGTGAGTTTATGAAGTAATCGGTCGTGCTCGCGCTAGTGCTTGCGGGGCTGGGAGCGGACGGCGACGAGGGCGCCGAGCGCGACGAGGGCGGCGCGCGCGACGTGGGCGCGGACGGCGCGGACGGCGCGGACGGCTCGCCCGGCGCGTGCGGCGCCGACAACGGCACGTGGTGGTGGGGCTGCAACGCGTGCTGGTGCGAGGGGGGCGCGCCCGCCTGCACGCGCCTGTGGTGCGGCCTGCCCGACTGCCACGGCGCCGCCGCGCAGCCCTGCCGCACCGACGAGGTATCTACGTCATCATTATTACGTTGCTGCTGATTAGCAGTACTCTATAAGATACTGCTGATATTCCAGACCACAATCTACCCCTGTTATAAAATTCAGTCGTTTGGTCGTAAACGAGTATATAATATTATTTTTACCGACTTCAAATAAAGGAGGAGGCACGGCTCTGTTTGGCTGATTGTTATTTTTTTTTTGTTTGTTTGCCGATTACTTTGGCATTTGTAAACCGATTTAAAAAAAATCTTATTTCCATGAGGTCAGGATCTAATGGTGGAATCCTAGGGACACCGAGGGGATGTTTCGAAAATTGTAGGGGCGAGTAAAGTGTCTATTATGTTGTTCAATTAGGAGTCCTCAACGGCTTATATTAACTACCTTGTGTTTGGGATTAAAATATTTGTATTGATGGGGACTTTCATCAGGACTAATCAGTGAACAAACAAAAAAATCGTATAAAATATAAGAATTTTGGATCGAATCCGTCAGGTGTGCGTGCCGAGTGCGCCGGCGCTGTGTCTGCGCGGGCCGTGCGCGGCGCTGGGCGAGTGTCGGCGCGTGGCGGGCCGCCGCGTCGAGCCGCCCGCGCTGCCCGCGCCGCCCGCCTGCTGGCCCGGCGCCCGCGCGCGCGTCCCGCCCGGCTGTGCGCGCGCCACGCTGCAGCTAGCGCGCGAGCGACTGGCGCGCGGCGCGCACGTCGAGCGAGCCTGCGCCGCGCTGCGCCGGGCGCTGGCCGCGGCGCTGGCGGCCGCCTCGCACGGCGCGCCTCCGGCGCCGCCACTCGCGCTGCTCTGTGACTTGGCAGCTGACGATGACGATGCACTAGACCTCGCTCTGGTGAGTAACGCTAGGTGTCTGTGTGGGTGTAATTCTGACACCCGATGTGTAATGATTTCTTACAACATTAACATTGTTATGTTTGTAGTCATTCAATTAATTACGAAAATAATAAGTTTATTATTAATTATGTTGCAGTGGATTGGCGATGAAGTGGGAACTGACGGTACCGAGCGAGCCGAGGCGTTGGGGGCTGCCGTGCGAGCGCTCAGCGACCTCGTGGCGCGGCGCCGCCTCGCGCAGCACGCACTGCTCGGCGCCGCGCTGCGCCTGCGCGTGCCCGCTGCGCCCGCGCCCCTCGCTGACCCCTCGGCGCCAACACCCGCACTTACCATGGCGCTGGCGGCGCTGGGGCTGCTCATATTGGCGGCGATGGCAGCAGCCCTCGTATTCTGGCTGCGACGACGTCGCGCCGCCGCCGCCGCCGAGCGGTCCCGACGTTGCGACGAGGAAAAGTCGAACAACTTACAAAACGAAGAGAACTTGCGGCGCTATGCGAACCCGCTCCGCGACGAGACGGCGGCGGGCGCGGCGCGGCGGCCGGCGGACGAGCTGCCGCGCGCGCACTCGCTGTACAAGGCGCAGAACGCAGACGCGCGCAACGACACGCCGCCGCGCGACAAGGAGCTGACGAAGCGCGCGCTGCCGCCGCCCGAGCCGCCGCCCACGCGCCACGCGCCGCCCGAGCGCCTCACGGTGCTCGTGTGACGCCGCCGCTCTCTCTGTGATAGTGCCGCGCGCACCACATTAACTATTTATTGTTTTACGACATACATCGCCATTTTGTAAATATTGTATTTTATGTAAATAATGTTGATCCGTGTGAAAGCTTTGTACGTTTTGTGAGTGAAAAATGAAGTATTTTTGTTTGTAAAGGTTGTAAAGAGAAAATGAGAAGTTGTTGTAATAAAAATAAACTGAGTTTATTGAATTGTTTTATTATCACATGCTCGAAGGATGGTGATAATCATAGATAGTAAAATCTCACGAAATCTCACCAGGTGGGGGGGGGGGATTAAAAAATACACCTCACGTAATTAATGGACGTCCCCTTACACTTTATTTTTATTTTCTTCTTTGGCTATCGAGTCTCCAATACGATGTTGTCGACTACACTGCCAGTGTCGCGTGTTGACGGCAGATTAATGGATCATCGAACTTAACTTTGCGTTAGTTTTTAGTAGTTATTATCTCAAAGGACAAAACAATTGGGTTAATAAACATAAATATTAATAACTATTTTACTGTATGTGTACAGGGGTGAAGAAAATAGTTGAGGGGGGATGTACACAATACAGACAGACAGATATATATATATATGTCGCAGGGATATGATAAAAACAAAAATGAAATGATAAAATAGTGTTGTTATTTTAACATCCTCCGTGATTTGATCAAATCCCTTAGGGAATTGACCAAATCTCTGTTTTTATCATATCCCTGCGACATATACACCATTAACATAATAGACACCGTCATAGTTTAATCTCATTGTCATAAATAAATCTGCATAAACAATGGATTAACTTGGGGGAAAAGTGAGTTAAAAGGAGGTGGAAACTAATTGGAAGTGGGATTTGGATACTGGGGACTTTTTTATAATAGGTCAAAAGTTTGGGAATTTAAGGAATACAAAAGAAACATGATCTACAGTTCCCTCGTCAAGGCCGCATTCACACAGCGAGCTGTCGCGGACACGGATCTTGTTGAGGAAGACTGGGCTACTACAATGGCCGAGTCTGAGTCTGCACAAGGATGAAACAGAGTTCTTGGAAAACTCCCTTATAGGGTTCTTGGAAAACAAGGCCTAGGCCGGACGCCGGGCTGGACAAAGGCGCTCTCGGGGAGATTGAGCTCAGCTTACGCCGTTACGAATCGCTGAGAGAATTATTTAAAATGATAAAATATTTTAACGGTGCCCTGTAAATATATATATATGAATATATAATGTATGTAAGGAAAAATAGGCCATTTTTTGAAAAAAGAAGCGATAGACACAATTTTAATACTAGAGGCAAAAATAAGTTAGCTATACCGCAATTCAGAGTGTCCAAAGTACAGAAATCCCTGATGGGGTTAGGTATTAAATGCTATAATAAAATATCAAATAGCATACTAAATAGACCAAATAATGTACTACAGTATTGACCACCTTAAAAAGTTCAACAAAAAAGTCCACGATAGTGTATGTCTATCTATTAGGGATAACCCACCATAACCATTTTTTATCCTTTACTATTAATGGCTATTTACGAGGTGATTGTAAACAATACAGCATTAATCCTTATCCAATTAAGTAGGTACTTTAAATAAATTGTGCATTTATTATAGATCAATATGCTTTTTACAGCATGTAATTTAAGTGAATATTTCCGAACATATTACAAATTCAAAATGCGGGGACGTAGTACTTGCGGCGTTGATGGCCGCGCTTCGTCCTAGAGCACTTCATGATTTGCAATGATCGCACGCGTTTATCGGAGCCCTGTTTATATTTGGTTAGGTTAGGTTTTTTTTTTAACACAGCAGGAGGGGAAATCCTCATGGACACTCACACCTCCCCACGAGTAGGGAGGTGTGAGTACTGCCGAACTCTTACCGGCTAAAACCTACTCCTGCTGTGCCGAAGTGCTCCTCTGACGTGATGAGAGACCTGAATTAACATAATGTCATTGTCCTTTTAATGGAGACGAGATGGTCTAAGCTGCCTACACCTGTGTTCGACAAGTGAAGGACTTCGTCTTCGTTTCCATTCGTTTGGTCGCGGTATAGCCAGTGGTGTCAGTTCCCAATATGTCCACTAATTTATGTTCAAACCACCACAGCAAGATAATTGGCCCCTTCTTAAATTTGTATATCTTCTGATGAATTTGGACACAATTTAATAATTCCGGCTTCAGGCCGTAGTGGTTCGAGCCATAAGCCCACTTTAATGGTTCAACAGGCTGTCATCCTCCCGCACGCTGGCGCCCCCGATGGCCGCACCCTCGCCGTCACCGAACCCCTGCGAATTCGTACTGCTCTCCCCATATGGGAGACCAGCTATCAGTGCGTCGGGTCCTATTTTGTTGTCTGCCTGTGGGGCGCCCGATTTCACCTTAGCAATAGCTAGCAACAGCCGCCCTGGCCAAGGCCCATTTCCTACGGACCGGACAGTCCTGGGCGAATATGGAGTGGCCTGTGTCGCTTTGCCCTTCTCTTTTACAATTTTTGCAGGAAGGTCCCACACCTTCGGCAGACCTAGGGCAATTCGCCTGGAGGTGGGCCCCCCCGCAATAGTTAGACAGGTCGACTTCCACTGTGCAATTTGTCCGCCTATGTCCGTAGGCCAGACACCGACTGCACTGGACTAGCGGAGACTGGTCAAACACTTTCACGTACTGCAGGTCGATTCATAATCTGCCAGCAGAGGTTAGCCTCTCCCACAGCCGTGGCATGACCTGGAGTACGATGTGGTTCTCGAGAGAGTTCCGCGCCTTCCTCCGGTACTTTATTTTCACGGCCGACTCCTCGGCCGACAGACCCGCGTTCTGTGTCTTAAGAGCGGCCTTTATGTCCTCGTCAGTGTTGTAGGCCAGAAGGTTCCGGACAATTACGAGCAGATTCCGCTGACGCGCGTTTTCCACCCGCAACTTGCCGTCGATGCTGAGCTGCGCCGTCATCCTTTCCAGTTCCTCCTTGCTGGCGCAGCTCAGCACCACTCTCTGGTCCTTGACTTTTCGGACTTTTTCTACCTGAAGGCCGCTCACCTTCGCATTCAGAGCCTGCCGGACCCGACCCACAACATCGCCGCTGGTCTCCATTGTGTCGCCGGAAGACACAACGATTTTTTTTTTATACAGCAGGAGGGGAAATCCTCATGGAGACTCACACCTCCCCACGAATAGGGAGGTGTGAGTACTGCCGGACTCTTAGCGGCTAAAACCCCTCCTACTGTGCCATAGTGCTCCTCTGACGTGATCAGAGACCTGAATTGACGTATTTTCGCTGCTCTTTCAATGGAGACCTTTTAATAATAATATCGACCTATACGGAGAACAAAGTTACATATGATTATTATACCAAATTGTTTTTATCATAGTTATAAAGCTAAGCTAACCTATATATTATATTGGTAAAATCGTTTTTTCTTTATGTAATGTAGTTTCGAAGTTACCAGTCGAATAAAGGTACACGTGTTATATATCTCCAAAGAATAAAGCAATATAAGTACGAGTACCTATAATCGCCGTCTAGACCGAAGCGGATGCAAAACGCACGGGGGGACGGATCGGCAGTTGTGACGTTGTTCTCGGCGAGGTGACCCATGCGCACGTCTTTGTTACAAACGGCAATTTTAAATACATATTTTTATTAAAATAGATATTTTATGATTTCAAAATGAAAAACGCGCGATCTAAATATATGTTAAGTCTTGTATCAGAGCGTACACTTAATAAAACTAATAGTGCTATGTCCGACTCCACTGCTGTAAATAATGAAAATATGGATATTCCAGGTAAGCAACCAAAACTTTGTATTATGTTAAGTTATTTTAAATAAAGTTCTAGCACTTTTAAAGATTTTATAAACTTTTTTCGTAACTGGTAGCTTCCAACGCAAAATAATTAAAATTAGTGGTTCCAAGTTTTTATGTGTCTTTGTTCTATGGAGTTATAACAGTCGTTTCAAAATATTAAAAAAAAAAATATCAATAATTTTCGTATTTAAAGTACTTGTGTTAATAAGTATATCACCTGTTAATTTTGCACTCACTTCTTAACATACTACTGTATTACTCGGAAATTATACCAAAACATTGGGTTCGAAGTGCAAATGTTACTTTTTTCGATGGAATCGGTTCAAAACTTATGAGGTATATGTGTAAATGTAACTTTTTTCTTTGTTTGATATAGAGATATACCTTTTTTCCAACTCAAAATTTCCGTGAAAGCCTAACAATATGTGAATTATTTTTCTATTTTTAGTTTATGCAGACCTTTTTATAACAATTTCACGCCATTTTGTTTTATTGACTTTTGTTATATTACGAATGTGTATTATGTGTTTTTAGAAACCGGGACGGGCAATCATGAAGTTTTGGCAACGTCACCAGTGCCAGAAGGAGCTGAAAACATTCAAAAAGACCTCTCCGAAGTATGGGAAGACGTTTTTGGATCTACTGATGACAAGGTCACAGACAATCAGCCATCTCAGTTATGTCTTGTTCAATATAATGTATCAGCTAATGCTACCGACGCATCGAGCTCTGTACCAGTTCATGTTGCTGAAAATTCTTTAACAGATAACCAACATTTTTCGCACATGCTTGACAATAACCATGACCTAAAGCCTTTTGCGCGCGAAGCACCGTCCAGCTTTGAAAACTCACCAGCTATCAGCTTTAGCGATCTCCCTTCAATTCCGACACATAACATTAATTCTACGCCTACGCCTAATTGCCATGATGCCTTTTGTCCAACTCATGATGATGGACCCTGGACTATGTCACCATCAACTAGTAATGCCTATAGCATTCCTAACTATTACAGTGATGATAAACTCTCTACTCCACCAAAGAAAAGATCTAAAAAACGTTTGCGACGTACATCTGAGTGGTCCGACGTGAAAGGTAAATATTTAAAAAACATTAGTCAAAAATATGTCACGAAAAAAGGTAAGGTAGTGGACGACACTGACACACGACTACTGACACTATCAAGAGTGTGTGTGACCATATGCGATCTTTTGCTCCCGTTGAATCACACTACATTCGCAAGAGTTCCACTAAGCTGTACCTGGACAGCAGTTTAAACATCTCAAAAATGTTTAAACTTTACAAGGATTGGTGTATATATTCTATATATATTCTAGCAAAGCAGTTACTGAACGTCAGTATCGGGATATCGTTAATAAAAATTTTAATTTAAGGTTCTTTATTCCCAAAAAAGATCAGTGTGACGTTTGTCATATTTTTCGGAACAAAAGCGGTCCCTCTGATCAAGAAAAAGAAGTATACAATACTAATTTGTCGAATAAAAATGAAGCTCGTAAACTAAAAAATATTGACAAACGTGATGCTGTTGAATCCTATGGTCAAATTTTAACTGCTGTTTTTTGATTTTCAAAAAGTGTTATCATGTCCTCATGGTCAAGTCAGTCTGTTTTATTACAAGCGTAAATTATCTTGCTTGGATTTTACAATTTTTGATATGGGTGGGAAGAAAGTTTATTGTTATAATGTGGGACGAAACGGTTGCAAAGCGAGGAGCAAATGAAGTGGGGAGTTGCTTACTGGATTTTATAGAGCAAAGTGCACGAAATGGTGTTAAGGAATTTCGCTTTTGGTCGGACAACTGCGCCGGGCAAAATAGAAACCGTTTTGTATTCTTTCTGTACACTTACTGTGCCAAAAAATTTAACGTGTCAATAAAACACAGATTTCTGGAAAAAGGTCACACACAAAACGAGGGAAATAGCGTACATGCTCTCATAGAAAGAGAGGCTGCAAATAAAACTATATATACTCCGGACGAATGGCGTTTGCTTGTGCGTTGGGCTAAATGTACAGGAGAACCGTATGAAGTCCGGAACATGACAAGAAATAATTTCTTTGATTTAAAATCTCACGTAAATAATAAGATATGGAGTAAAAACACAGAAGGGGTTAAAGTGACGTGGAACTGTGTAAAACAAGTATTTGTGGATAAATCAGAACCTAACAAGCTATTGTATAAATGTGAGCATACAGACACCGAGTATAAAACTGTTACTATATCTTCAAATACCCGCCGTAATGCTGTATCTTCTTTACCGACTTTAGAAATAGCTTATAAAATGCCACTCAAGTTATCCAAAGACAAACATAAGGATCTCATTAGTTTAGTTAATTTAGGAATTATACCGTCTCAATATGCAGATTTCTTTAGATCTTTACCGTGGAATGACAATGAAAATAATAATATTTTTAGTAGCGATAGTGAAGAATAATCTTATCTAAATAATAATATCTAATATGAGTTTATTTTTATTTTTATAACTTACTTTCACATGACTTTTGATTAGTCATTGTGGACTGGAAGAATTACAGTCATTTTGATTTTTAATATAATTGTGTTACTTTATATTACAATATTTTATTACAGACCAATAAAAATAAGTTTCACACATTTACATTTGTACGACATGTTGTTTAATTTTAAAATTTAATTTGTCACAACTTGCAGTTTATAAATTTATCCAAAGTACTAGTATGCACTGTAGTTTGTTATCTGTAAGAAAACCAATTATAGGTTAAGTACTTTTTGGTTATCCATGGTTCCTCAATTTAATCTGTAAGGTAAAATTAGGTTTACTGCCTACTTTGTTAATTGTTTATAAAATTTTATACTCTTTATTAATTTTTTTTTCTCTAGTTAATAAATAAAACGGGTATTTTTCTAATTATAATAAGAAACTATAATTATGTAACTATAGTATAGTTATATGGCTACCTTCTAAAAAATAAATATTTATTTAAAATTTTGTTTTTATTAGCATATTTTTCACATGTTATCACATATAACTTAGAACACAATACGTATGTACATAAAACAAAGTTACACGTACACAAGATACTATCAGTTTTACCAAGAATAAGGTTATATGTGTGCATAAGACGCAGGCGTTTCCATATTAAATCGTCACATATGAACATAAACACACAAAATTGCCAAATAACTGTTTTTTAATCTCATATTCTTATGAAAAACAATGCTAAATAGTATTTACGTGCTTAGACAAATAATTAATCAACTAGAACAAATAAAAAAAAAATTATGTCCGATTTTGTCCTTGGCAAATTTCAAATCGCTCTCCTCTAAAGTAACAATTATGCAAAAGTAACTTTATTCTACGGATAGGTCGATATATATAAATAAAATAGATAATTTTTAGATAATAGATATGGTTATATAAACGTAAATATATACATATTTTGGCGCTACTGTCATATATCATTCCAATATAAATACTAAGCGCCTCATATTTCCGCCCGTCACTTGGTACATTCCTTGGGGTTTGGTGCTTTCCGTCATCGTCGTGCCGTTTTCACGCAAACGCTCCACCATGTGTAACATGCCTTTTAGAGACGTTTGCGTGGCCTTCTAGGACTTCCAACGAGATGGTCTAAGCTGCCAAGACCTGTGCTCATCAAGTGAGGGACATCGTCTCGATTTCCATTGTTTTGGTCTCTGACCACGGCTTTTAACGTCACAAAGACTCTCTGTGCAGGCGCTCAACGGCGGCGACAAGCCGATCGCATTACACCAACCGTGAGTTGCTACATAGCCAGTGGTGTCAAACCCCGGCAGGTCCACCCTTTGATGTCGAAACCACCACGGCAATCTAATTGGCCACTTCTTAAATTTGCACCCCTTTTGATGAAGTTGTACACAATTTATTGTCTCCAGCTTCAAGCCGTAGCGGTTCCAGCCATCATACCGTCGCACCACCGCCAAGCCATCTTCACCGCCGCAAAGCCCCTGCAAATTTACACCACTCTTTCCGCATGGGGAACCACCCGTTTGTGCATCGTTGCCTATTTAAGAATCTGCCTGTGGGACGCCAAATTCCACCTTAGCAGTAACTAAAGGCCGATCGGGCCAAGGCGTCCCACTTCCTACGGACAGGACAGTCTTGGGCGAAAATAGAATGCCCTGTGTCGGGTTGCCCATCCCTTCTGCAGTTGATGCAAGAAGGTCTCTCCCCTTCTGCGGACCTAGGGCAATTCGCCTGGAGGTGGGGCCCCCCGCAGTGGTTGCACAGGTCCATCTTTTCTACGCAACTCTTTCGCCCATGTCCGTAGGCCAGACACCGACTGCACTGGACCAGCGGAGACTGGTCGAATACCTTGACGTGCTGCAGGTCGACGTAGATTCTGCCGGCCGAGGTCAGCCTCTCCCACATCCGAGGTGAGACCTGGAGGACGACGTGGTTCTCGAGAGAGTTCCGCGCCTTCCTCCGGTACTTGATGGTCACCGCTGACTCCTCGGCTGATAGACCCTCCAGCAAGCGCGCGTTTTGCGTCTTAAGAGCGGCCTTTATATCCTCGTCGCTGTTGTAGGCCAGAAGGTCCCGGACAATTACGAGCGGATTCCGCTGACGCGCGTTTTCCACCCGCAACTGCCCGTCGGTCCTGAGCTGCGTCGTCATTCTCTCCAACTCCTCCTTGCTGGCGCAGCTCAGCACCACCCTCTGGTCCTTGACTTTTCGGACTTTGTCAAGCTGAAGGCCGCTCACCTTCGCGTTCAACGCCTGCCGGACTCGACCCACAACATCGGCGCTGGTCTCCATGGTGTCGCCGGAAGACACAACGACTGAGTGCTTTGGTCTCGCGACCCGCCCTGCACTCTTCGGTTTGGACAGGACCTCCGCGTAGGAGGGCACTTCTGCCCTCATCTCGGAGACCTGTCTCCCGATCTCCCGGGTTTCGGACTTGAGCTCCTGCACTTCTGCAAGAAGCTCCTTGCCGTGGTGTCCCTCAGCGACGGGCGCCGTGGCCATACTCCGCCGGTCATTTAAGGCCTCCCTCAGTACTCCCATTTGCCCGGTGGCCACCCTCAGCAGTTCACTGTGTTCCACCATTTTTGTGAGGAGTTCGTCCTCTCTATCCACAATTTTGGGGGCATCTAGACTCGCAACCTCTCCGCGCACAGGGAGCCTCTGACTTTCGGACTCCTTTACCAGTTGGTAGAGGCGCTCAATGGCTAGTGTCGCCTGGGTCTTTATCTCAGTTTTAAGGTTTCTTGCGAGACCCAGTTGACATTTGGCCTGTTTTAGCCAGTATCGCGCCTCCACCGTCCGGTTCTCGAATGTTTGAGTTGGCTGAGGAGAATTCGGAGAAGGTGCGAGCCCAGATGACCTACGCTCTCGCGGTTTGGCGGGGGCCAGGCCATGCCGGACATACTTTGGCGGGACCGGGCCGCGCTGTTCATTTGTTGGCGTCTTTCCGGTGTCGGGAAACAGACACCGGATCGCGTTCGGAGGAGCCGGCGACTCGGGAGTGGTATCGTACATGATGGCGGTGTGGTGAGGAGCACCTGACTATGTTGCTGAATCCCTGTAGAGAGGCGATACAGGTGTCAAGATATGGTTTTTGCCCTGTAAAGGGGGGACTGTCAATAATTAAGGGGGGAAGTAATATATATATAGCAATAATTCCCTGTATAGGGGGGTCAAATAAATAAATTATGGCTTACTTGTCTAATAATCACAATAAATTAATAATGATATGTTATCACAGTCAAATTAAAGATAACAGTTTACAGAAATTTTGGTTTTGGTTTGGCTCCTCCAAGGGACGAGCGTTATTTGCTATGCGGACGACACCCTCCTCACTGCCCGCGGGAGCTTCACGACGGCGGCCAGCCTGGCATCGGCGGGCGGCTCCCTGGTTGCCAATAGGATCCGCCGTTTGGGACTGACGGTCGCACTGCACAAGACCGAAGCCGTGTTCTTCCACGGCCCGAGACAACGTCCTCCTCCTGACGCCCACATCTTTGTGGATGGCGAGAGGGTCGCAGTAGTGAGGCAGATGAAATATCTGGGCCTCATCCTGGACAGCAGGTGGCGCTTCAGCCCGCACTTCGCCGATCTGTCCAAGCGCCTTTTAAAAACGGCGAACGCCCTGTCGTGGCTCATGCCAAATCTGGGAGGGCCAAGCGCGCGATGCCGGCGATTATATGCCGGTATACTCCGAAGCATGGCCCTTTATGGGGCCCCAGTTTGGGCGGACTCCCTGCGCAGGAGGGAGAACGCCACCGCCCTTCGCGTGCCCCAAAGGGCTATCGCACAGCGGGTGGCGCGGGACTACCGCACAGTGGGTTTTGCGGCGGCATGCGCACTGGCGGGCACTCCACCTTGGGAGCTCGAAGCGTGGGTGGGAGGCCATCGTCCTACATTGGGCGGACGACCTCGCCGCTTCAGTCTTTGGGCGACGGACGCTGGACGCAATCGGGCCGGTCCTCCAGACCTGGCTCGAGCGGCCTTTCGGATTTCTCTCCTTCCGTCTGGTGCAGGTGATGACAGGTCACGGTTGTTTTGGGTCGTACCTGCACCGCATCGGGCGGGAGGAGAACCCGTCGTGCCATCATTGTGGTGCGACAGAGGACACGGTGCGGCACACACTCGAAGAGTGCCCATCGTGGTCCGAGCCGCGTCAGAACCTTGTCGCGGCGGTCGGACTAGACCTCTCGCTCCCCTGCGTAATACGCGCAATGTTGGGGAGCGAGGAAACATGGGCGGCGATGGCCTCCTTCTGCGAATGCGTCATATCGCAAAAGGAGGCGGCAGAGCGTGAGAGGGAGGAAGATGCCCTCGCCCCTGCGCTTCGACGACGTAGAGTCGGTAGGAGAAGACGGCAATACAACCGCCTTCTCCCTCCCGGGGGTGAATAGCGGGTGGTAGGCGCGGGGGCGCCTACATCCGCATTGCACTATTCACCTTTCGCGGGACGGGAACGGTTGGCACATGACCGTTCCCGAGACCCCTCCCCAACACAGGGAGGGGCGTGATATGGCCCGCCATCTTTGGCAGGCGTAGCCGAGGGGGTCCTGGTCGTAAAGGTTCACCCGGTCTCCCAGAACCCCTCACATGGCGACGCTGGTGTGCTCCTGGGTTTTTTTTATCTCTCCCGTCCCCCCACGGGAGGATGATATATAAAGTATTTTCCCAGGGTCAAAAAAAAAAAAAAAAGGTTAGGTTAGGTTAGGTTAGGTTGGGGCGTGCCCCGGGTCATACGGGGGTACCGTACGGTGGGGCACGAGGCGGCCTGCCTCTTGGCCGGGTCTCCACCGTGGGACCTCGAGGCGGAGGTCCTCGCGGTCGTCTACGCGAGGAAGGCGGAGACCAGGGCCCGCGGTCGGGCCGCCCCGTTCGAAGTGGTCGAGCGGTGGCGGCGTGAGGCGCGACGGGCACTCCTCGTGCGGTGGGAGTGGCGCCTCCAGGCGCCCACGGCGGGCGTCAGGCTCGTGGAGGCGGTCCGCCCGCATCTTCGGGAATGGGTGGACCGTAAACGGGGGGTGCTCACCTTCCGGCTGGTGCAGGTGCTGACCGGACATGGGTGTTTCGGTCAATACCTGTGCCGTATTGCCGGGAGGGAGCCGACGGCTATCTGCCACGAGTGCGGCTGCGTCGAAGATACGGCGCAGCACACTCTGGCAGAGTGCCCCCAGTGGGCATCGGAGAGGGCGAGCCTGGTGGCTGTTGTCGGTGCCGACCTCTCGCTGCCTGCCGTAGTTAGTGCTATGGTCGGCGGCCAGAGGTCGTGGGAGGCGATGGTCTCCTTCTGCGACGCAGTCATGTCGCAGAAGGAGGCGTCGGAGCGCGAGAGGGAGGACGATCCCCTCTCGCATCCGACGCGAAGACGGCGAACGGGACGGAGGAGGCGCGGGTATGCCCGCCTCCTTCCTCCTCCCTAGTAGCTAGTGGGGCAGGGGGCGGCCGGTCGGAGCAACCGGTCGCCCACGTCGCAGCGCCCCGAGAGGGGGCGGCATCCGCGGTGTGCGCGGGCGCCGCCCGCAGGAGAAGGAGCCCGGCGTTTCGTTATGCCGGGCTGGCGCAGGGCGGGTCGCGAATGAAGTGCGAAAGAACAGTTCTTGTGGCCCGCCCTCATGCGTGAGTGGCACACCCCGGGGTTTTTAGTGGGTTCGAGCCCCACATAACCCGGCCTCGGCCCCGCGAGGCCGGGTATGCGCGGCATTTTCCCCGGGCGAAAAAAAAAAAAAAAAAAAAAAAAAAAAAAAAGGTTGGGGCGTGCCCCAAGTTGTGTTTTTTAAACCGGTCCGTGTAACCACGTCCTCGTCGTGCGCCCTGGACCCTGACCTGACCACCGTAACGGAGTGGCAGGCAGGTGACCAAGTGTTCACGGATTTACTTGGGGCGAACAGAGAGGTGACAGATATGTCTGCTGGCTTGCCAGCTAGGGACGCCAAGGGGCGTTTCCTTAAAAAAGGCCCTTCTCAGGGCCAACCCCCGGTGCAGGTTTCTGACGAGTCAGACGCTTCTGACGCGTCAGAAACAAGGCACCTGTTGGACGCCAGTCGTGAGACCCGCAAAAAGGGATCGCCGCACGGATTCGGGGGAGAGCGGGGAGAGCTCTAGCAACGAGCCTCCCCAAGCAAAGATCCCGTCGGGTGGCCGCACGTCGTTTGGCCTGTCGGACGCCAGGAGGCAGATGCTGGAGCGCGAGGCTCTAGATCTCGCGCAGGACGACGTGCTGGCCTTAAGAGCCGATGATATGGCGCAGGCGTGACAAGTCTGCGCCGAAATCATCGCGGCCTCCGGTGAGAGGTCCGCTACTTCCGAGGACACCACGAGTGTCCTCGAGACGAAGGCCGTGCAGGGCCTCGACGTTGTCTTGGAAGTGCTGCGCAAGTCCAAGAACATCAAGGGGACCTGCACAAAGGCCATTAAGGAGGCCGTGGAGTGCGTGCGCACGGCAGTGGAGGGCCTCGCGCGAAGGAGCGTCACGGAGGAGACGCTCCAATTGCAGGCTGACCTCAACAGGATGAGGGCGGAGGTAGCGGTCCTCCGAAGGAATACGGAGGCTCTGACCTCCGAGCTGGAGAGGGTCCGGGCGGCTCCATCCGCTTCGTCGGCCTCGGAGGAGACTCACCTGGAGGCGGTGACACGTAGTGTCATCGACCGGGTGGGCAAGATGCTGGACGCCAGGTTCGCGGGTATTGAGGATCGCCTCATGCCTGCAAGGATCATGCGTCCACCGCTGGCGGCCACATCAAGGCCGTCCTATGTCGCAGCGGCGGCTGGCCCGGGAGCCGGCCCTGCTCCCAAGCCGGCAAGTCGCCCGGCAAAGGCTGCCCGAGCCATGCCGGCCCCGCAGCCCGCAAGGGACGCACGAGCGGCACCTCCTCCTGCCGCCCCTGCCCGCGCTCCGGCGAGCACCGCGCCCACCCCGCGGCGTTCGGCTGGTCCCACCACCTCCTCGGGAGAGGGGTGGACCACGGTTGGGGCCAAGAAGAGGAAGCCGAAGACGAAGAAAACAAAAAAGTCGGCGGCCGCGAACGCGTCGGGGCCTCCGCGGCGGAAAAAAGCGCCAAAGCTGCGCGCGCCGAAATCAACTGCGGTGGTCTTGACCCTGCAACCGGAGGCCGCCGAGTCGGGGTTGACCTACTCGAGCGTCATAACGAGAGCGCGCGAGCGGGTCAACCTGGAGGAGCTCGGCATCACTGGGGGCTGCCGGTTCAGGACGGCCGCGACTGGCGCTCGGATCATCGCGCTGCCAGGCGCGCAGAGCGGCCCTAAGGCAGACCTTCTTGCGGCTTCCCTGCGGGCGGCACTCGCCGACGACGGCGTCCGTGTCGATCGACCAACGAAGTGCGCAGAACTGCGCATCGTGGGCCTCGACGACTCCGCGTCTGAGGCGGACGTCCGGGCGGCGATTGCCGCTAAGGCAAGCTGCCCTCCGGACCAGGTCCGAGTGGGACGCAAAACAGTCGGGGCCAGGGGTTCTGGCTCCGTCTGGGCAAGCTGCCCGGTGGTGGCGGCCAAGGCCCTTATGGCGGCAGGCCGCCTCCAAGTGGGGTGGAGCTCGGCCCGAGTGCAGGTGCTCGAGCCGCGCTATATATATATTTTTTTTTTTTTTTTTCTTTTATCTTATTCCTTTCACACATTGCTGACATTTTGTATGTTTACATTATTCTATATTTATAATTTTCAATGTTAATGCTTAAGTGCTAATTTTTTGGCTTGATTTGGGGTTGGGATGGATGAGGACGGGGGTACAGGTTTCAACTTCCAGATTTTGCTTAGGAAGGTCTTGCCCTCTGCCGACCAGGGATTTCGCCAGTTTAAGCATCGCTTCCACAATGGGAGCGTCTCGATGTTGCATGGCCGTCTTTAGGTTATAGTCGACGACCAATTTTGTCTGGGCGTTCATTGCCTTCTTTATAAGGCGGCCTGTGGCGTCATCGGCGTCGTCGGTGTAATAGACGCAACTGACTTTGTGTCGTGACACCGCCACAACTGCGTGGGAGACGCTATCATGGATCTGAAGGCGCCTGGCTTTGGTGTTGATTATTAGAACGCTGTCGCAGGTCAACCCCTGAGCCTCGTGGATGGTTAGTATTCTAGACCCCTCGCCGGACCCATATCCCTGGCTAGCGAGGGAAATCTTCTCCTCCTGTGTGTGGACTAGGAACAGGGTGTTCTGGGCAAGTCTCGGTATGGTTGCTCCGGAGTAACCCTCCACCCTCAAGGAGTGCATCCGCGACGTCCTTGAGGAGTATATCCCATGTTTTTGCGAATAAATTTGATTTGATTTGATTTGATTTGATTTGATTTGGTATATCTCACTCAGCGCGTACGCCACGTCCATGGGGTTGCGGTGTGTGCAGAGAAGCTCTAGGGTGATTTCAGCCACCATGTTTGGACGTGTGTATCTGAGCTGGAACAGGTTCTCCCTGTCCAGAAATGGCAGTTGATTCACGTCTCCAACGAGTACGACCTCACCCGCGCCGGACAGTTTTGCCGCCATGACTATGGCCCCAAAATGGTTCATTAGAGCCTCGTCCACTATGAGGCGGTGGCATTTGTTATGGGGCTTGAAGCCGTTGGACAATATTGAGGCCATAGTGCGCACCCTCGTCTTTGTGCGTTGTCCAAGGCGGGGCTCCAGCATGTCCCTGAGATCTTTTGCGGCTTCGGTCGTCGTAGTAACCGCCACGTCGCTTCTCTCGTCGAATTGTTTGACTATCCATGTGGTTTTACCGCAAGCCGGAACTCCGTTCACCCACCTTATGTTGGGCACCGCCCACCCGTCTTGCAATGCCGGGAGCTCCGTGGTCCCAGAAGTGGCCCGAGCCATCTCGAGGATCCTGTCCTCCAGCATTACTCTAGTGCATTTGGCGGTGACCACTGTCGAGTCGCCCTTGGGTGTCCTGAATTTCACTGTCCCTGTGCGTTCCGACTTAGAGAAATATTAACAGATAACGTAAGCATTACAGATCCAACATCGATTGCGAATAGTTTTAATGACTATTTCATTGACCAAGCTGCAAAATTGATGCGTACCAATAATTACAAAAATAAAGAAACTTCAAATCAAAACATGCACACTAACTTAAGTTCGATTTTCCTTACCCCCACAACCCCAATAGAGGTGGACAGAGAAATCAAGCAACTTAAAAATACATCAAGTGAGGGTTACGATGGCATCTGTACTAAAGTAACAAAACAAGTATCGCAATCAATCGCAGTTCATTTAAGTCACATCATAAATCTATGCATTTCTACTGGAACTTATCCAGAAAAACTTAAAACATCGGTCATTATTCCTCTCCACAAAAAAGACGACAAAGGCAATATGAGTAATTATAGACCTATAGCTCTGATACCCATCTTCTCTAAGATATTTGAAAAAGTAATTTATAGTCGTCTCTACAATTTTTTTGAAAAATATAATATCTTGATTAGCGAACAAAAAGGATTTCGCAAAGGTAAGTCCATTAACGCTGCAATATATGAACTCACTAACATGGTTTTGACTAATGTGGACAAAAGAAATCCAATATGTACTATTTTCATGGATATGAGTAAAGCTTTTGACAGTGTTGACCATAACATACTCCTTCAGAAATTAGATTCATACGGCATAAGGGGGAGGGCACTAGACCTAATCCACTCTTATCTACATGATAGAAAGCAGATAACAGAAATAACTAGGATATGCCTTAAAACGCGGGATGAGAAGACATATAGATCACAAATTAGAACCATAAAACTAGGAGTTCCACAGGGTAGTGTCTTGGGTCCCTTGCTTTTCCTAACTTATATTAATGATCTCCCTAGACACATAAAGCATCCAATGGTACTTTTTGCAGATGACAGCAATGTAGTGATAAAATGTGACAGTCAAAAGGACTATGAAAATGAAATTAATGAAACATTAAGAACTATAATTAAATGGTTAATTGACAACAATTTGAAAATAAATTTAGATAAAACACACATAATGCACTTTCACCAAAGAACTCAACCAAATAGTATTAATGTAAATTATAATGGACAGGCAGTAGAATCTGTAACAAATACAAAATTTCTGAGTATAAACATTGACTATAGACTTTCATGGACAACTCATATAGATAATCACTGCAAAAAAATTAACAAATCCTCATTCGCTCTTTATAAGCTCTCCAAAATAGTTAACAAGGAAGCAATTTTAACGGCTTATCACGGACTGGTGGCACCATTACTCAGATACGGTATTATATTTTGGGGAAATTCGGTAGACAAGGAACTTGTATTTAAAGCTCAAAAGAAGTGCATTAGAGCAATGTGCCAAATAAATAACACAATTAGCTGTCAACCTTACTTTGAAAATCTAAAAATTCTTACATTGCCTTCCCTATACATTTACGAATCAAGTATTTTTGTGAAATCAAATCTAAATTACTATAAAACTGCTGACAAAAGCTATTATCGAAAATTAAGGGATAAAAAAAGGTTAGAGGTACAGGTACCTTATGGTAAAACAGCACTATTAAATAAAAGCTCTTTATGCATGACATCATTAATATATAACAAATTGCCTGATGACATTAAACAATTACCAATCCACCAGTTTAAAAAGAAATTACATTCATTCCTAATAGTGAGATGTTATTATGATGTTAAAGATTACTTGTGTGACAAAAATATTGTCTTCCAATGACAAGAAAAGTGAATATGAATATGTGTATAATAATATATTGAACTGTAGTTGACATTTAATTTGCTTGTCTTTCCACTTTTTAACATTTATGTAAGAATGTGATTTGAAATTTTGTAATAATGAATTATAATATATTTTACCTTTTATGACTTTATATTGAATTTGTATGTATTTGAAGTATTTTAAAATTGTATTGAGACTAAATATTATGACTAATTGTGTTTTAAATTCTGTTTTGTGTATTATTATTGTATGCCTCAACGGCGGGACATAGCTGTACTTTTTTATTATTTAAGACCTGTATTTCTGATGCATACCTATAGTCCACAATAAAGACGATTTGATTTGATTTGACTCCTCTTGATCGAGGCTCACGAAGCCGCTCGTCGCACTATATGCTGCCATGTACGACCCCGTCATTTCTCCGACGATCACCTGAGATGTGGCGTTGTCGTACACGGCCGCCCCCGCCTCCTCGAGCAGTACTCTCAGCAGACCAGTCTGACGTTGGAAGGTCAGCATAATTTTCCTGCATGTCATGAGATTGACCTCCTTGGTGGCTCTCACGACTGCTACGTACTCGAGGAAAGCGCTCTCCACGTGATCCGTGATGCCCGAATTCACTGCGAGGGTCGGTGGGCTGACGTGCCCTTTGTCGGCTCTTGTTGGTACAGGGACTGGCTTTTTCGGTTCTTCTGGTGTTCTTTTGAAGAACCTTTTGAGGGCTGACTCCTGCTTCGTGGGTGTGGAGCTGTGGCTTGTACTCGGGAGCAGCGCACTGAGGAAAGTGCCTATGGCCTTCAGTCGACTCCTCGACCGGGCTCGGTTCTCAGGGCTGGTGGTTTTGGCCTGCTCCTTTGCGGCCTTCTCAGCTGCTGCCTTTTGCTGGGCTCTTTCCGATCCGCTCAGGGTGGTGGAACTTGTCGCGGTGTTCGTCGCGCCGGCTGTTGGATCTCGGGGAGTTTTGAGAAAATTCAGCGTTTCCCCTCTGTCTTCATAGACGATCACCTCGTGTTGTTCTGAGGCTTTCAGGCAGCCGAAGCGGTCCGCGACATCTCCTCTTTCCCATCCCACCACCATCGCGTCCACGCTAATGGCACGGGCTGCGATTGGTGTATGTTCTCCTATTTCCCTGATCTTCTGGAGCAGCAAGTTTGCCTGTGCAAATGGAGACTCCTCTCCCCACTCGAGCAGTGCGATGGTCTTTCCTTTGAATCGCACCAAGCGGCATCGGTGAGTGTCTAATACCACCTGGGGCAGGGCGGCGTACTTACTGCCCTTCATCCTTGCTTTGGTGGTGCTCCCGTTGATCAGGGCGGCAAGGCCCGGCGAAATATCCACACGGGCCCCAGCTCGGCTCGAACCTATGCAGAAGCTGAAGAAGAAGACCCAGTGTTTCTGTTTCTCTGTTCATGAACAGGGCGACACCTCGCAGCTTTATGCCTGGTGTACCGCGTCCGGCACCCGCCAGGAACTGCGTGATGGGCATGGCGTTTGGGCCCGACGCTGGGCTGGCTTCTGCTGGCGCTGCTGCTGACGATGGGACTGTCAGTAGTTGTTGCTCTGCGTTCGGGTGTGTGGGCTGTGTTGCTGTGTTTTGTGTTGGTGCTGTGTTCTGTGGCGGTGTTTGTATGTTTGTTGCTGTTGTCGGTGACGGTGTGGTGTTTATTTGTGTAGTGGGCACAGATGGCAACCTGGTTTGTGTAGTCGGAGTTTTGTTTGCTTTGACTGCGACTGCGGCAACCTTGCTCGCAAACGACAAGAATGGTTTCCTAGTCTTTGGACTCTCCATCACGGTGTGGAGTGTAGACTGGCTTAGCTGAGCTTCGATCTTTTGTTCCAGCTCCATTCTGTCTTGGCAGAATCTTGGACATTCAAGCAGCAGGTGCCATACAGTTTCATCGCAGCCAGGGTCGCATACACACGAGGGGCTGTCTTTGAGATGGAAGCGGTGGAGATACGCCGAGAATCCTCCGTGTCCTGTGAGGACTTGTATATGGAGCGGTGTCAGGTTTTCGTCTCTAAGTGTCCTCCTTGCCGCTAGGACGTTCGGGAAGAACACTTTTGTGACCGCTCCTGTACTGGAGGTTTCGTACCGCGTTTGCCACTTCTTGATGGTCTCCTCCCGTATCTTCTTTCTAACGAACGATACTGGGACCTTGTTGTAGTCTGCTGCTTTGGTTTTGAGAGCTGCCTCCTTTGCCAGCTCGTCTGCTCTCTCATTCCCCGCAGTTCCCACGTGAGCTCTTAGCCAAAACAACCTCACCTTCCTACCCTCCTCTCTGATCTCCCGCACGTATTTTTTCATTTGCAGCGCCAGATGGTGAGTGACAGAAGGACTCCTCAGCATCCAGTGACGACCTTGAGTCGCTTAAGATGCTTATGGAGGCCGCCCTAGACTCTCTTGCCATCTTTACGGCTCTGAAGAGGGCGTACATTTCCGATTGGAAGACAGTGTTGTGAGGCTCCAGGCCAAAGGTGCAGTATTTTGACTCTTTCCCGTTTTCCCACCATGTTAGGGCAGCTCCTACTTTTCCCTCTATTTTGCTGCCATCGGTGTATATTTGGTGGCCGATTATGTTGTGGGCCTCCTGGGTTTCGGGAGTTAAGTCCTCTAGACGTGTATACTCGGTCATTGTGAGCATCGCCGGGTGAGGGTTTTTGGAGTGGTGCACGCTGCGTTCCAACTCGCGATCCGGCGGTATGAACTGCTGGGAATGACCCTTCCTGATCTTGAAAAGGGTTGCGGCCTCGATTACTCGGAGATCAAGGGGTAGTTGGCCAGAAAGGATGAGTGCCGATGTCAGAGACACCGTGCGGTATGCTTTGCAGATTTTTTGCGCGAAGCCTCTCTGCAGTGAGTCGAACTGATTTCTTGTCATCAGTTTCTCCGCCGCAGGCTCCCACGCACTCGCCGCATACGTCACGATGGGCTCTATCACCGACACGTATATCGTCCTCACAATCCCTCGGTTGAGACCCCATGTCACCCTCGCCGCGCACGCTGGTTGCTTGTAAACGTCTGTAGCTTTCTTACAGATCGCAGACACGTGCGCGTTGAATGTGAGTTTGGCGTCTATTGTGAGGCCCAACAGCTTCACCTCCTGTACTAGGTCCAGCCGCACGCCAGACATGTGGAGTACGGGGTCGTCGTACTTGAGCTTCCTTGTTAACACCATCGCATTTGTCTTATGCGCGGCGAAGCGTAATTTGTTTTGGAAGCCCCATTTTGACACCGTGTCTAGCGCGCTGTTCGCCGATTGCTGCAGAGGACCGGCCGAGAAGTCTGAGAATACGAGGACGACGTCATCCGCAAAGGCTTGACAATAAATACCTAAACTTGCCATTTTGTGTAAGAGTGGGTCCAGGATAAGGTTCCAAAATGTCGGTCCAGCAATTGAACCCTGGACACATCCCTTCGTGGTACCCTTCTCACTTGTTGCTCTGGCATAGTTGACCCTGACGTTCCGGTCTTCCAAGTATGAGGCGACGAGGGCGTATAGGTTTCTGGGGCATCTTTTGGCTACCATCTGTGCTTTAAGTGTAGGCCACCATGCGTTGTCGAAGGCCCCCTCTATGTCCAATGATATCAGAAGCACTATTTTTTTTGCTTTGATTTCGGCTCGTATATGCCCCATCAAGGCATAGAGGGCGTCCTCGGTACCGCGCTGTGGCATGAAGCCGTATTGGTTTTGATTTAGTGTCGGCAGGAAGTGCCACTGGAGTCGGCCGACCAGGAGCTTCTCGACTATCTTACCGAGGACCGAGAGAAGACCGATTGGTCTGTACGACTTTGGACTCGTGTAGTCGTCCTTCATTGGCTTGCGGAGTATGCATACATGAGCGACCTTCCACTGCTTGGGGAAATGGGACAGCGATAAGCACTTGTTGGCCACCGCTAAGAACAGTTCCCTGTCGCAGTTTATTGCCGCCGTGCAGATGTCTGCTGTTAATCCATCGGGACCGGGAGCTTTCTTCGGGTTTTGGTCCTGTAGGACCATTTCCAATTCCGCGATCGTGAAGGGTGGATCATCTGTAGATAGTCCTCGAGGATACTTCTCCTCCGCAAGCTTCCTCAGGGCTGTGTGGTAACGCTGTTCGGCATCCGTTGTATCTTCCGGGTAGAAGGTTTTTGCCAGGAGATCTGCAGACTGCTCGGGACTGAGCGTCTCTCCTGCGGCGTTCCTTAGCAGCGTGTCGTCCTGTCTCCTGGCTGTCTTCCTTAAAACCCTGTAGATGCCGTCCCACATGCTGTAAGGTTGGGTGTTTGGATGAGTGTAATGAAACCAACGAGCTCCGAGAATACACTGAATATATTGAATATAGGATGCTTAATATATATCTTACGACTACTACACCACACCTTCCCCTTTATTAAAAAAATAATAATAAAATACATGATTATTTATTATTTTTGAAAATAACATAATTTTTGAATACAACTGTTCATTTGTATACTAATATACCTGCGCAGGGTATATATTCAATTACATAATGCACGCATATAATATTATGTATAGAATAAGTGCAATATAAGCATAGGCATGATTAAAATAACAATACGATTACATTTTTGAAATAGTAAAACTTAAATTCTACAAAAGAAATAAAAAATTAGTCAATTTTATAAGGTTTAGTTCTGTTTTTATGCACTACATATTCCTTTCCGTCTTTTAAGATATTCACATTACAATCCAAATCTTCAAGTACTTCATAAGGTCCCAAATATATAGGATCCATTTTACTATCGGATGTATTCTTTAGTAATAATAAATCACCCCTTTTATAATATACTGGGTTTTTGGTAGAATCATAATAGTGCTTTCTCTTAAGCTTAGACTTAATTAAATTATTATGTCCATCCTTTTGCGCTAATTGGAGTCTATATTTTAACTCGAGAGCATAATTATCATGATCATATAAAGGATCTACGATATGACCTTCTAAATTTGTAGGTAATATACAGCGTTTACCAAAAACTAACTCGTGCGGTGTGTACTTGGTTTCCGTATGTACTGCATTATTATAACAAAAACACCAATACGGTAACCAAGCACTCCACGCATTTGGTTGATTTTCACAATTAATTCTTAGATACGCACCCATTGTTTTATGGTTGTTTTCCAATGCCCCAATGCTTTGGTGATGGTAAGCTGTAGAAGAAATTTGATTGATTCTTAAGATTTGGCATATCTCTTTCATGGTACTTGATATAAATTCTGACCCACGATCGGTTGCTATTTCTCTCGGTATGCCATATCTTAAAATAAAATTCTCTACAAATGCGCGAGCTACACTTACCGTATCTTTGTTGCGTAAAGGGTACGCCTCTGTGAATTTCGATAATTCGCATTGTAAGGTCAAAATGTATTTGTAACCATTTATGTCAGGTGGCAATGGTCCTACAATATCTAAATATACCTTTTCTAATGCTGAATTTGCAGTCGTTGTGACTTGCATAGGTTGCTTAACATGTGTAGAATACTTTTGTTTCTTACACTGCTGACACTTAGAGACATAATCAGCGACATCTTTTTCCATACTTGGCCAGAAGTAATACTTCTTTATGTTATTCGTCATCCGCCTAATACCCGCGTGGCCACTTGTGGGTAATAGGTGGAAGTCGTTTAAGATCACGCGCCTATTATCTAAATTATCTATCCTTTGAACGTTACCAATTACACAAATACGTGGTCCGGACCACATTTCGTACTTTTTTATTTCATTTATAAGTCCATTAATAAAATCTTCATTATAATCATTTCTTAAGATGCATATCTCATTAATAAAAAACTTCTTGCATAAACATAACAAGTCTCTCACCAATTCGACTCGCGTAATTGGAGATCGAGATATTGTCTGTAAATAAATTGAGGACTTACTGGGCACATACATCAAATGTTTAAACTTTTCCACTATAACACCTTTTTTTAGTAAATCATTTGCTTGTCTAGAGTTTATCAAACATAGTTCGATAATATTCCTGGGTTTTTTAATTATTTCCACCACTCTCGGTTGTACAGGCCTCGAGTGCGTGTGCATATTATCCACCGATGGTACATTATCGCTCTTGTTATCATTTGTATTCAACTGACGCAATTGCCTTCTAGTCATTACACTAACTACTTGTTCATTCATTGATTTTAAATCTTCAGATGTAATTATTATTCGCGATAGCGCATCCGCCACAGAATTTGATTTACCTTTTAAATATTCAATTGTAAAATTAAATTCTTCTATTTGTAGTCTAAATTTTAATAATCTACTTGATGGATCTCTCATTGAAAATAAATAAACTAAAGGTCGATGGTCGGTCTGTATCTTAAACCGCTTTCCGTATAAATAAGGTCGAAAATATTTAACACTCCAAACTATTGCTAAGAGCTCCTTCTCAATAGTAGGGTAATTAATTTCGGCTTTATTTAAACCACGACTTGCATAAGCTACTGGCCGACCATCTCCGTTGCATAAAACCGATCCTATAGCTTTACCTGATGCATCGGTTTGTAATATAAATGTATTGCTATTTGAAAAATCTGGGTACTGCAGAACAGGCGGGGTCGTTAGGGCTGATTTTAACGTTTTGAAGGATTGCTCACATTCTTTTGACCACTCAAACTTAACATTTTTGCGACACAATTTATTTAAGGGAAACGCAAACTCCGCGAAATTCCTAATAAACCTTCTATAATAATTGGCAAATGCTACGAACCGCTGCAGTTCATCAATATTCTGTGGTCTTGGATAATTTTCGACCACTTTTATCTTATCTGGGTCTGGTAAAATACCTCCTGCAGAAACTATATGACCTAAATAAAGAACTTCCTTTTGCAAAAATGAACACTTAGAAGGATTCAATTTTAAATTTACTTTACGTAATCTAGAGAAAACATCCATTAAATTTTGATTATGACTATTCAAATTTCTACCCATTACTACCAGATCGTCTTGATAAATTAAACATTTATCGTAATTAAGTCCAGACATTGCAATAGTCATCATTCTGCTAAAACTACTGGGACTAGATTTAAGTCCCATTGGCATTCGGGTCATTTGGTACTGATTATTACCAGTGGTAAATGCCGTATATGGTCTGCAATTTTCCTTTAATGAAATTTGAAAAAATCCTTGATATAAATCTAAATGAGTAAAGTACATTGCTCCTGACAAAGAGTCTAGTATCTCGGTGATGTTGGGCAAAGGGAATTTATCGTCTTGTATGTTATCATTTAGCTTACGATAATCAATTACGACACGCCACTTTTTATTACCGGACGCATCGCACTTTTTGGGTACTAGCAGCAATGGGCTTGACCATGCACTGCGAGATGGCTCAATTATACCGTCGTTTAACATACTTTTAATTTGTTTTTGCAGTTCAGGTTTTTGAGCGTACGGCAACCTGTAAGGTTTTGTATAAATGGGACTAGTATGCGGTTTCATGTCAATTGTTTGCTCGTATACGGGGGTAGTGGATAATTTGTCCCCTGGTAAATGAAAAATATCAGGGAATTTAGCACAAATTTGCTCTATTGATATTTGTTCCTCAGTATTTAATTGTTTTAAATTTAATAAGGAAAATAATTCTTTCACCCTTTCCGAATGAACTACAGATTTACTAAATTGACAAATATAATATTCACTTAAATAATTAGCTCTAACTGGAAACCAATTCAATTTAACGTCTGTGTCACGAGTATTTAAAATACGAATAGGCATTTTTCCATTTACTGGTTTGCTTATACTGCTCGCTAAATAAACTCCATCACTTAATTGCTGATTTTTCACGACACACGCGTCTTTTAATTCTGTATCAATATAATGTGTGGATTCGCTACGCCTTGGTATAATTAAATAGTTCCTATTGGAATTTGGCTGATTTTTCTCAAATGATATTGTTAATAGTTCATTGTTGTTAACAAATAATTGTAAAGTGTCATTTTCAAAGTTTAAAATAGCTTTATATTGTGACAAAAAGTCTTGTCCAACAATGCCATCTGTCTTACACGGTAATTTTTTAAATACTATGAACTTATGAGGAAAATCATACTCGTTATAATTAAGTATTAAATGCACATAACCCTCAGAGTACAAAGATCCACCTATACCTTTCACGCTAACTCTTTCTTTATGGTAAGGAATGTGTAATCGCTCTAAACATTCCAAACTTATTCCCGATATAGATGCGCCGGTGTCTATTAGCAAGCTATGTTTATAATTTCGGACGACACCGACACTACACTACAGCTTACGACGTTGAGAAGGCTCTGTCGTGAAGATACCATCTGCGTATTGTCACCTCCCCAGCTATACATCAAATTCCTTGGACTTGTCAGTTTGTGGCATAGCAGTCAAGTGTGCCTGTTGTCTGCGTAGGATACTGGTGCATCGTTTTAACGTCATTTCGTTCATACAACGCTGTATCTTCTTCTTGTGGCAATGGTTATACAGCTTGTATGTTACCAGCAGCAATCCAATCAATAAAACGGTGCAAATAACCACCAAAATTACATTAGTGGTTTCATGAAGTTGCTGCACACGAGCCGTATTGCTACCGACTCCAGCTGTCTGGGCAATCACCACTTGTTCTTTGACTTCTTTGGAACTAGAACCGCCCATTTTTCACCAACAATGACGAACAAAGATGCGTAACAATAAGACGTTGTATACGCCGTGAGCTCCGATGTTATTCTATTCATTTTAAAGACGCCTGTAACTTTCCACTTATTGTTTAGAATATTTTGCCCGTATATGGAGCACACGCGCACGGCCCCGTGCCGTGCTATGATCCTGGCAGGGTCGCCATGTAAGGTTGGGTGTTTGGATGAGTGTAATGAAACCAACGAGCTCCGAGAATACACTGAATATATTGAATATAGGATGCTTAATATATATCTTACGACTACTACACCACAATGCTCTCTCGATCCTGTTTTGTGCAGAACTCCTTCCAGCTGGTTGTCGCCGCTTCCGCGGCTGCCTGAGTGTAGGCGTTTTTTGCCTCAACGTACTCTTTGATGGTGAAGTGTCTTCGGCTTTCGGCCGCATTCCGGATCCTCCTCTTCTTGGTCATCGTGTCTCTTTTAAGACGATCCAGAGAAGGGGTCCACCACGGGGGGCTAACGCTGTGCTTAGGTGACCCCAGTTTTGGAATCGCCTCCTCACACGAACGGTTCTGGGTTCGAGACACCCGAGACGTTGGCTTTGGTTATGTTGTCTTCCGCCAAGTTGGTTTTGAGGTGTGAGCGAAAGTCGGACCACTTTGCCTTCCTGGTATTATATATACGCGTCGAAATCGGCCTTAGAGGTTCCAGGACTTTTCCGAGGTGCAATGAGAATGTGATTGCGTTGTGGTCCGAGGTTGTCAGGTCTCTTTGCACTCGCCAGTCTTCGATTTTGCCCAGCAGTGGTAAGCTGCAGGCCGTCACGTCGACTATGCTAGTGCACCACCTGTCGCCTCTGTATGTCTCGAATGTAGGTGTCTGCCCGGTGTTTAAGATCTGGAGATCCCGTTCGTTGAGGAAGCAATTGTACGCTGCCCCACGGTGGTTTTCAGAAGCACTACCCCACCATTGACTCCATGCGTTTATGTCTCCTCCCACCAGGATGTTTTGTGTGTGTAGTTTTAAAATGGTGTTGTGTGTTTTAAGTAGGTACGGTTCGATTTCCTGGTCACCCTCGAAATAGACCGATATCACTCCGAGACTGAGCTGGCCCACCTTTAGCAGGACAGCAGCGATGTTCTCGGTCACAAGCTGAGGGTCGTGAATGACCTGCATGTTGCTCCCGAAAACGACGATTGCCGCCTTAACTGGTTTTTGGCGGTTGAGGCTGCACTGGATGACTTGTGTGCCGGGGCTTTGTTTCATTACTCCTGTTCTTCCTACGTAGGGCTCCTGAACAAGAGCTATTGAAACCCCCTTTGCATGCGCCGCCAGGTGGAGTTCTTCTGTTGCCAGCTTGGAGCGTTGGAGATTCACTTGGATAACCTGCAGTCTCGTCGGTCTTGTTGAGTGTTGGAGGGTGACTGTTTCAAATATATTTATTTCCATTTTGTTCACATATATGTACTTAATCTAAGCTTATTATTTAACTATTCTAGGTAGGTTACAATACAATGCCTGTATAGAATTAAATCTGTACCACAGGCTTTGTGGTCGCGTGCATTATACATTAGGATAATATAACTAAGCCTTAACAATATTATTTTTACAGTAAATATTACAAAACCTAAATATGTAGAGGTATGTATACATAATTTAGGAAACACTAACCTTATACTTGCATTTATTAAAATAATTATTATCTATTTATATCTATATATTATTTATTTCATGACAATCAACAAATCCTCGCTTTTTTCATAACTTAATGATAGTAGATACTGAGAAATGCGCAGTTTTGCTCTGGTGTAATTTACATCGTAAACCAAGGTTTCTTTATTAATTTTATTGTACAGATATGGCCCTAAAAATGCAAAAAATCTATGTGTAAATACGTACTTTGATTCATAGCTAGCAGTACAGACAATATCTTTCCGTCTCTTGGTGTTAGTGAGGTTAGCGTCATATGTAAGTGTAGCATGCTGTTTTAGTACAGTGAATAGTATGAATAATTGCCGCACTGTCAGCACTTTACTAGACTCATACAGTAAGCCTGTGGGGTAGCGGTACGGTCTGTGCGTGGCGACTTTCAAGATGGCTCTTTGCGCTCGTTCGATTGGAAGTATCAATGTTTTTCCACTTCCGCCCCAAGAGGTAATGCAGTATTGGATTATCGATTGACACAGGGCTTTATAAATTTGAATAATTAACTTGTGATCACCAATAAACCGCAATTTTTTAAAAACAAATATCAATTTCCGAACTCTAGATGTTAATGCAGCGATATGTTGTTTAAAGGAAAGGGTTTCATCTAGAATAACTCCTAGATACTTAATGTTATCTGTTATTACAATTTCCGGACAGGTACAAGCGTTAGTCACGATTGAGCATTCTGGTTTATGCGCATACAAGTGAAATTCATTACGTGCTAGAGGTTTACGCATATTAAATTTTATAAATTTTGTCTTATCAGTATTTATTGTTAGTAGATTTATTTTAAGCCAATTATTTACGACATCAAACCCTTGCTGTGCACAGCTTTGAACTTCTGTAAGAGAACCTGCTGAAAACAGCAGAGCAGTGTCATCCGCATATGATACAATAGTGCCACACTGTAGTTTGAGGTTACATAGGTCATTTATGTATACCAGAAATAGGGTTCCTCCGAGTACGCTCCCTTGTGGAATTCCATATAGCGGTAGCAGTAATTCGGAACTAATGACGTCGCCTATTTTTACACATTGCCGTCTATCCCGCAAGTAGTCTCTAAAAAGTTCCAACTGTGTCCCTCTTATTCCCAACCCCTCCATTTTGTCTAGTAGCAATGAGATAGATACCGTATCAAAGGCTTTTGCTAAATCAAGGAAAATTCCCATTACTTGCTTACTTTGTCCAAGCTCTCCTGATACATAGTCAGTTAATGTATGTACTGCATCAGCTGTCGATAATTTGGCTCTAAAGCCGAATTGCTTATTAGATATAAGGGAGTTATTTTCGAGATACGAGACTAGTCTATTATTTATAATTTTCTCAAGAACTTTAGAGATTGACGGCAATATAGAAATAGGCCGATAATTATTTACTAAGTCCTTTGTACCAGATTTATGGATAGGGATTACTACTGCTTTCTTGAGGCATTTAGGAAATGTACCACTAGAAAAGCAAATTTTAAAAATATAAGTTAGTGGCGGTATTACATACTAATATATTCCTAAAGGTTTTTAGTATATTAGTGCTGATATTATCCCACCCTGTCACAGGACTATTTTTTAAAGATATAATAATTCGTTCTACTTCACTTTCGTCCGGTTCTAGTAAAACAAAAGACTTTCCACTACCAATACATGACCGCGGAGTTGGTATCGTAGTATTGAGGTCATTATAACACTGTCTTTGAATGTTTTCCGCTAGCCTCACACCAATATTAGCAAAGAAACTATTTGCGTTGTTAGCTGATGATAGCGGGGTTTGATCCGTTTGCAATAAACCAGTGTCACAATTATTTTGCTTCGTCATGAATGTGACTGACTTAATATATTTCCACAGTTGTTTGGGATTGTTTCCGGATTGAGCTATTTGTGATTTGTCGTATTCATTTTTTATACGTTTTAAGAGGTTATTGCAGAAATTACGATATCTTTTATATGTTGTCTGGATAATTAAGTTATTAGGGTTTTGTTTGGCTTTTCTGTGTAGTCTATCGCGGTGTCGTATACACCTGACAAGTCCCTCCGTTATCCACGGTTTTATGGTGCAATTTTTCTTACTTAAGGTTATTGTGTTAGTATTATTTAAGATAGATAGTTGTACATGTTTAATAACATAATCCATTGATTCGTCAGCATCAGCAGAATCAAAAACTGGACTAAAGTCAATATTGCATAAATCACGTCCCAGATTAATCATATTGAGTTTCGATTTTTGCTGCGGACACGAAAAATGTTGAGTCCGATTTAATTCAAGCGTAAGCAAAATTGCGGAATGGTCTGTGATTGTTGAGTTAGTAACAAGTGTTAAACACGGAAGTCTAGTTTTTAGCATGACGTGATCCAAACATGACCCACTTTGATGAGTTGGAAATGTGTGTGAAGGTAAAATGCCATGATATGCACAAAGGTTTAGGTAGTCTTGAGTACCTGCGTCAATGTTATCAGAATTTATATTAATATTTAGGTCGCCAATTATGATGACAGTTGGAAAGGATGACAAATTTTGTAGAATATTATCTAATGACATATTAAATTTATCTAAATTTCTGATGGAAGGAGGTCTATAGATTGACACGATTGCTATTTCAGAGCCTATTTTAATAATAAAACAATTAAATTCCAGGTTTGTTGGCTCTTCGATCGAAAAATGGAGAGATTGTTTTGTATATATTACGATTCCATCATTTTGGTTAAAATTTAGTGTAGAGCTAATGTAATTGTAACCTGGTAATATAGGCATAATCCCATTTTTATTTGAAAGCCAACATTCTGTTAGTACAATGATATCGCACTGTGAATTTAATCTTTGCAGAAAGATACTTAGACTATCAATGTTTTTATATATGCTGCGAATATTTTGAGTTAGTATTGTTAAAGGACTTTTGAAATCAGCGAGATAATGTCTGCATTTTTCTGTTTCAGAAACTTTTGAGTAATATACTGCATTGTCATCGAGATCATTTATCAATTGATTAGCCATATAAATTACAAAAATATTAATCAACTAATAGAAAATAAAATTAAACTATCTAAATATTACTAGTGCTATTGATAATATAAAAGGTGGCGCTCTTAGGCGCCCTCATTATAGTCAATAGAGTTAATGTACCTCGTTTCTGCTGTCTTCTTTGCCGGGCATTCAAGGTCCCCAGTTTTGTGACTGCTTGGCTTTTTGAACCGGGAGCATGTTGCACATTTTGGCGGCTTGTCCTTCTTAGTGCAGTCTTTAGTCTCATGCCCTTGTTCTCCACAATGTCCGCATGAGCATGTAACTTCGCGACAAGTTTTTGCAGCATGTCCATATTGCTGACATTTAAAGCACCGGGTTACGAGAGTGAAGTCACGTACAGGGCAGGAAGTCCAGTTGATATAGATTCTCTCCTGATTTATGAGAGCTTTCCTTACATTGGCTGGGACTTCTATTATAAAGTTGCATGTGGGCGCGTCTTTTTTCCCTGACTTGTGGCTTAGCTTGATGCAAGACAGGAATGATTCTCGCGACATATTAGGCATCTTATCCGCCAGGTTCTGCTCGTAAATTGAATCGAACACCTCTTGGTCTCGAAGAGCTGCGGGCACGCCGACTACTATTATTCGCGGCCTTCTTTTGTGAGGTTCTTCGACTTTCAGGCCTGAACTGGTCAGCTGGCTTGATCGACGGAGTTTTTCAATGTCCTCATTTGATTCGGTGCTAATTATTACACCTCCGTTCCTCGTTTTTCTCATCCCCCTAACGTGCAATTTCATTTGCTCTGGATTAATGATCTTTTGCACGAGCGTTTTGGTTTCGTCACTGGATTTTAGTGCATCGTTCGGATAAATTGCGATTGACTTCAAATTAGAGGGTCGCAGGACACTTGATTTGTTCGTCTTTAATATATCAGCAAAGGACATATTTTGAGCCACAGGTTTACTGCAATTTTCTTGGATTGATTCCTTAATTGACTTTTTAAAGTCGTTCAGGCAAGCAACAAGGTCCTCCTTTTCTCTTAAGGCTTCCAGAGATGTTTTTATCTGGCAAGCCCTTTGTTTTAAGGTCTGATAGTGGATCGCCATTTGGGAGACTCCATTTCCGACCCTTCGTGCCAGAGTGTTAATATTAAGCTTCTGCTCAGAGTTCAACTTACCCTCTGCAGCAATCTGGCACACATCATTGAGAGCCTTTTCTATTGTCACCATCCAACCCTTAATGTCACTGGTCGAGAGTGCTTCCAAGGTCTCTTCGGCGGCATGTTCTGCGGGTTGCGGAGTGCTGGGAGGGCTCCGACACGTTTTCGAACTCCGATTGAAAGGGCTATTTTCTATGTTAGCCATTGTTTGCGTTTAATTATGTAACATAGTGTATTACAAACTAAACAAAATTTATTAAATGTTGTATAATCTAGGTCAATACTTTATTGACTAATTGTTTACATGAATAAAAATAAATATTGCAATTCAGGCACGTCTACTCGCCGTCGTGGTCTCGTAGAATCAAATGTTTGGCCTACTGGTGTGTTGTGTTTGTCGCCCTTAGCAGTAGGAAACACGTGATCTGGCTATGCCATCCCATTTCTGGCGTTCCTGGCAGTCCCCGCTAAACGCGGTGTGTGCCAGATCGAAACCTGTTCTTTTGGCTGCTTTGCAGTTCACACAGGTGGGCTGCCTACCAGCCTCCCGATCGGGGCAGTCCCTTCCACTGTGCTCTCCGCAGCAATAGCTGCAGGCTTCTTTAGCCGCCCTGCATATGGACTTGTTGTGTCCATACCCGAGGCATTTCGTGCACTGTACGAGTGGGGACTGGTCCTCTATCGGGCACCGCTTAATGCCGATGTGCACTTTCTGCACCTGTATGAGGCATTGCCAGAGCTTCGGAGAAAGCTCCAAGACTGGGTGGCACTCGTGTGGGTTTCTCGCGCGCTTCCTATACCGCATTTTTATGGTCTGCTCGTCCACAGCGACGTTCTGCAGAAGGTGTTTGTTCTGCACTTTTAGGAGGTCTACAATCTCCCCGTCACTGTAGCTGGTCAGTACGCCTTTGATACAGACCATTGGGTTCAGTGCTTTCGGCTCCTGGACCTTGAGCCCGCTATTGGTTTTGAAGTGGTCTTTGACCAAGTTGAGGTCCGTCTTGCTAGCGCATCTTAGGACCACCTTTTGGTTTCGCGCTTTTCGGACCGTGTCCACGCGGGCTCCGCTTGTTTTGAGGTCCAGGGCTACCCTGATTCTCTCGATTACATTGTCTCCGGTATGTTTCGGGTCAGTCGATGAGACGATCAGGGTGTGGTTAGGTTGTGGTGGTTTTGGGGGCTTCGGCGTGCTGGCGGCCTGGGCAAAGGTCTTGGGTCCCTGTTGTTGTTGGGACGGTCTGTCCGCTTTGCTCAGGTCTGCCACCCCTTTCTCAATGTTCTGGAGTGTCCTCTTAACCTCCACGGCTGCCAACTCCGCGTCCAGACTCGGCACTGCCTGTGTCTGCACGCTCGGTTTTTTGTCGCGCAGCACGCGGATGTCGGCTGAGACCATCTCCAGCCTTTCAGTTAGCGGATGGAGTTCTTTGGCGATGTTTAGTGTTTGTTGTGGTGGCGGTGGTGGTGGGGGAGTTGTTGGTCTATTACTAATTTCCCGAAGCAGGGCCTGCACTTTTGCCATTTCTTCCTCAAATTTTTCGTGGGATAGTAACCCCATGTCCGGCACTTGGTTGCTGGGGGCTTCGTTTGGCCGTGTGAGGTCTGTCCTTATTTTTTCCAAGGCCATGCGGAGCACGTCCAGCTGGTTGGAGACACTTGTTATGTTCGTCTCCATGCGTAACAAGCCTTCACCCATGGAATCCCATTTAGGACCCCCCGGTGTTCCTGCTGTATTCAGCCTTGTTTTCTCGTGCTCTTTGTTGATATTGATTTTTGTTGCCTTGACCTCTTCTTTGACCTCCTTGATACTCTTGAATGCTTCAAGGGTCTCGTGGCCCAGCCATTCTCTTATCCCCTTCGCCTCCTTTTTTGTGTCGGAGAGGTCCGAACGCATGAGGGAGAGCTCGGCTTTTAGCGCCATCATGTCCCGGGTATGAGCTCTCGAGATTGTATTTGTGGCGCGCTCTCGAGTCTGCCAGTGACAGGACAGTTTCATACAGGCCCTGCAAGCACTCGTATGTGGTGGTCTTGCACTCTCTTTTCATATTCCCGGCCGCCTCCAATGCGTCTTTGCCCTTTTGGAGGAGGTCGTTTGCCTCTCTTGTCGCCAGATCCATCTCCACTCCAGTGCCCCTTCTGGGTGTTCTGTAGAGCATGGATTTGCGCTCGGGGCGGTTGGTCTGTCCCGCCGACGAAGCCACGGAACTCTCCTCGTCTGAGATGATCCGGCGGGGGGGGGGGAGATTCCGCATTGCGCCCAGTCTATGCTGATCTCCGAGATTCTGCTTCTATCCTCCGACTCGGGTATGATGACTGGAGTTTGGGGGGTATTGGTTATTGTGGGGTGGGTTGACAACTGTGAGTCGGTCACGTCCGGCTCCGACAACGACTTTGACGCCAGAGGCCGCTCTGATGGGCGCGCCGCTTTTTCAGAAGCAACTGAACGAGTTGCGGTGTTTTTTAAGAGCTTCTCTCTCAGAGACCTGGTGGATCTCCCGGTGGCCTCCGTGGTCGGTTTGCGGGAGGTGGCGATGGATGGTTTGGAGGACATTTTTGTATTATGGGAGTGACAGGGATGGTCTTAAAACTAATCTTACAACAAGTGTTACAAAAATATAAAATATGTGTAAAGGATTTTTTTTTTTTTTTTTTAAATCTGTGTTATGGACTCACGGCTGCGTCGGCTGGTGGTCTGCTTCCGCTGTCCAGTGAGGAGCCCGATACTGTCAGAGCTCGATGGTCTGAGCCCTGCGTGCGCGCTGGTGGTAATTTCCAGTGAATCTGTTTTGCCGCTGGATTGTTGCGTGGAGGTGGTACCGAATCTGTCGGTTCTGGCGGGGCCAAATGAAAGGGCTTCTCTTCCTCTTTCAAACGAGCCCAAACTCGCCTGTGCTAGCTCAATCGGTTGCAGAGTTAGCTTCTGAGGGGTGCGGTAACTCCGAGGGGAGGGGGGGGGGGTTTCGCGGGAAGGCTATTGGACGAATAAAAAAAAATTTGGAGGGGGGGAGGTGGTGGGGGAGGGGGGTATTTCAGGTAATTGAGGGTCTGGTAGGATCTTGGATTTTCAAGTCAGATGAGTCCAGACTCGGGTGGGTTATGAGGAAGGGTTAAGGAGTTCTCTCAGAGCTTGCCTGATGTTTGATGCGGAGCAGTGAAGTCCTTAGACTGGTGGTTCTATCGCAGGCGGATTCCTCGGACGGCTTCGGAGTCTCCAGTTATGGCAGGGATGGTCGGCCTTACGTCACGCCTCGTGTCGCAGAAACACGCGGTGGGAAAGTGAGGTTAGATTTAACCTAAAATCCACGTGCTTAAGCGATTTTTGGATCTTAATAACTCCGATATGCCTGGTCCGATTTTGGCTATCCAGGTGTCGATGGATTCAGCTCTGCCGCCTTTCACAGGATTAATGTTGGTGAGAAGACTCCACCGAGAATTTGGCAGATATTTGTCCCCAAAGTTCCGGCCTTCTTGTGTCGCAACCCGATGACGCAGCAACTCACCCACACGTGTCCCGGTGAGTTATCACTTCACAATTTCACTGG
Organism: Spodoptera picta; assembly: GCA_038387885.1. Taxonomy (NCBI): domain Eukaryota; kingdom Metazoa; phylum Arthropoda; class Insecta; order Lepidoptera; family Noctuidae; genus Spodoptera; species Spodoptera picta. Next base: position 164 of record JAZHFQ010000640.1, on the reverse strand, counting down.
TTATAAATTTGCGCACGTAACTCAACGCGTTGATTTTTGGTGATTTTTTTTTTTTTTTTTTTTTTTTTTTTTTTTTTACGCGGAGCTGATGTTGTTGTGTGTCGATTTCAGTCGGTTACTGGGTTAGGTTAGGTTAGGTTAGGTTAGGTTAGGTTAGGTTAGGT